>ML664183.1:17691136-17708177 GCA_007570785.1 Antilocapra americana | reverse complement strand
TGTGTGTGTGTGTGTGTGTGTGTGTGTGTGTGTGTGTGTGTGTGTGTATGTGTGTGTATATATATATATATATATATATATATATATATATATATATATACATACATATATATATCATACATGTGTCCTCAGTTACTCAGTCATGTCTGACTCTTTGCGATCCTATGAACTGTAGCCCGCCTCTCTTCTTGGTCCATGGGATTCTCCAGGCAAGAATACTGGAGTAAGTTGCCAAATTGTATACTTTTATTTTGTATAGTTTATTATATGTCAATAAGACCTCAATATTTAAAAATGGACATGGAATAGTAAAAGCATCAGAGTAACTCGAGAAATCAAGGGATGAGAATTCTGATGATATGGGTACAAGAAAGTATTGACAAAAGGAAAAAGAAAGGAAAAAAGTATTGCCTCAGCTACACTGCTGTGGAACCCAGGGACTCTGTCTCCTCTGGACCCCTATTTCTGGTTGTGCGATGTGAAAATGGTTAGACTTCATGCTCTTTAACATTTGTTCCACTTTTAACAGACTAGGCTACAATTTCTGATCACTGACATACGAGTTCTTCAAATTAGACTTTAAAAAGACTGCCATTGAGCTTCCTTTTAGAACCTTCAAAATCCTTATCAACTAAAGAGATAGGCTTGCTTCACTCTCCACACTCCTGGCTGCCAGGGAAAGGACGACAGCCTTCCCAAGTTGTGCAGAATACCCCAACAAGTGCCCTAAGCTGGCAGTTCCCAACCTTTTTGGCACTGGGAACTGGTTTCATGGAAGACAATTTTTTCATGGACCAGGGGATGGCAGGAGGATGGTGTCAGGATGACTCAAGCACACTGCATTTATTGTGCCCTTTATTTCTGTTATTACATCAGCTCCACCTCAGATCATCAGGCACTAGATCGCAGAGACTGGGGACCCCTGACTTAGGCAGTAAAATGTTCTCCATGGAAGCCTGATTTACTCTTATCTTGGTAACTCCTACAGGCCTATAATTCTGCTGACCCTGCCCCAGAAAGAACCTTCTGCTATTCTAAAGAGAACACAACCAGGGAAATCAAAATTTGAGAGATAATTACCTTCTCTGACCTGGTTTTTCCAAAGGTGGTGGGTAGAGTGTGAGCAATATTAGTGCATATCCTCTGTCTGGTAGTCATGAAAGTTTAAACTCCTGTGTATTTGTGTATGGTTACATTATAACTTATTAATACTCAGAGTGAGCTCTGTTGGTGTGTTTTTTTCTGATAAGAGTCAGGATAAATCATGACCCTTGGCTTGTCTTACTGATTTCCTGTTAGAGGTTGTGGACTTTATTGTTAGCCTAATGTCTCTCTGCTAAGTGCTTTGGGAAACACGTTCCAATGTCCAAACACAGTCCCAACCCCCCAACCAAGTTCATGAGATAAAACATTCATGAGATAAAACTGCCCATCTAGTGCTGCAGTGAAAGTCAAAATATTCTGAGGCTTGTGGTTGAACAGAGCTTAGGAGAGAGCGTCAGATAATGAGTCCTCTCAGCTGCTGTCATATAGTGGAAATTTCCTAAAGGTGCATAGTCATGATGGAATCTAGGGTACCTGGCTAAACATCAGGGACCAACCAGGGAGGCAAGTGGCCTGATTTACCACCAACTCAACCTATGTCCTTGGTCAAACCATGGAAGGTGTCTGGGTGGCCAGTCTCCTCCTCTGTAAAATGAGATCAGGTGCTCTACACCCCATTGCCTTGAGGAACCAGGTGGGTAACCCAAATGAATGAGAGGCCCAAGCAGGGCTCTACAGATTAGAACAGGACACCCTCTGCCTGAGTGCATTTATGTTCCATTAAAACTTAACAAAATAAAACACATGCAACACAAGTTTCAGTTTTCAAACTCCAGCTCAAACTCTGATTGAAAGATCACTAAGGTCCACTTGAGCTCTAAAAGCCCAAGACTGTCCAGAGCCAGAGTGTAGTGGACAAGGCAGATGCAGTAGCTTAGATCAAGTGTGACATCCAGTGGCCTATTTGGCTAATGACACTTGCAGACTTTAGCTTGGGGAATTCTGATCTTTCAGGCAGTCAATTTTGCTGAAAAGATTCCAGTGGAAGAAAGGGAACTGGAACTAACAAGTATTCTCTCCAGGGTTGTAGGCACTGTGAGAACGTTCCCCATTTAGCCTACCCACACTCCACCGTGAAAACAGTATTACCATCCACCAAAATGGAAAAGGAAACAGGAGGCACAGAGATGAGCTAACTTGTCCAAGTAACTTGTCAAGCTTGCATGGAAGAAATTGTAAATACAGGGCTGGGATGGGGTGGGGGGGTGGGAGGGAAGCTCAAGAGGGAGGGGCCACATGTATACTTATGGCTGATTCACATTGTTGATGGCGGAAACCAACATCACATTGTAAAGCAATTACCCACCAATTTAAAAAAATATGCAGGGGGAAAAAGGAAAAAAGAAATGGCAAATACTGTCTGACTCCTGAATCTATGCTGCATCCATCATTCTGGGACTGTAGAGTACATGTCTTCAAATTTCTGTTTTTAATGTAGAAATGAGTCTGAGGAAGGTTAAGTGATGCCAAACAGTTAATAGCAACTAGGGAAAAGGCTGAGGCTGAAACTCAAGTCTTACAGAAGACTCACCAATTAATATTTCCATTATAAGCTGCACTAAACAGAAACATCTTTTACCTCCACCAGGGCCCCTGAAATACAAAGACCCTTTGCTTTATATCAGAGAAAAGCTCCCACTCTGACCACTGGAAGGTTAGACATTAACTTCTGCTTCATACCAAGCACTGGCAGCAGAAAGGAGAGAAAGGAACTAATAATAACTAAAACAAACTTGAATGTGATGGTAGTACCATGAATACAGGGGCAAGAAGTCTGACACATTCTAAGTTCCAAAGGTCTCACTCTGTACAAGCTGGCATAATAATTAATGTCCATAATGATGACCCCTGAGTCATTAAAGCAATTAAATTATCCTTAGAGTTCTGTGTTTAGTCAAGTAAGGAAATATGTAATCTAATTGAGAAAGATTTAACATCCAAAATAATGAGAGTGAACACTTTCCCTGCAGTTAAATAGCTTATCTCAAAGACTGGCTTCGGTTTGCCACATTCTAAACCCTTGAGAGCGGTCTGCGGGAGCAGTCAGATGACATCCACCGTCTGGCCAGAAATTCTTCTGTCATTAGTCTTTGGTTTAGGCTACCAATATGGGGGCACCATTCCCATATAAGGAACTATTTTTTAATACCCCTTGCCTGTTTTTCCCAGATAAAATCTGGTCTCTCAATTCAATCTCAGAGTCACATTCAAGAAGCAATTTATAAGGAATTTTACTCTTTATATTTCCCAAGTGACTCTGAAGGGCATTCAAGTACAAAATCTGCAGTAAACTTGGTAAAAGTTATCACCTGTCCTCTCTGCTTTTCTCACTTATTGTGTCTTCTCTGGGACCTATCCCTTCAAAATTCTCAGGAAAAGCTTTCTCTGCTTCTTTACCTGTCTTATGCCTGGAATTTCTCCCCTCATAACCATATCCCTTCGAGTCTTCTTTATCAGTTTAGTCACTCCCACTTTAGGGTTTGACTCAAATACAGTACAATTTCCCCTTCACAGAACTCCCTGAGAGGGAATTCCTTATTCTACTGCATCACAGCTTCAATTTTAGTTCATGCTTGTTCATTATTTCAATTAGGCCTGATGTTTCAGTTGTTCCCATGCTCTATATTCCTGTTAGAATCTGAGTTCCTTGAGAAGAGTGACTCTATATCTTGCTATTTTGCATATAGCAACCAAAAAATAAATACTAATGAATTTTTGAATACTTATAAGTTGCTGATTAAACAGAACATTTCAGAGAAACTCAGAGAAATCTCAAGTATTATACTTGCAACATTTTTCACTGAAGACCTTGGTAAAATAAGTTTGTTTCCTTTTCTGACTTATAGCATCACTGAACTCCTAATAAAGAATGTTCTTTCTTAGGAAATAAACTTATGATTGCTGGAGGGGAGGGATAGTTAGGGAGTTTGGGATGGTCATGTACATACTGATGTATGTAAAAATGGATAATCAACAAGAACTTACTGCATAACACATGGAACTCTGCTCAATGGGGTATGGCAGCCTGGATTGGAGAGGGGTTTGGGGAGATTGGATAACATATATATGTATGGCTGAGTTGCTTCACGTTCACCTGAAACTATGACATTATTAATCACCTATACAACAATACAAAGTAAAAAGTTAAAAAAAAAAACGAAAAAAGCTCTTTAAGGGTTTCTGGGTCCTTATTAAGTCAACAGATATTTACTGAGTGCCTACAATGTGCCAGGTAATTCTCAGTGCTAAAGATTCCATGGTAAACAAAAATTCTTTCTTTTACTCTCTTCCTTTCTCTTTCTCCCTCTCTCTTTTTCTTGGTAATTATACAAGTTTAGAATGTATGAAGTTGGGTTTGAAGTTTATAAACTTAATATTTACATCATATGCCAGCTTTTCGTCTGTGAAATGCAGATGAAAGGATGTGTTTAATGGAGTTTTCTGGAAAGCTAGCTTCCAGTTGGCCAAGCTTTTGCATGTGTGTTATCAAACGGAACAGAGCTAGCACTTCTGGATCATCTCTTTTACTTAGATTATTTACTAAATGAGTTTACTTAAACTATTTCATTTACACACTACAACGCTCTGTGTTGTCATTGTTCAGTAGTTAAGTCGTGTCCTACTCTCTACAACCCCATGGACTGCAGCACGCCAGGCTTCCCTGTCCTTCACCATCTCTCAGAGTTTGCACAAACTCACACCCATTGAGTTGGGGCTGCCATCCAACTATCTCATCCTCTGTTGTTCCCTTCTCCTCCTGCCTTCAATTTTTCCCAGCATCAGGGTCTTTTCCAATGAGTTGGTTCTTCACATCAGGTGGCCAGAGAATTAGAGCGTCCCATCAGTCCTTCCAATAAATATTCAGGGTTGATTTCCTTTAGGATTGACTGGTTTGATCTCCTTGCTGTCCAAGGGACTCTCAAGAGTCTTCTCCAGCTCTATGAGGTACTGGCTATTTCCATTTTGTAGATAATTAAACTGATCTTAGTTGAACTTAAGAAAACTGTTCAAAGACACACCTGGTAGGTTCCACAGGCAATCTAGATCATGATTAGTATTAAACTGTTTCTTTCCTGAAGACTGCTGCCTCTCAAATTCAAAATCTCCAATAGGAAAATCTTTGGAAGTAAAATTTATTTCTGTTAAACAAGGAGGCCATTGGACTGAGGTAGCTCTAATGCTGTGATGGCCTACATAAGAAAACCTAACTTTAAGCCTGTAAATGTCCAGATATGAAATAGAAATCTATAGGTAACTGAGCATAGCCAAGTTGTAGTCAATCAAATAATTTGCTTTGGCACTTTCTCTATATGTCTTTCTCTTGGTTTCTGTGGAAAGAGAGCCCACTTCCAATCTGGTGCTGCCCAATTCCAATTGATCAGAGCCCAAATAAACTCTGAAAAATTTTAATATGCTTCGATCTATCTTTTAACACCTCTAATTTAGGTCAAGAAAATCTGCTCATCAGGGAGAATGAAAATAATCCCACATGAATTCAGTAATTTTGCTGAGACTCCTGACCTCACATGTTCCCTTCTCCAAAGAAATGTATATCTAGGGACTCCCCTAGTGGACCAGTGGTTAGGACTTGCTGCGTTCACTGCCAAGGATGTGGGTTCAACCCCTGGTTTCCTGCAAGCCCTACAGCATGGCCAAAAAGGAAAAAATAACGTCCATCTAAAATTTCCTCTGATGGGAAGAAATGCCCCACTCCAGTTGCTTTACTTTATAGTTTAATTGGAGGACTGCACTGTGTTGGACCAGTTAGGAAGAGTATTTCTAGCACAAAACTCGGTTCTTTCCAGGGATTTTATTATTCATCTATTGGAGTAACAATTTCACAAGTGCTGCTCCATGTCAGCTTTGGATGTAAGACTGTTCTTCCTCATTTCCTGTTAACTTTAACGAGGGATTCTTGCTGCACCTCTGCAAAAGTGATAGCAGGTTGCTGTTGCAGTCAGTCACTAAGTCGTGTCTGACTCTTGTGACTCCATGAACTATAGCCCTCCAAGCTCCTCTGTCCATGGGATTTCCCAGCAAGAATACTGGAATGGGTTGCCATTTCCTTCTCCAGGGGATCTTCCTGACCCAGGGATTGAACCCAAGTCTCCTGAATTAGCAGGCAGATTCTTTACTGCTGAGCCACCTAGGGAGCCCAATAGCAGGTTGACTAACTAAAATGGTGCTCAAGGAACCACTGTAGGTATCACCCACAAACATGGAAAGCACGTATTACTTGTATTGCTAAATCACATTACATACATATATACACAGGGCCCTAAACTCTTGTCAGAGTCACTTTGAGTACTCATTGTAAGCCACAGTATCCCCAGCATTGTTTTCAAGTTACTATTTGCAAAGGGGCTTTGGAAGAAATATATGAAGAAGAATGTGATATTGCTATAAAGTCTTCTGAGATGCTTGAACTGCAGTCAGGCAAAATCTCCTGACATTCTCTACATATGACTCTGGATTTGTCCCTGCTTCCATCTTTTCCTTGAAGTCTCCTGGGAACCATCTCACTATATATTTTCATCTTTTTCGTGGCTTTTCTTCTAATTGGGCTTTTCACATTAAATTCAGAGTAGTGTCCTTACCCATCTTCACCTGGAGACTAGAGTTTCTGAGTATTTCAATCATCTTACTAATATTTCATCTTCATACCTGACCACTGACTATATTCAATAAACATTTGGGGAATGGGATTTCCCTGGTGGCCCACTGGCTAAGACTCTGAACTTCCAATGCATGGGGCCTGGGTTCAATCCCTGGTCAGAGAACTAGATCTTGCATGCTCCAACAAGAGTTCATATGCTGCAACTAAAGACTGAAGACCTGGTACAGCCAAATAAAGAAGGAATGAAACAAAATAGATGTGAACTAATTTGGTGTTGCACAGTATGAGGAGATAGGAACAGCTTTAAACTTCAAATTCCTAGGAAAAACTACTTGAGATGTTGATGTGCACAAATGAGATTTTTCTCCACCATATAAACACCACAGGAGGAAAGAATCTAGGCAAGAACTACAAAGGGACCCTGTGTGGTAGCCACACAGTTCAAGTTTATGAGGATTTCAGAGAACTCACTCCTGAGCTGCACAAATCCTAAAATAGTACTACAAGAGTCAGCAACATTCTATACCGTGCCTAGGATACTTTTAGCATTTGTAAAATAACTAAAGAAGAATAGAATGGACACCCTACAATATTCCCAAGAGCAATAAGTAGACTCAAAGAAGAGAATAGGTTCCAGAGTCACCAATCCTATTTTGTCTACTATCATTGATTATTCCATGTGAAAATCTGTCTTCTATGCATTTCATATATATTAACCCTTTAAAACCTAAATGCTTGCCTGTGAGATTTACTATAAACCTCACAATTTTAGATGTGATGACTAGGGCTTAGAGAAATGAATAACCAAAGAGCAAGTAAGTGGCACAAACAAATTTCAAACCCTAGGCACTGTCGTGGCCATGGAAGGCCACCACTCATATCTTATTTAAGGGAATAGGAAGCATTGTTGGATCTACCATGTCACTCATGACAAGGCTACACTTACCCCAGGCTGCTCCCAGACAATGAGCACAGCAGAGATATTAGAACGGGACATCATCGCCCAGCACCGGACTCCTCTATCAATCAGACTTTGCTCAGAGATTCCCTGTCAGCCTAACCAAGACTTTCCCAGGACTGCATTGTGGTCTGGGGAGTTTCCTATGCAATCATTCCTTCCCTCCCTCTCTCCTTTTACAAATGCCAGTCTGCACCACAGCCTGTAGGTTCTCTAACCTGCTTCTGTTCCCTTCCCTAAATGAGTATTTTCCCCAATAAATCTCTTGGATATCTAATCTCATCTTGGTATCTGCTTCCTGGATGACACAGGTGACACCAGAAGTGGTCCAAGAAAATAGACAGTATTATGAAATGTCCGGACTGGCTCACTCACTAACCGAATGTCAGGGATGACTCCATTCTGAAGAGACTGCAGGGCACAGACAGTCCCTGGCACAGGGGGCAGTCCAGCTGCTGAAGATTTCGCCGGTGCCAATCTGGAAAATACTCTTGTGAGAAGGAAATGCTCTTGGCTGTACAATGACTCAGGTATTTGAAAGATATTGGGAAACAATTCCTACAAAGACAAGAGAATTAGTCTCTTGAGTTAGTTACCAAGTTGTTCTGGTGCTCCAAGGAGGAGTAATGTGAAACAGGTGTGGTAGCTTATTTCTTGCCGGGGAAAAGCAAACACAGCTGAAGAGCATGTTTAGAAATTAAGAGTGTTGCAGAACTCCAAAGGTATTTCAATAAGAAACAAACCATCATTGGTGGCTCTAGCAGCTGTTCTCATCTTTTATTCGAGTCCACATATTACTCTCAGAAGTATTGGAGGGTGTCCACTCTATTCCTCTTTATTTCATTAATACTGATTGTCTATTGTGCACAGTATATAACTTGTCTGGCTCTTGCAGTGCTGCCCTTGAATCTGTACAATTACTCACATTTCAAGACTTGGCCAAAATATGTCAGTTAGGCTAAAGCCAGGACTCTGGTTGGGAAAACACAAGACCCTAGAAATATGGGATGGAGACATCTGGGTGGATTCCCTCAAGGATTTCACTCCACAGACCTTCCTTCCCTCAAGAGTTTCCAGAGGTCCCATTCGCAATAAGAACTAGTAGTACTTCTGTGTGAGAAGATACTACCAAAGTTTCTCCTTCCTGCTCCAGCAGGTAACTCCCAAAGTGATGCTCCCACCTCCTCTCCTAACTGCCAGGATGATAGATAGGGATAAATCCAGCATAATTCAGCTTGGACCATGCTGGGATCAATAAGAGAGAAAAGAAATTATATCCCCAGAAGGGACAGCAAAAAATCACCTAGTAGGTACAAGCAGGTCCTCCAGAGACCCTGGGGTTAGATTGTGAGTGTGCTTGACCCAGGGGCAAAAATGTGAGGCTGGATAAGAAAGAATTAACTGAGGACTTTCTGATTGTTCAGTGGCTAACACTCCATGTTCCCAAGGCAGGGGCCCCAGGTTTCATCCCTGGTCAGGGAACTAGATCCCACATGCTAAAACCAAGAGTTTGCCAGCCACAACTAAGACCCAGCACAGCCAAATACATATTTTTAAAAAAAGAAAGAACTGATTGAAAAGCATTTTTGAAACATAAGATGTAACATTTTGGGAAAAATCCCTAGAGAAGGGCCAAACTCAGGATATCAGTTTGGTTTCTTAGCACTTCTATAATTTAATGGCTTACACTCAAATTTAGTATCTTACCGGTATAGTCAGATGTTCAAGATGGATCTCACCAGCTAAAATCAAGGTGTTGGCAGGACTGTATTCCTTCCAGAAACCATGGGGAAATGTGTTTCCTTATCTTCTCCAGCTTCTAGAAGCTGCCCGCATTCTTTGGCTCAAGGCCTTTCCTCCATCTTAAAAATCAGTGGTAAAGCATCTTCAAATCTCTCTGACCATTCTGCCTCCATTTTTCACTAATAAGAACTGCAAATGAAGCAGCTCTGGGCTTATTACTGGGCTCTTGTAAAGGCAAAATACTTGGCAGCTGCTTCTCATATACTCCAAACTAACACAGCCACTCTGTTAGATTCAATTTGGGGTTACAGCTCCCATCCTCCAAGGACAGAGAGTTGTTCTGCAGGAAGCTAGGCTAGAAGCCAAGCTGAGGACCCCCACACCCTGAGACACTCCTCAAGCCCTCCCTTGCAGCTGCTCTCATCTCTCCAGGAAGAAGATGCACAGCAACCTCCCAACGGATTGAACGCCTTCCCATCACGTGCAGGTTGTGATGATTAAATGATTCCCCAGAACCAAGGGTAGTTTTGCAGATGAGCTGAACCACAAAGGTCAATTTTCTCTCATCTCGGGCACCTGGATTTCTCAGGCAACTAGACCTCTGGCAGGTTTGACCTTGAATCTCTGGAGTTTTAAACACATTGCCATTTTGTTGCTTGTTTTCTGGTTGTTTTTATAGTTCTTGGTTGTTCCTTTCTTCTTCTCTTGCTCCTTTCCCTTATGATTTGATGACTATCTTTACTGTTATGTTTGGATTCCTTTCTTCTTCATTTGTGTATCTATTATGGGTTTTTGGTTTGTGGTTACCATGAGGTCCATATGTAACAACCTACATATAACTATTTTAAACTGATCTAATTCGTATGCACTCTAGCTACCCTGCATTTTAACTCATCCCTCCACCACATTTTCTATTACATATTTTACATACTTTCATTTTGTATATCCCTTAACTACTTATTATAGATACAGATGATTTTGCTACTTGCGTCTTTTTAACTTCCTGCTATCTTCATAAATGGTTCATCCACTATCTTCAGCGTATGTTTGCTTTACCAGTGAGATTTTTTCCTTTCATAATTTTCATATTTCTAGTTGTGGCCTTTTCTTTTCCACTTAGAGAAGTCATGTTAGCATTTCTTGTAAAGCTTGTTTAGTGTTTGTGAACTCTCTCAGCTTTTGCTTATCTGAACTCTTTATCTTGTCTCTGAATGATAGTCTTGCTAAGTATTCTTGATTATAGGTTTTTCTCATTTCATCACTTTGAATATATCATGCCACTCCCTTTTGGCCTGCAATGTTTCTGCTGAAAAGTCAGCAAGAGTCTGGCAGGCTGAAGTCCACGGGGTCACAAAGAGTCACACATGACTTAAGGAACTTCCCTTGTGTGTAACTAGCTGTTTTCCTCTTGCTGCTTTTAAGACTCTCTGTTTAACTTTTGCTGTTTCATACAGAGTGAAGTAAGTCAGAAAGAGAAAGACAAATACTGTATATTATCACATGTATATGGAATTTAGAAAGACAGTAATGACAATGTTACAGGTAAGGCAGCAAAGGAGACACAGATGGAAAGAACAGACTTTTGGACTCAGTGGGAGAAAATGAGGGTGGGATGCTTTGAGAGAATAGCATTGAAACAGGTACATTACCATATGTAAAATAGTTGACCAGTGCAAATTCGATGCAGGAAGCAGGGCAACCAAAGCTGGTGCTCTGGGACAACCTAGAGAGATAGGGTGGGGAGGGAGGTCAGAGGTTTCAGGATGGGGATGACACATGTATACCATGGCTGATTTATGATGATGGATGTCAAAAAAAATCACAATATTATAAAATAATTATACTCCAACTGAAATAAATTAATTTTAAAAATTATAATGTGTCTTGATGTGTACTTCTTCGGCTTCATCTTGTTTGGAGCTGTCTGTATTTCCTGGACCTGGATGTCTATTTCTTTTACCAGGTTAGGGAAATTTTCCACTGTCATTTCTTCAAATAAGAAGAAATACCACTTACTCTCTTCTCTTTCTGGGATTCCTAAAATGCCAATGTTAGTACACTCGATGTTGTCCAAGAGGTCTCAGACTATACTAATTATTAAAAATTCTTTTTTTCTCTTCAGCTTGGGTGATTTCCCCAACTCTGTCTTCCAGTTCACTGATTCATGCCTCTTTATCATCTAATCTATTGTTGATTCCTTCTACTGCATTTTTTATTTCAGTCATTATATTCTTCTGCTCTGTTTAGTGTTAGTCGCTCAGTCATGTGTGCCTCTTTGCGACCCCTTGGACTTAAGCCCGCCAGACTCTTTTTTGCTTGGAATTCTCCAGGCAAGAATACTGGGGTGGGTACCCATTCCCTTCTCCAGGGGATCTTCCCAACTCAGAGACTGAATCTGGGTCTCCCACATTGCAGGTAGATTCTTTACCATCTGAGGCACCAGCGAACCCTCTACTTTGTTTGGTTATTTATAACATCTCCTTGTTAACATTCTCAATGTTCATCCATTTTTCTACTGCATCAGTGAGCATCTTTTTTTTCTCCAGTGAGTATCTTTATGATCATAACCTTTAACTCTTTCTTGGATAGAATATCTCTACTTTTTAGTTCTTTGTATGAGATTATGTCTTATTCCTTTATCAGAAATATATTTCTCTATGTCCTCATTTTGCCCAACTCTGTGCCTCTGTGTTAGGTAGTAGGTTGGTTATATTTCCCGATTTTGGACAAGTGGCCTCATATAGATGTCCAATGTGGCTCAATAGCTTTGTCCCCTATGGTCACCAGAACTGTATGCTGTAGGTGTGCCCTCTATGTGGGCTGCCTGTGCCTTTCTGTTGTAGTGGGCTGACCACTCTGGGTGTGCTAGGCAAGGATGGCCTCCAGTCTGGTTGGTTGTAAGGCTGAGCCTTGTTCAGTGACTGCAGGACTGCTGGAAATAAAGATAGGTTTCCAGCATGGTTGGCTGTATGACCTGGGCATGCAGGGACATGGAGCTGATGTCAGTCTTCCGGAAGGTGAGACTGGACTTCTCCAGTTAATAGTCTAAAGAGAGAATTCTAAAATACTGCTTGCCAGAATCAATGTTATTATGATAGAAAGAGCTCTTAAATAGGCCTGCCACCAGCATCTCCATTCCCACGGGAAGTCCCTGTTGCCTCCTGAATCAGCAAGTGGGTCTGACCCAGGCTTCTTTCAATCTACTACCTCTCTACCTGGACTTCAAGAGTGTGAGATTTTGCTTGTACCCCCTAAGAGCAGAGCCTGTTGCCTATAACTCTCTGGCTCTCCCAGACATAAGCCCTGATGGCTTTCAAATCCAGACATTCTGAGAACTTGCCTTCCCAATGTAGGATTCCCAGGATGCAGAGTCTGATGTGGGACTTGGACCCTCATTCCTTGAGGAGGACTTCTACAACTGTCATACTCCTCCTGTTTGTGGGGCAGGAACCCCAGCGAGTGTGTCCTGACTATACCGTGTCTCTGTCCCTCCTACCTGCCTCATGTGATTCCATTCTGTGTGTCTAGTTGTGGAAAAAATCTTTTCTGCTAGTCTTTGGATCACTCTCATAGATGGTTGCTCAGCAAATAGTTGTAATTTTGGTGTACCCATGGGAGGAGACGAGTTCAGGGTCTTCCTATTTCATCATCTTGGCCACCTCTCTCCAGATCAAACTGCTAAAATTCACTTTCCTTTTAATCTACTGTTTGAAGAGGTGAGGGAATCCAAAACATTTTCTATATCATGGGTCAGACATGCAAGTTTCCTTCGCCATATTAATAAACCTTGTCAATTGTTTGTCCACATTGTTGTCTTTGTTGGATTTTATAGACTTATGACAATTTGGAGTAAGAGAATGCAGATCTTTAGAATATCATTTCGTACTGAATTCAGCCTCAAGTACTAGGTACATTCACTTCCTTTCAACACCTAAGGAAACCAAGACTCAGAATCACACAGAAAGCAAGAGTTTCAGCCAGGTTTTAAAGAGCCCAGCTTTTCCTGTCCTCTGTCCTAAAGGCCTGCTCTCATCCAACTTTCCTACAGAAAGTACCCAAAATAGTATCCCTAAAAATAGCTTAACAAGTGACCTTCTGAAGTTATCTGTTCTTTAATAGCTGTTCTTTACTAGTAAGGTACAAAAGCTATGATCTCTTCAGGGAAGTGACTTTGAAAACTGAATCTCAGAGAATTAGACTATAAATTCTGCTTTCATGGCTAACAAAACCTACAGTGCCTAGCACAGACCTGGAAAGAGACTAGAGGCAAAACATCTTATGCAAATTAAGAATTCCCTAGGGACACTGTTTCTCTCCAGGTGTTCTCCAAAATAAGAGCAGCTCTGGAAGTAGATGGTGAAGGTTCTGAGGAGTAACACAAAAAGACCAGCTAGCTCAGCAGGCCATGATTTCTTACGTCCTGGAGAAGAGAATCAGCTTCCCCTACAAAAGGAGATTTTGAAAGTATCTCTACCCCAGGGAAAAGCCAACTGAAAGCAGGGCTCTTGTGGCTCCCACCCCCTTGTCAAATAGAAGATTCTGTCCTCAGCTATTTGGTACCTGACAGGTCTTGTTGAGATATCCTGTGATATAGTTATAAACAGCAGCTTCTGAGAAAGCAGGCAGGCCTGGTTTTAAGTCTAACATTGCCACATTCTAATCATATGCTCCACAAATGCTGTTTCAACCGTTTCAACAATTTAGAATCAAATGATTGTAATGAAGCATAAATCAGTTAACATATGTGAAGCACCCAACACTGTGTCCAGCATATGAAAGACCAATATTTAAAATCGTTGCCATCTAGTTACTAAGTAATATCAGACTCTTTTGTGACCCCGTGGACTGCAGCCTCCCAGGCTCCTCTGTCCATGAGATTTCCCAGGCAAGAATACTGGAGTGGGTTGCCGTTTTCCTTCTCCAGGGGATCTTCCCAATCTAGGATTGAACCCAAGTCTCTTGCATTGGCAGAAGGATTCTTTACCACCGAGCCACTAGTGAAGCCTAATATTTGAAATGCTTCATCTAACTTTAGGAGACACTGAATTAGACAAATTAAGTAAATTTTTGGCCTTCAGAATACCTGAAAACTTCTATGATTATAATGTACTTTGTGAATCTGTGAGATGGGGGTTGAACATACAGTAGTTCCCAAATTTACTGGATCATAAAACTGTTTTCATGACACTAGTACAAACAGTTCTGCCAATACTAATTTGGAGGAAAACCTAATAGACTCAAACAAACCTTATTGTGGCTACAAGGACATCAGAAATGTACTTTGGGGTTTTGAGTTTTTAATCTTCAACTCTATGATTTAAAAAACTAATTTAAAAAAAGGAAACAGGTGATTCAACATGTATCAAGAACATACTCATGATTGTTTACATGGTTTTAAAAATGCTTTATCCTCAATGGTGAAAAACTGGAAGCATTCCCCCTGAAGTCAGGAACAAGACAAGGGTGCCCACTCTCACCACTACTATTCAACATAGTTTTGGAAGTCTTGGCCACAGCAATCAGAGCAGATAAAGAAATTAAAGGGATCCAGATTGGAAAAGAAGAAGTAAAACTCTCTCTGTTTGCAGATGACATGATCCTCTACATTGAAAACCCTAAAGACTCTACGAGAAAATTACTAGAGCTAATCAGTGAATATAGCAAAGTTTCAGGATACAAAATCAACACACAGAAATCCCTGGCATTCCTATACACTAACAATGAGAAAACAGAAAGAGAAATTAAGGAAACAATTCCATTCACCATCGAAACAAAAAGAATAAAATACTTAGGAGTATTTCTAGCTGAAGAAACAAAAGACTTGTATATAGAAAACTATAAAACACTGATGAAAGAAATCAAAGAGGACACAAATAGATGGAGAAATATATCGTGTTCGTGGATTGGAAGAATCAATATAGTGCAAATGAGTATACTACCCAAAGCAATCTATAGATTCAGTGCAATTCCTATCAAGCTAACAGAGGTCTTTTTCACAGAATTAGAACAAATAATTTCACAATTTGTATGGAAATACAAAAAACCTCATATAGCCAAAGCAATCTTGAGAAAGAAGAATGGAACTGGCGGAATCAACCTACCTGACTTTAGGCTGTACTACAAATCCACAGTCATTAAGACAGTATGGTACTGGCACAAAGACAGAAATATAGATCAATGGAACAGAATAGAAAGCCCAGAGATAAATCCATGCATCTATGGACACCTTATCTTTGACAAAGGAGGCAAGAATATACAATGGAGAAAAGACAACCTCTTTAACAAGTGGTGCTGGGAAAACTGGAAAGCCACTTGTAAAAGAATGAAACTAGAACACTCTCTAACACCATACACAAAAATAAACTCAAAATGGATCAAAGATCTAATCATAAGACCAGAAACTATAAAACTCCTAGAGGATAACATAGGCAAAACACTCTCTGACATAAACCAAAGCGGGATCCTCTATGACCCACCTCCCAGAATATCGGAAATAAAAGCACGAATAAACAAATGGAACCTAATTAAAATTAAAAGCTTCTGCACAACAAAGGAAACTATAAGCAAGGTGAAAAGACAGCCTTCAGAATGGGAGAAAATAATAGCCAATGAAGCAACGGACAAACAATTAATCTCAAAAATATACAAGCAACTCCTGCAGCTCCATTCTAGAAAAATAAATGACCCAATCAAAAAGTGGGCCAAAGAACTTAACAGACATTTCTCCAAAGAAGACATAAAAATGGCTAATAAACACATGAAAAGATGCTCAACATCACTCATTATCAGAGAAATACAAATCATTACACCAGTCAGAATGGCTGCAATTCAAAAATCTACAAGCTATAAATGCTGGAGAGGATGTGGAGAAAAGGGAACCCTCTCACACTGTTGGTGGGAATGCAAACTAGTACAGCCACTATGGAAAACAGTGTGGAGGTTCCTTAAAAAACTGCAAATAGTCCTGCCATATGACCCAGCAATCCCACTGTTGGGCATATATACCGAGGAAACCAGAATTGAAAGAGACACGCGTACCCCAATGTTCATCGCTGCATTGTTTACAATAGCCAGGACATGGAAGCAACCTAGATGCCCATCAACTGACGAATGGATAAGAAAGCTGTGGTACATATACACAATGGAATATTACTCAGCATTAAGGAAAAATTCATTTGAATCAGTTCTACTCAGATGGACGAAACTGGAGCCCATTATCCAGAGTGAAGTAAGTCAGAAGCAAAAACAACCATACAGTATATTAACACATATATATGGAATTTAGAAAGACGGTAACGAGAACCCAGCATGCGAGACAGCAAAAGGAACCCAGATGTATAGAATAGACTCAGGGCCTCTGTGGATGAGGGAAAGGGTGGGATGATATGGGAGAATGGCATTGAAACATGTTAATTATCATATGTCTAAGCAATAGCTGGCCCAGGATTGATGCTTGGGACTGGTGCAACGAGATTTCCCGGGGGAAGGGAGGAGGGAGGGGGGTTCTGGAGGGGGAGCATATGTAAACCCATGGTGATATCATGTCATTGTTTGGCAAAACTAATAAAAAAAATGTTTAATAAAAAAAAAAGAAAGCTGTGGTACACATACACAATGGA
>ML664183.1:17283736-17691036 GCA_007570785.1 Antilocapra americana | reverse complement strand
AAAATTCATTTGAATCAGTTCTACTCAGGTGGACGAAACTGGAGCCCATTATCCAGAGTGAAGTAAGCCAGAAGGAAAAACAACAATACAGTATACTAACGCATATATATGGAATTTAGAAAGATGGTAACGAGAACCCTGCATGCGAGACAGCAAAAGGAGTGCAGATGTATAGAACAGACTTGTGGACTCTGTGGAAGAGGGCAGGGGTGGGATGATATGGGAGAATGGCATTGAAACATGTTAATTATCATATGTGAAATCAATCGCCAGCCCAGGATTGATGCTCGGGGCTGGTGCGGCGAGATGTCCCAGGGGGAGGGAATCAGGAGGGAGGAGGGAAGGGGGTTCTGGAGGGGGAGCATATGTAAACCCAGGGCGGTTTCATGTCATTGTATGGCAAAACCAACACAATAAAGTAAAGAAAATTTTAAAAAAATAAAAATGCTGTGAGTTTTTCAAAAGTGTTTTCATATCAAAATATTATTATGAAATTGTGGCTAAATTATGAGATTAAAATATACGGTCTTAAATGAAAAGCAGATTTCCTTTCATTGTCATCTGCAATGTTGTTGTTCATCAACAAAATTGTTGTTCAGTTGCCCAGTCACATCTGACTCTTTGCAACCCCATGGACTGTAGCACACCAGGTCTCCCTGTCTTTCACCATCTCCCTAAGTTTGCGCAAGTTCATGCCAATTGCATTGATGATGCCATCCAGCCATCCCATCCTTTGACTGTAAAATGTTTTTACAGTCTTTGTATTATTTCCTACCTGATTCAGTAGATGGCACTGTAGATTTAACACAGAAAAATCCCACAGAGTAAATGTAGATTCACCCTCCTCTCTCTCGGAGAGGATATTATCTATCAGCGGTGTATTTTACTGGAGGGGAAGAAGGTTGAAGTTGGATAAGAAATGTTTTTCTTCCTCTTCTGGGAACTAAATACACACACACACACACACACACACACACATCTTCTCCCTGAAAAGGTTCATTTATAGAATTCTGTAGATCAGGAAGGGCAAAGACCATTATTTGATCACTAATCTAGACCCCAGGGCTTCATAGGTACCACTAGTAGTATTCTTGCCTGGAGAATCCCATGGACTGAGGAGCCTGGCGAGTGACAGTCCATGGTGTCACAAAGTCAAACATGGCTGAACACAAGCACACACAATCTAGTCCCCACATATGTTAGACAGTGCAAATCAATGAGATCACAATTTCCCACTGGTCCCAAACACCACCTCTCAATTCTCTTCCATACCCTTCTCCAAGTAGTTACTATCAGTCTACAAGAGCACTAAAGATGAATTCTACTTATAATGCCAGCCATAGAGTTAGAGACTTCAAGGACCAAATGCTTGGTGAGACACAAAGAAACTTATCCAAAACTTACCAGCTGGTTTATGATAGGACCAGGGCAGGGACCCAGGCCTTTTGACTCTCAGTGAAGAGTCTTCATTCCACCCAGTCTTCATCTCCTCCTGCTAAGAGCCAGGCTATTTAAGTATAAGTCCTGAGAACCAAGTTCAGATAATTTAAGTGTCAGGGGTCTTTCTGTTCTCACACAAATCAATTACTCACATGGAGAGAATGGGATGGACAAAAATAGGCAGAAGTTAAACTCAAAAGCTGTCTGTGGGGGCCTAGCATTATTTGTGCAACCAGCCTGGCAGGCCAATTTAATCTCGATCCAACAAAATCCTGTTCTATTGCCCTCTAGTCGTTCCTTCCCCAGAGTTCACCACCTCCATATGCCAAGGCTTTTAATCCCTTGGCACTTAAGGTGATCAGATATTAATTTTGAGCCAAATGGCAGGTCCCTTCATTAATACTGCTTTTCAGGAACTTTCTACAGTTTCCAAGTTCTAACTGTGTTGCTCTGAAAGAACATCAGGAAAAGCTGAGTATGAAGCCAGTAAAAAGCTGAGTGTGAAGCCTGTAAACGACATCCTGATACTTTTCTTCTCAAAATTGATGGTATCAGAATGAACATTTCCAGGAGGTCTGGGGGCATTTCTAGATGAAATGCAGCCTGAATTTTAAGTATTATACATTCAAGAGTGGTACTGTCATCCTCTGTTTCATTCCCGATTTCCATTTAGCAATGGCAACTTAGAGGCACTGCTATTCTGCAGTCACCCAGATTTGAAATCACAATCATTCTCAACTCCCACTTTTTTTCACCCCGTTCTCTTTTTTTTAAGATTTATCTATGTATGTATTTTTGACTGTGCTGGATTTTTGTTGCTGCCACACGAGTTTTCTCTAGTTACAGAGAGCGGGGGCTGCTCTCTAGTCACAGTGCGCAGGCTTCTCACTGTGGTGGCTTCTCTTGCTGCTGGGCACAGACAGGCTCCAGGCACGCGTGCTTCAGTAGTTGAGGCTTGAGGGCTTGAGAGCACTGGCTCAGTAGTCGTGACACGTGAGCTTAGTTGATCTGTGACGGCCAGTGGTACCTTCCTGGAGCAGGGACTGAACCTGGGTCCTCTGTCTAGACAGGCAAATTCTTAGCCATTGGACCACCAGGGAAGCCCCCTCACCCCATTCTCATCAATTGTATTCATTCCTGTCTGTTCTGCATCTGTGGTGTTTTCAAAATTATCAATGCAGTGTTTCAAGCATATAGAAAAAATAGAAAGAATAACATAATGGACACCCATGTTTCCACCTTTAAGCTCTATCAAATATTTGTGTTTTGCTCTTATTACTTAATGTTTTTTAAGAAAGAAAAATACCATTTATCATTGAAGACCTTGTAAATTCTTTCCTGACTTCATTTCCCTCCCCTTTACCCACTGTTCTAGTCAACAAAAATTTTTCAAGCACTGCTAATTGCCAGGCACTGGTCTAGGAATGAAAGTACATCAGCAAATGAAACAAAACCCGCTGCTTTCATGGAGCTTACACACAGGAGTATCGTTCCAATTTTTTTCTCATATCTTTTCTCATTTATCACAATGTATATATCCAAAAATAGTCTAGACTGTTCTTTTGCACATTTTAGAACTATCTAAATGGTATTCTACTAACATGTAGTACATATGATCTGCAACTTACCCTGTTTTTCCTCACATTTTGGTAAATTACCTTGAGATAGGCCACCCTAGTTCACACATGTTAACTTTTTTATAGCATCTCCTTGTATGGAATACCAGAGTTTAGTAATCCATTTATTCTATTTAAAGACAGGTTATTTTGCAATTTTTCACAATTAAAAACTTAACAGACATTTCTCCAAAGAAGATATAAAAATGGCTAACAAACACATGAAAAGATGTTCAACATCACTCATTATCAGAGAAATGCAAATCAAAACCACAATGAGGTACCACTTTACACCAGTCAGAATGGCTGCCATCCAAAAGTCTACAAGCAATAAATGTTGGAGAGGATGTGGAGAAAAGGGAACCCTCTTACACTGTTGGTGGGAATGCAAACTAGTACAGCCACTATGGAAAACAGTGTGGAGGTTCCTTAAAAAGCTGCAAATAGACCTGCCATATGACCCAGCAACCCCACTGCTGGGCATATACACTGAGAAAACCAGAATTGAAAGAGCCATGTGTACCCCAGTGTTCATCGCTGCATTGTTTACAATAGCCAGGACATGGAAGCAACCCAGATGCCCATCAACTGACGAATGGATAAAAAAGCTGTGGTATATATACACAATGGAATATTACTCAGCATTAAAAAAAAATTCATTTGAAGCAATTCTACTCAGATGGACAAAACTGGAGCCCATTATCCAGAGTGAAGTAAGCCAGAAGCAAAAACAACAATACAGTATATTAACGCATATATATGGAATTTAGAAAGACGGTAACGAGAACCCAACATGCGAGACAGCAAAAGGAATGCAGATGTATAGAATAGACTTGTGGACTTTGTGGATGAGGGTAAGGGTGGGATGATATGGGAGAAGGGCATTGAAGCATGTTAATTATCATATGTCTAATCAATCGCCAGCCGAGGATTGATGCTTGGGGCTGGTGCAGCGAGATTTCCCAGGGGGGAGGGAGGAGGGAGGGGGGTTCCGGAGGGGAAGCATATGTAAACCCATGGTGATATCATGACAATGTATGGCAAAAACAATTAAAAAAAATAAAAAATAAAAAAAATAAAGACAGGTTATTTTGCAATTTTTCACAATTAAAAACTATACTGTATTCAATAACCTTTCTCCCCAGTATTTTATTCACATGGGTTTTTTTCCCTAATCTCCACAGTTGGTACAATGCCTTGTTCCTAGGACCCCAGCCAATATGTGCTCTCTTGAATTCTCCAGAGTTTTCTAGCGTCTATTAGAAATTCATTAGTGGATTCCTCTAGCTTCTAAGGGGAGTTTCAGATCCCCTAGATAGCTTCAGAAAAGAACTGACGTACTCCAAGGATAAAATTAAAATTGTGCTAAATTAGTAACTTTAGTAAATCCCATTACTAAAAGGTGGGATTGTATTGGAAGAAGTGTAAATAAGGTAAACTGAAATAAGGTGAATTGCAAGATATCACTGGTTACCATTGACACAAACTCCCTTGAGTCCATCACTCCTTTATCCTTCTTACAATGTAGTAATAACACCTTTAACAGCGCATCTCAATTCTGGCTGCCATTCAAACTACCTGGGAGATTTTAAGATTTATTTATTTGGTTGCACTGGGTCTTCATACAGGATCTTTAGCTGTGGCATGTGGGATCTAGTTCCACGACCACAGATCAAACCCAGGCCCCCTCCATTGGGAGCACAGAGTCTTAGCCAATGGACCGGGAAAGTCCCCTATTTGAGATATTTTAAAGCCCACTGACTCTAGGACTCTTATCCCAGCAATAAAAGGAAAATGTCAGCAGTGGGTTCAAGGCATCAGTGTATTTTGAAAGTATTCCTTGGGTATTTCTGATGTACAGAAAAGGTTGAGAACCTCAAAGCAGTGGTGAAAACCAGAGGGCTGAGAACCATTGAGACCAGTGGTGAGCCTCACATTGCGGGCCAGGGTGCACTGCTCTGCTGAACTCTCTGCCAATTGGACAGTTGTTTGGGCTCCAGCTAAAGATACATATTGTTCTTACACTGTAACTGACCACCCTGAGCAGTCTGTTGTTATCTGGGTACAAACTTTTATTGCCCTGTGTGCTTCAGTTCAGTTCAGTCCCTCAGTCATGCCCAACTCTGGGACCCCATGGACTGCAGCACACCAGGCTTCCCTGCCCATCACCCACTCCCAGAGCTTGCTCAAACTCATGTCCATTGAGTCAGTGATGCCATCCAACCACCTCTACCGTCCCCTTCTCCTCCTGCCTTCAATCTTTCCCAGCATCAGGGTCTTTTCCAAGAACTCAGTTCTTTGCATCACATGGCCAAAGTATTGGTGCTTCAGCATCAGTCCTTCCAATATTCAGATTTTGCTTTAGGATTGACTGATTTGATCTCCTTGCAGTCCAAGGGACTCTAAAGAGTCCTCTCCAACACCACAGTTCAAAAGCATAAATTCTTCGGCGCTCAGCTCTCTTTATGTCCAATTCTCACATCCATACATGACTACTGGAAAAACCATAGCTTTGACTAGACAGACCCTTGTCAGCAAAGTAACGTCTCTGCCTTTTAATATGCTGTCTAGGTTGGTCATAGCTTTTCTTCTGAGGAGCAGACATCTTTTAATGTCATGGCTGCAGTCCCCATCTGCAGTGATTTTGGAGCCCAAGAAAATGACCGTGAGCGTATACAACCCCAAAGCTAAGTCCTTCCGGGTTCCACTGATGATGTATTTCTTTGGCGTTAGCTGAATGTTGTGAATATCTCTTAGCTGCAGAAAGTTAAATGCCTTTTACTGCCCTACAGCAAGTCACACAAATCCTCACTCAACACAATGTTCTACCCAACAAGTGTTATTATTATGGCTTATATTCTCATCAGTAGTAAAAAATAAATTGTACCCATTTATCAAAGTATGAAGTATGGTCTAATCTCAGGTTCTAGAATAAATGAAAGAACCTGTATTTTTATTTCATCATAAAATTTGCTCTTTATCTATACCAGTGATTGCTTTTTAATCACTTCAAATGTATTACTTTTAGTATTCTAAATATACTGTGAACCTTGAAAGATTAGAAGCCACAATCCAAAAAGCTCATATTAGGCTGTAGGAAGAAAAATGAGTCAAATGGCTATTTTGTCCGCTTTTACTATAGGTCAGTATTTTTCAAACTGAGGTCTTTCCAGGAGTTCAGTAATTACCTTTAGGAATTTTACATCTTACATTTTGATGCCAAGCAAAGTCTTACAATATTTACATAAGCCATCAAAGGACTATATTGAGTGCTTGCTATATCGGAGGCACTCTGGTAAGTGTTTAACATACATACCTTATTCATCCTCACAACAGTCATGAGATAAAGTATTCACTCTTATTAGAGGTTAAGAAAAAAGCATAAAACACTTACCAACTTGCCCCCAAATGCACAGCTGATACCTAATGACATTGAGATTAAAACCCAAACCATGTAGCTCCCAGGTTCACCTTATAATCAGTAGTTTATGCTACTCCTTGAAATATTACTACAGTGGCATCACTTTGTCACCACATAGTAAGAGAAGAAGATGAGCTTAAATGTGATTGGTGCTTTGTGCCATGTGAAGACCAACTGATGCCATAGCATTTACTCAAATACAAACTTTGCAACAGAACAGAGAAGCTGCTGCTGCTGCTGCTGCTAAGTCAGTTCAGTCATGTCTGACTCTGTGCGACCCCATAGATGGCAGCCCACCAGGCTCACTGGTCACTGGGATTTTCCAGGCAAGAACACTGGAGTGGGTTTCCATTTCCTTCTCCAATGCATGAAAGTGAAGTCTCTCAGTCATGTCTGACTCTTTGTGACCCCATGGACTGTAGCCTAGCAGGCTCCTCCATCCATGGGATTTTCCAGGCAAGAATACTGGAGTGGGGTGCCATTGCCTTCTCCCCAGAGAAGAATGATGATTAGAAGTGAGTCATCATTGTTCACTATAGCAGAGACAGAAAGGCTCAAAAGAGCCCATGCAAACCAGCCAGAACCATAACCACATTACAAGTGGCATTCAATTTCAGCAAAACAGTATCAGGCAATAATATTTAATAGCTGTTGTTATTTGATTCTTACTAGTTTGTGGTTTTTCAGTACATTTAAAATTTTTTGATGTATTTTGCTTTTAGATTGCTGAATAAAACGAGAGAGAGAAAATAGAGGGAAACTCAGTCATGTCTGACTCTTCATGGCCCCATGAAATGTGACCCAAAAGGCTCCTCTGTCCATGGAATTTTCCAGGCAAGAACACTGGAGTGGGTTGCCATTTCCTAGTCCAGGTGATCTTCTGGACCCAGGATTGAACTCATGTCTCTGGCATCTCTTGCATTGGTTGGTGGGTTCTTTACCACTAAAACCACCTCAGAAGCCCCAGAAATAAAACAAATGTATGCCTAATTTTGTTTCTGCATATTTAAGCAATATTTTATTAAGAGGTTTTAAGTAAAATTATGGTATCCATAATAAATTTGTTTTTCCTTTTAACTGCGGTTAATTTTTGACTCAAGTTTGATAAACACTGATGTAGACTTATCAAGAAATATGTTTTAGACTTCTTACACTTCACATGTGGTCCAGTCCTGGTCTTTAGGGTTTAGGACCCAAAGCCCCAATGTTGCCTTGATCAACTTTGTTCTCTCTGCCTAGATGAACGTAAACAAATTATCTGGGGCAGCTAAGTAAGCATCCACATTTGCCAGGATCTTGACTGCTTTTTTCCATTTTCTCTCCTACCTAACTTGTTCATAGAGTTATCAACAGTCCCAGGTGACTACACTTTGAAATAAACACCCTTGTATTTGGAAAGAACTTTAATTTCAAAGATACATTAGTTCAGTTCAGTTCAGTCACTCAGTCGTGTCTGACTCTTTGTAACCCCATGGACTGCAGCACACCAGGCCTGCCTGTCCATCACCAGCTCCTAGAGTTTACTGAAACTCATGTCCATCGAGTCTGTGATGCCATCCAACCATCTCATCCTCTGTCGTCCAATTCTTCTCCCGCCTTCAATCTTTCCCAGCATCAGGGTCTTTTCCAATGAGTCAGCTCTTTGCATCAGGTGGCCAAAGTATTGGAGTTTCAGCTTCAACATCAGTCCTTCCAATGAACACCCAGGACTGATCTCCTTTAGGATGGACTGGTTGGATCTCCTTGCAGTCCAAGGGACTCTCAAGAGTCTTCTCCAACACCACAGTTCAAAAACATCAATTCTTTGGCACTCAGCTTTCTTTATAGTCCAACTCTCACATCCATACATGACTACTGGAAAAACCATAGCCTTGACTAGATGGACCTTTGTTGGCAAAGTAATATCTCTGCTTTTTAATATGCTGTCTAGGTTGGTCATAACTTTTCTTCCAAGGAGTAAGCGTCTTTTTATTTCATGGTTGCAGTCACCATCTAGAGTGAATACCCTTGTATTTGGAAAAATACATCAAGGCCTAATCAAAAGACCAACCTTCCTCTTCTATAGCAGATTAAGGAGCTATATAATTTCTGCCTGGGGAGAAAGACACCAGAAATAGGACAGAAATTGTAGTACTCTTTTCTTCTAAAACTTGTGTCTATCTCTGGGCACATAAAATATGCAATCACTTTTTCATTTACTCATTCATTTCTGAAAAGTTATTAATCAGGTCACGTTCTAGGTACTGAGACCACAACAGTAAACAAGACAAACAATTCCATAGGTCAATTTCATAAGGTGACAATTGCTGGGAAGGAAACAACACAGACAAGAGAAAAAGGGGAAGGGAGCTATGTTAGATAGGGTGGTCAAGGAGGGTGCCTCTGATAAGGGGAAATTCAATTACATGACAAGAGTGGAAGAAAGTGAAAGTCGCTCAGTTGTGTCCAACTCTTTGCAACCCCACAGACCATAAAGTCCCTGGAATTCTCTAGGCCAGAATACTGGAGTGGGTATCTGTTCCCTTCTCCAGGGGATCTTCCCAACCCAGGGAATGAACCCAGGTTTCCTGCACTGCAGGTGGATTCTTTACCAGCTGAGCTACCAGGGAAGCCAAGATTAAGAGAGAGAAGTACAAACACAAGAAAGCACATGAAAAATACATTGGAAAACCAAAGGGAAATTCTGAAATATCATGAGAGACTGTTTTGTACAATGCTATCAAATAAATATAACTTAGATAAAATTGATAACTGCCTAGGAAATTAGTTGAAAGTCTAAATAGACCAATCTTCACAGAAGTAATAATGTCAAAGAGTTTCACATAAATTTTTAAAAATAAAATAAAAATAAAGCCACCAGGCCTAGATGTTTCCACAAGAGCATTATATAAAATATTAAACTATTATGTAATCCTTGAAACATTTTAAATGGTCTAAAGTACCAAAAGGGAAAAGTTGCTTCAAATTTTCAAAATCTTTATATAAATTCAGTATAACATTGTTACTAAAAACCAGGAAGATACTGAAAACATACACACAAAACAGATCAATTTCATTTATAAATATTGTTGCAGAAATCTTAAATATTTTGAGGATATAAGTCTACAATATATTAAAAAGTACATCATTATAAAATTATTTTTATTTCAGGAATGCAAAAGTGCTCAATATTAGAAGCTCTATGAATATGGAATATCATATTAATAGAGTTAAACAGAAAAATCATACAGTCATTACTCCATAGATGTCAGAATGATACTTGATCAAAAAAATTAAAAAAGAATAACAAGGCTAAGGCCAGATTGGTTAATTAAAACCCCAAAACACCAGGGTTTCAGTGAGCTCTACAAGGTCTTATCTAAGGGGCACAAATTGTGAGTGCCCTGGAAGATGAGGGGCATTGTTCTATCATAAGAACCATTGAGAAAGTCATATCAGGAATTTACACCTACTCATGACTCTGTGGGCAATTATCTAGAGCATGCGTGGAATGGGCTAGTGTCACTTGATGGCCCTGCAAGACATGTGACCACACAAAATGGATGCCAAAGAAGCAACATACTGGAATTTAAACTCCTGACAAATATCTAGAAGTCCAAGTCCTTATATCCAAGTGCATTAAAGATTTAGTAGTTAATAAAGACAGAATCTCAAATCAGTGAAGAAAAGATAGACTTGAGTTAGTATTAAGACAGTTGGATAGTAATTTGAAAAGACAGAATGGTGTATGACTTTACCAAGGTAAGTTCTAATGGATTAGACTTCTAAATATAAATAATGAAGCCACGTAAGCACTAGAAGATCACCTGGGTAAATTCCCTTAAGGCTTAGAAGCAGAGAAAATTTTCTTTACTCAAAATCCAGGTACAAAAAAAAAATTAGTAATATACAGCTAATAAAACTTTAAGTTAACATGGAAAAAAACTACTATAAGCAAAGTCAGAAGACAAGGAGCAAACTGGGAAAAAATTAATTAAATTGCTGAATAAGGGACAATATACCAAATATGTAAAGACTGTCTAAAACTTAAGAAAAATATTCCTGATTCCAAACTATACAAATTTATAGTAATCAAACAACATAGTATTGGCATAAAAACAGACACATAGATCAATGGAATAGAACACAGAGCCTAAAAACAAAACAATGCATACATTTACAAAAAAGGAGCCAAAAATATAGAAGAGGGAAAGGATAGTCTCTTCAATATATGGCCTTGGGAAAACTGGACATTCAAAAGAGTGAAACTGGCCCACTATTGTACACTATAAAACAAAACTAGATTTAAAATGGATTAAATACTTGAGCACAAGACCTGAAACTTTAAAAGCCTAGAAGAAACATATGCACTAAAGTCCCCAAGTGTGGCAAGGATGTGAAGGGAACCCATGTATACTATTGGTGGGAATGTTAACAGGGCCACTATGGAAAACAGTACAGAGTATCTTTGAAAATTAAAAATTAAACTACCCTGCGATCCAGCAAAATCCACTTCTGTGTATTTATCCAAAGAAAATGAAACTTTAACTTGGAAATATATCTGTACCCCCATGTTAATTGCAGCATTATTTACAACAGCCAAGATATGGAAGCAACCTAAGTGTCCATCAATGGATAAATAAAATGTGATACATGGGAATTCCCAGATGGCTGAGCAGTATAGCATCCACCTGCCAATGCAGGAGATGTGGGTACGATTCCTGGTTCAAGCAAATCCCTTGGAGGAGGAAATAGCAACCCACTCTAGTATTTTTGCCTGGACAATCCATAGAGGAGCCCAGCAGACACAAATAGCTAGAACTGACCGAGCATATATGCATACATGCAAACATATATATAGACACATACCACATTTTATTATTAATAATACTGTGTTGGGTATTCAAGACTTGCTAGAACAGGTCTTAAAAGTTTTAATTATAAGAAAAAAGTTGTATAACTATGTATGATAACAGATGTTAACTAGACTTACTGTGGTGATCATTTTACAATATTTCATAATACATACAAGTATTAAATCAACACACTGTATACCTGAAGTTCATACAACTTATATATATATAATATTTCTGTCAATAAAATAATTAAAATTTTAATTAATAAAACAAAACCTAAGAAATATAGGCACACAACTAACTAAAATGGAAAAAATATATTAATAATAAATGGGAAAATGTAAAGAAAATGTGATCTCAGTCTTAATAAGAGAAATTCAAAATAATAACATTGAAATACCACCATTTACCTAACTGGTTAGCAAGAATTAGAAAATATGACGGTATATACCATTAACATGGCTCTAGGAAGACAGACATTCTCACTCAAATTGAAAAAAATATGAAATGATACAAACCCTGTGAAGAAAAATTTAGCAATTAATAATTGCATATACATTCACCTTTTATCTAGCAATCTCATATCAAGGAATCCATCTCAAAGATACACTGGCAAAAATATACTTGATTTGTAATAACATAAGACTGGAAATAATCCAAATGTTTAAAACAGAGAACTGATTAATATATTACAACATATGCACAAACTATGGTATTGGAAAGCTATAAAAATAATAATATTAATATAGTGAAATGGAATGATCTCTTGGTATATTTTAAGATAAATAAGGAAGATGCAAAGGAGTATGTATAACATGCTGCCTTATGAATAGGAAAGGAACACTCAAACTCATATTACAAAGTGTTACTTTGACACCAAAGCAAAAAAGACACTACAAGAAAATTATAGACCAATAACTCTGATGAATATAGGTGCAAATATTCTCAACAAAATATTAGCAAACTGAGTTCAAAAGCATGTTAAAAGGATCATGCCACATGATCAAGTGGGATTAACCTCCAGGGTACAAGTATGCTTTAACATCTGCAAATAATGGGATAAACTTGGGGGGGATGCATTTTTCTAAGTGAAATAAGCCAGACTGAGAAAAAATACTGAACAGTCTCACTTATATCCCCTTCATGGGTATTGTCATGTACGGATGTGCGAGTTGGACCATAAAGTAGAATGAGGGCCAAAGAATTGATGATTTTGAACTGCGGTGCTGGAGAAGACTATTGAGAACCCCTTGGACTGCAAGGAGATCAAACCAGTCAATCCTAAAGGAAATCAACCCTGAATATTCACTGCAAAGACTGATGCTGAAGCTCAAACACTCTGGCCATCTGATGCAAAGAGCTGACTCACTGGAAAAGACCCTGATGCTGGTACAGATTGAGGGCAGGAGAAGTGGGTGACAGAGGATGATGGCCGGATGCCATCATTGACTCAATAGACATGAGTTTGAGCAAACTCTGGGAGATAGTGAAGGACAGGGAAGCCTGACATGCTTCAGTCCACAGCGTTGCAAAGAGTTAGATATGACTTAGCAACTGAATGACAACAACAAATCACTTATATGTAGAATCTGAAAAAAAAAAAATTGAACACATAGAAACAGGGAGTAGAATGCTGAATTCTGGTAAGATGAATTAAGCCTGAGGATCTAATATATAACATGGTAACTGTCGACAGCATTGTATTGTATAGATGAAATTTGCTAAGAGCATAGAGGGCTTCCCAGGTAGCACAGTGGTAAAGAATCTGCCTGCCAATGCAGGAAATTCAAATTTGATCCCTAGGTCAGGGAGATCCCCTGGAGAAGGAAATGGCAACCCACTCCAGGATTCTTGCCTGGTAAATCCCATGAACAGAAGAGCCTAGTGGGCTACAGTCCATGGGGTCTCAAAGAGTCAGACATGACTTAGCAACTAAACAACAACAAAGAGAGTAAAAGTTATGTGTTCTCAGCAAAAAAGATGAATAAAAGGTAAGTATTTGAGGTGACGGGTGTGTTAATTAACTCAGCAGTGAGAATTCTGTCACAATACATGCATATATAAAAGTATCTTATACACTTGTAATATATTAAGATTTTCTTGGTTATACCTCAGTAAAGGTAAAAAATAAAATTACTACTTTGTAATTCCTAAAGAAATAATGGATCTAACTAACACATCTATGGCTGTGAAAATCAAACACCAAAGATTGACAGGGACCTTTATGATCCATGGATCAGGCTGACACTGAATGTCATGTCAATCCTAAAATAAATGGGACAACCAGATATTATGTATATCCTATTTTATGAAATAAAAAATAGAGTCCTAACAACAAAGCATTCTTACCAAAAGAAAACAAAAATATTAACTTGAATCTAACCAACCTTTTAGATTTATTTGTAAGAAACAGCAAGGATAGACAAAATTTTTAAGAAATTAAAACACACCATGAGAAAGCAAAAGGTCAGAATGTGGGAAAATATATTAGATAAACACTATGGTTTCTTTATTAAGCAAATAGCATGAGGAGAAATATTACATCTTAAGAGCAACATAAGAGGTAAGTAAACCAAATGCTATACACTGAACTTATTTGGACCCTTTAATAAAGAAACTTCTGTAAAAGGGCATTGTTTTAAACAATTATGGAAATTTGACCATGGACTAATAGTACGTGAAATTAAGGGATTATTTTGTTAGACATAAGAGTGATCTTGCAGATATGCAAAATATTTTTATCTGTTAAAAAATTACATAATAAAGTATTTAAAAGGGAAACACTGCAGCTTCCCCCCACTCCCACCCCACAAAATGTGCAGGGAGAGATGAAATGAGTTAGGCCAAATGTTTATAGTTTCTGAAGCTGGATGATGGAATGTAGGAGGTATTATTATACTATTCTCTCTACATGTTTACATGTTTAAAATTCTCCATAATAAATATCTTTTAAGATCAAGAAGTTCAATGACTATCTAACCTTGGAATCATGGTGGAGGCATAGGAAAGATGATCTCTCTGGAAAGAGACTTTTGGACTTCACTGTGCGACTTCATGCCGCAACCAGAAGCAAACATCACGTTTCCCACAGGACCCCAATAAATTTATTCTAAAAATGGGCACTGAGATGCTATTTGGTTAATCCAGAGAAAAATAAAAGGCCCTCCAAAAATAGAAAGATTTCTCTTCAATAGTCTTGAAAGCATTCTTATTCATAAAAACATTTCTTGAAATAGAAACTATTCATTTATTTAAACATGCAGTGAATCACCCATTGAGAGAGGGAAAAAAAAACTCATTACTTTTTGCAGTCACTTTCTACAACATGAATACAAACATATTCTGCCTTAATTTAAACTTGGCACAAATTCTTGAAGTATATCATGACGCTCTTTTAGCTGTGCCTCCATGTAAACACAAATATGGACCCTACAGTGACCTGTCCCTTATTTGCTGTGTAATAAATTGAGAAGGAAAAAAAAACCAACTCAGTTCAATAAACATGCATTATTGTGTGTGTCCTCATTCTGTCATCTCATAAATAAATATAGTAGATATTCATAGTCTTATTCACAACCCATAAAAGATCGATTTCCAAATTACAGAATGTTTATTCTCCATAAAATTTTAGTTAGAGCTTCATCATAGCTGACTCATTTGGCTTTTTATTATATGTAAATTAATTTCAGAAAACTAATAGTCTGTGATCATGATGGATGATGCTCACTGGCAGTCAGTGATATAATAGATGAGTCCTCTTGCCAAAAAGTGACCATATTATCCAGGAGAGTAAAGGACAGGTTTCCTAGGTCCTCCAAAGTGGGAGCCTCACAAAAGTCTCTTTTGGCAAGGGGCCTTAAGGGTGGGAATTAATCCACTGGCCAGTGAATTTGTTTCTTAGAATTGCTATAACTAAATACCACACACTTGAAGGTTTGAACAACAGATATTTATTGCCTCATGGTTCTGGGAGCTGCAAGTCATCAGGGTTGGTTTGTTCCAAAGACTGTGAGAAGATGTGTTCTGTGCCTATTTCCTTGATTCTGATGGTTTACTGGCAATCGTTGGCATTCCTTGGCTTACAGACGCAACACTGGGGTCTCCACCTTCTTGTTCACATGGTCTCCTGTGTACCTCTCTTTATAGGGTATTCTTTGTACAAAGGTACCAGTCATCTTGGATTAGGGACCTACTCTACTCCAGTATGACCTTGCTTTAACTAATTACCATCTTCAATGATCCTTTTTCCAGATTCTGAGGTACTGGGGTTGAGGACTCAGCATACCTTTTTGGGAAATACAATTCAATCCATAACAGGCAGAGAGTCCAAAAATAGAAAGATGTCACCATACTGTATTCTTAAGGTCAGCTAGTAAAGATCTGCTTTCTGACTTTATACAAATATATTGACATTTGTTCTAGCTACAGCAGAAGAAAGGGTCTAAATTACAGTCTTCATGGGGGTTATAATCAGTATAGCAGTTAGAATACTGCTTTCAACTATTCTAACAACAAAATGTAATAGTGAAAAATGAGGTGGAAATTTATTTTCTCTTAACCATCTGAGAATAAGCAGTCAAGGAATGATTTGATTATCAGGTACTATCATGGACTCAGGCAAATATTGGGGTGGTAGGCTGCCTGTTCTTCTCTGACTAGTGTTGAGCCAATATCCCAACCTTCTAGTTTGTTTATTATCTTAAAATATAGCCAGAAATTAAAAAACAAACAAACAGAGACTGGGAATTATGCATGCCAATGTACTTTGAAATTCATGTGGGTGGATCAGTTTCTTCAGTGCTTGTAAGTACTTAATAAGATATAGGCTACAGTTCTGGAACTCCATCCAAAGGGAGAGAGTGTCTTTATTGGCTACATTTAACAACTCAGCAGGTATGAAAAAGCAAAAGGAACTCAAGATTTGAAAACATGAGATGTACAGAAGCAAAGGAGTCTCATAAATTCAATTCCAAGAACAGTCCATGAGGACAGATGGGTGGTATCTAATATCACTGCAGACTGAGAACCAAAATCAGTTTTCCTTGGGTATAAAACATGTCTTTTACCAGTATAGCAAAGGGGAAATACATTCAGACATATTTATGTTGTAAGTGACAAGTCTCAAGGAGAAAAAATGCTAATACAAATCTAAAACCAAATTGCTTTTATGAGGGCAAAGTTCAGTGTTGCGTAACTAACCACTCCTTCCTTGCAATCTAACTACAGCCTTGATAAACTACTTGATATTCTCTCTACCTGGAGTAGTCTACTTCTCTTACACACATGCAAGTACGCACATCACACACACACACACACCCCTTTACCTTCCTCCTAGCTAATACTCTTTAGGTCTTAGCTTAGATGTCACTTCTTAGATGACTTCTTAGATGTCACAAAACCTATTGCAATATCACTTTCCAACCTGATTTACATATGATCTACCACCATTTGTTTCATCTCTTAAAAGGAAAAAAATGGCTCGGGTGTCTACACCTCTCATTAGAAAATAATGTCCCAGGTGAAATTATTAATTTATTAAACATTCTATTGAATACTGACAATTTACATACTACTGATTTAAAATATAGATGGATCATTCAGTACTTTTTAAAGAAGTCATAGCATCCTTAACACCAGAGTAGACAGAGTACAGCAAATAAAACACAGACACTTTGACGTGAGAAACAAAATCTTCAAAAGAATTCTCCCACACACTCAATCGTCCTTTATCCACTCTCCACCAATTTTCATTTTCTCCATGTGCTTTGGCTCCAATGAGCCACTCCCAGAAACAGCCCCAGATACCGACTGGAGCTGTTTTTATGTGGACAGATCAGATCAGCCTATATGTACTGTTTTTCATGTTTAACTGAGTGACTATAATATCTATGGTGTAGGGATCTGGTTTTGTTCTTACTTACAAACTGCAGAAATAGAACTTCAGTTGGAAGAGATGGCAGCTAGTGAGAAAACAGGTTTCTGGGGGTTACACGTGGCTAAGGGCACTGGTGGCAGAGGGTGGGGTGTAGAAGCATCAGTAGGCAATAGAATGGCTGCTTTGGCGCAGCTGCCAGTAAACAGCAGGGAATCACAGGCGGGCTGAGAAAAGTTTCAATGGGAGGCATGGAGGTGGTGGAAAATAATTCAAAAGATCTTCTGAGTCATAAGAAATACTCTTAAAAACATTATCATCAGCTGTAACATAATTTGTCTTTCTGAGGTCAGCTACTTTCAGAAGCATCTACTCTTTTAGGTCTCTGAGTTTTCATCCTAAAAAGTGTGGTGTCACTAGGAAAAATGATCAGTACTTGTTGAAATCATAATTAGTTAGTTCTCCACAATTAACTTGCCCAGAAACGGCCTCTAAAACAGCAGTCCCCAACCTTTTTGGCACCAGGGACGGGTTTTGTGGAAGATAATTTTTCCATTGATCAGGAAGAGGGGATGCTTTCAGGATGACGCAAGTGCATTGCATCTCTTGTGCACTTTATTTCTATTATTATTACATCAGCTCTACCTCAGATCATCAGGCATTAGATTCAGGAGGTTGCAGACCCCTGCTCTAGAGCACTGATTCATCAAAAATGTCCCAGGTTCACTCTAATACAATATAGCATGTTTAAGTCTTATGTAAATAGATGTAAATATTATTATTGATATCATTATTTTCAAACTTGAGAGCTATTTTTTAAAGAAAGGTTGATTTTTCCAAAAAATGCTAAAGCATTTATACCCATGCAAAAGCATGACACAGTTTTGGGAAATTTATTTTGCAACCTGGGAGCTCCTAGCTAACTTGGATAATTTTAAATGCAATTACTACTTTCAGGCAATCAATGTCAGATTGTCATAGCTTATTCTCTGGGACATTAGACTGGATATTTCACAATACCCCCAAAATAGCTTTCAAAACAGGTTTTTCCAGATTGCCTGGAGCCTCAGTTTACCCCCTAATTAGAATACTTAGCAAAGATGATATACAAGATATGACTTGAAGATTATTGATTTTTCAGTGCCTCTCCAGAATTTACACATTGCATTGAATATTTTCTCCTTTGCAATAGTGACCTTTTGACACTTCTATGTATAAGTGTCAAAGCCACAAGTGTCAACGGTCAGAGCCACACTAGGACAGTGCTGGGTATGAGAATATGCCTTCGTAAATATTCTATGATTGAACATGTCCAGGAGTGAGTGAGTGAGTGAGTGAATAAGTGAGTGAATAAGTAATGACAGATAAATGAATTTAGAGCCTCTTCTTTGAGGACTCCTTTTCAAGCCCATATCACTTTCATTTTAGTATCTACAACTAATAGCAAAACTTTGTGGGTTTGCAGTGAATTTGATTAGTGAAAACAATCCAAAATCACTGAGAACAAGCCATGGGAATATGAGTCTCAATTCAGTGGGATAAGGGCGCTTAGGGAAACATAGGCAAGATCAAAATATTATAAGTCTGACTTTCCCACAGTTGGGCTCTAAAGGCAATTCCAGAAACGATTTGAACATCCAAAAAGACTCTCAATCGGCCATATCAATGCCAGGGTGACTGCTTGGAAAGGCTACCCCTCAGTATAGGAAAAACTGGCATGCTAACTTTCTCTAACTGGGCTTATACATTTATGGTCAATGTTTATATAATACTTTTTAAATGTGATTTAAGGGAAAGGTCCTAGCCTTATGCTAATCTTAAATCTATAAAACTTCATTTTCCCATCGATAAAATGAAGGATCCAACTAGATAACCTCTTTCAGCTTGTTAAGTGCTAATATTCCATAATTTCTATAAATAAATAGTTTAAACATTGTTCACACATCTTCAACCACTCTCACTAACATTTCAGAGGTTCCATATTGAGGGGAACTGTCTCTTAAAATAGCCACAGGGCCCTGGGGAAATTATGCTTTAGGTAAAAGTAAGCTACAGTAGCAAGGTAAACAGGATACACATCTCTCTCTCTCTCTCTCTCTCTCTCTCTCACACACACACACACACACACACACACACACACACACACACACACACACACAGACACACACACACAGAGACACACACACACACCCCTGTCCCATTAGCCGTAAACTATCTGGCCCCAAAGGACAATTATTGTAGTCATCATCATAGATTACATTCACATGAAATCAGCCATATAAATCATACAGAGTACAGCTGCTCTTTAAATGTTTTATCAACTTCACCAAGTAGCTATGACTTCAAAAACAGAGGGAGTGCTTTCAAATGAAAGTAGGACAGTGGGCTTGAGTAAGTCCTGCTTCCGACTGTGTCCAAAGTATTTTATTCTGTAGGTTCCAGGCTGGGCAGTATCTGGAATGTGCCACTGTATCGTTGCATTGCTAAGACCCAGTAATCCTTTGTGCCAATAGAAACTGTTGGTAGGAAACAAACAAACCCAATTTTACTCTTAAAAATATGCAATTAAAAAGTGTTTGATTAGTCAATAAGTGAATATTAAAAGAGTACTGACAATAAGCAAGGCACTCTACTAGATATTGAGAATATAGCAATGAACAAAACAGGGATAAATACTTCCTAGAAGCAGATCTTCAAGAAACAGTCATTTGTAGAAATATCTTTACTGGTTCTACCTAACTACCTAAATTCTATCCATCCTAGGATAGCCTTACCTGATATTCAGAACAAAGGATGTCCCCTGCTGTAGAAGTGCTATGGCATCCCTTCAGCCCTTGCCATCCTCTACTTCAACTTGACACTTTTTGCATCTAGATTCATTTGTTCAAAATATGCATTGCATGAGCTCATGTGCCAGACTGTATGCTAGAGGTACTGAGAATATCATAGTGAACGAGACAGACATGGTCCAAAGTTTCACGGAGCTTATGGTCAAACTAGGACAAGCGTAGTAAAAAAGCAATAAAAAAGTAAATCAACAAATAATTTTAAAAGGGAAAAGTGAGGGGCTTCCCTTGTGGTCAAGTGGTTAAGAATCCGCCTGCCAAGGCAAGAGATATAATTTTTCATCCCCGGTCTGGGAAGATCCCACATGCCGCAGAGCAACGAAGCCAGAGCGCCACAACTTCTGAGCCCATGTGCCCTAGAGCCTGTGCTGGCCGCAACAAGAGAAGCCACTGCAAGGAGAAGCCCATGCACTGCAATGGACAGTATTTTTTGCTTGCTGCAACTAGAGAAAGCCTGAGGGCAGCAAGTGAAGACCCAACGCAGCCAAAAAGAATAAATAATTTAAAAGTAAAGTTTAAAAGATAAGTGAAATGAAGAAAGTAAGAGAGATATCTCTAAGGAGATGTCCTTTACACTGAACGCACACATGTCTAGTAGAAGAACATTCTAGAAAGAAGGAACAGAGAACGCAAAGTGTCTGAAGCAGAAGCAAACCTGGTGCAGCCAAGAGAAGGCATGTGAGCAGGATCAGGGTAGAGTGGTTGAGATGATGGAATCAGATCACGTTGCTCCTTGTAGATCATGGCAGGGAGGTCAGCTACTAAATACAGAGAGGCACAATGGGCAAACTGACTGACACCCTCGGTAATGTAAAGGATAAACCCCCTGGGCAGAAAAGGTGTGCTCAGCATCCTATCTTTCCTCAGTGACAGGTCCAGAGTTCTCTATAAACTGCTGCTTGTGAACAAGGCTGATTACTACATTTCCTTGGTGTTAACTACTATTCTGACCTCGGGCTTTTGAAACTAAATTTTTTTTTGTTACTTGTATAACCATATTTTAACAATAAATATGCATGTATTACTTGTTTAAATATTACCTAGAGTCTTACAGATCAGAGGAGACATTATGCCCATAATTTGGGGAGGCTATCAAATAGGTCACAAGGCCAAATCTCTATTTTCCGTCAACCATGGAAACTAAAGTATAACATACAAATAATCACTTAGTTTGAGGTCATTTGAATTAGACCAAATGACCAAAAATTTTGCTCATGTCCATACTACTGTTCCATGGTGTGAAATTTATATACATAGGAATGGAAACATTTCCAAACATATTTTCAGATCTTCATATTATCTATTCAGCTCAGGTATTTGATAACAAAAGCACAGAGAAAAGTTTCTTGGAGGAAACTCTGTAAGCATATTCGTTTCCTATTTGGGTCAGCAAGAATTAAACACCCAAGCGTATTTTAGTAATTCAAATGAAGAACCATTGACCACATACAAACATGCAACATATGGTAAGTATACACTCATTATTATCTCAGGAGAAATATCAAACTCAACAGAGCCATCTCATATACATTCACCCAGCAGGCCTTGCAACCACTTTGCAGGAAGGCTAATTAGCTTTTAGGAGTTATGTCTGTGACCAAGGGAAAAAAACAAAACTCTCAGATATTTGTTAGCATGGAGGTCATAACCTCATTAGCACCTAATCTTACAGATGTACACAGCACAATGTTTTGTAGAAAAATAGGATCAAGATGAAATCTAATAAATCAACTAAATAAAGCCAGAAGGCTTTTTGGGAATTTGATATCATTAATATCATGCACTGAGCCAGTCTTCCCATTTGTCTTCTCTGCATTACTAACCAACTCTTTTTAGGGCTTGAAAGACAAAATATTCAACAGACATGCTCACCGAGTCTCCCAGGAGGCATCATTATGCATTATCTGCCATGTTGCTGATGTGGCCTCATATTTCTCCACAGTGAGGAAGGTCTGGTGGGTCTGAAATGCAATTAATATAACTGATCAGACCCTGCACAGTCACAGAATAAATCTAACTGTAGAAACCCCATAACCCCCTGTTGACCACTGCTAACCTCCTAAGACCTGATGAGTATATGTATTAGAATTTCATACAAATCCTCAGGTGTTCCTCTTAAAATCTGTGCAATGTCTTCAGAATGTTAACTCATCCAGTCTATTAAAAACCATGAATTCTCTTTAGAAAATTGAATGAAGAACAATTTTAGAGCTGACAGCAAATTTTGGAAGTTAAAGCAAAGAAGAGACTAAATAAAACAAGATTTAGAAAAGGCAGCAAACCATTTCTAACATGTTCATTGATCTGTATTCTAAGACTTTCTCTAGTCACCTCCAGATTTAGGAGGGATAAGTGGGAAAATTTCCTCATCTTTACAACTCCAGGTAAATGAGTTATTAGTATATACCTGTCTGAGTGAAAGAATTGAAAAGCATATGTAAATCTTCTTACTACTGGGGAGCTAAAAGCAATCCTTATATTTTGTCATAATGGATGCCTAGAAACCACATCATAAGCAGATTTTATTTTCCCAGTGGAAAATAAAATTTTCCACGTTGGTCATATTAATTTGTTTTAGACAAAGAATTCAGCTTCAAATAAAGCACATATTTAAATAATACAATAATAAAACATACAAAGGCCACGAATCTCCAATTTTCCTTAAAAATCTTTAGATCATGGCCCTTAATGTCAGGTTGTTGTTGTTTAGCTGGTAAGTCGTGGCCGACTCTTTTGTGACCCCACGTAGCCCACCAGGCTCCTCTGTCCATGGGATTCCCCAAGCAAGAATCCTGGAGTGAGTTGCCATTTCATTCTCCAGGGGATCTTCCCAACCCAGGGATCAAAGTCGTATCTCTTGCTTGACAGATAGATTGTTTACCACTGAGCCCTCTGGGAAGCCAGGACTTGTGTCTAAATCACCTTTCTCCATTACAACCTTGTCATTTACAGGTGTTCAAATAAACTTTTGCTGAATGAATCACTTATTTACAGCTGGACCATGGGATTCTTTAAAATTCTTCAATTACTCAACTTTAATTACTCGCTTAGTTGTGTCTAACTCTTTGTGATCCCACTGACTATAGCCCGCCAGGTTCTTCTATCCATGGGATACTCTAGGCAAGAGTTGTGGAATGGGTTGCCATTTTCTTCTCCAGGAATTGAACCTGGGTCTTAGCATTGCAGGCAGATTCTTTACCATCTGAGCTATTAGGGCGAAGAGGGCATTGGCAACCCACTCCAGTACTCTTGCCTGGAAAATCCCAGGGACAGAGGAGCCTGGTGGGCTGCAGTCCATGGGGTCACAAAGAGTCAGACACGACTGAAGCGATTTAGCAGCAGCAGCAGCAGAGCTACCAGGGAAGCCCCGATTACTCAACTACTGGATAATATTCAATAAAATAAAAAAGCTTCCATAACCACAGTGACTTGAAACGAGAATTGTTCATGGCCATTGAGGGCAGAATGACACTAGGAAGGCCTTCAATAGAGAAGGAAACAAGAAGGGCCCCTGTGTATAGGTCTAGAGTGCAGAACAGAAAACAAGGCTCAGACGCCAAATGTGCAAACTCTGTGACCATCCTCTCCTCGCCTCCCAACCTTAATCTCTTCTAGATACACAATTAGTTCATGCAAGTTACTTAATTTCTCTCGGTCTCACTTTATTCATCTGTAAAACAAAGACAGTAAAATGTATCTCACTGGGTAGTCGGGAGGATTAAATAGATTCATGTGATGATGTATGTAAAGCCTTTAGCCTAGTACCTGCACATGGTAAGCATTCAACACAGTGGTAAGGACGTGATGATCACTAGTAGTAAAGGGTACCAAAAATTGTTTTATGCTAAGTCCTAAAATAGCCTTAGGAATTAATTCTGTTCTCATAGTTCTTTAAGTAGTTTAGTCTCCTGCTTCTCCAGGCAATAATGATAATAGTATTTCTCCACCGTAAGGATGTCAGGTGACAGCTAATCCTGCAGTCTTGCTACAACACTTTAATATCTTTAGAAAATAACGTTGTAAACATGTAAATATTCTGGCATGACTTGACTGCCTAGAGAAATTATTTCAAACAGGTGCCTGTTGACTATCCAAGCAGTAGAAAAATCTTTCCCAATATTATATCTGACAATGTCACATTGTCACATCTTTTATCAAAGCAATCATATTTTAATAAACAGAAATGGGAAGGGTCACTTGAAAGAAAGGCATTTTGGATAACAGGCAACAATGGGCTCTGGGAGGAATGACTCTTCCATAGAGTGAATGCATTCTCTGCCACAGAAACAAGTCTCATCTTGAAATCACTTTCATGGACCCATTTTCTTTTTCCTCTTTATATTTCTTTATTGTTTGAAATCTTACACATAGAACTTATCTAATTATTGCTTGTATAGTTATAAGAACATTCCAAGGGAGTTCCAGAGGAATAAAATTACTTCATTTTATTCATAGATAATACATACTTTATCATATACATAAATACAGATATATGACAAAAAAGTATGAAATGATACGTAAGAAATTGGTAACAGCGACTGCCTCTAAAAATGTTCACAAAAAGAGAGGTGCTTTCACAGTCTATTTTAAGAACTTCTGTACTGTCTGTTTTTACATGGAATCTGTATTTCTCGTGTCATTTTTCAAGATTAATAAATAAACACTCTAATAGTGCCAGTAGCAAAGAGTAGGGAAATGGCCAGTGCGAGAAAAAGGAAAGCATGTGGGCCAGGGCTCCAGTCATCAGAATGGCCGCTCAGGGATCCATGATCATCCCACAACAATGGAAGCAGAGTCAGGAGTGCAGAAGAGGAGAGGAGCCAAAGATTGATGAAAAGGTACCAAGATACACTTCACGCTGGCCCTTGGATTACTTTACCAAATTCAGTAGAGTTTTAAAATTGGTATTCATAAATGGGAATTGTATTCAAATCTACATCATCCCAAGAGACCATGCAGTTCTCTAGGCATTGTGCTATATGTGGTCCTAAGTAGAGCCAATTAAATATTTCCTGGGGGCTATTTCTTTTAGACCCAACTTGTTCCCCCTGAAAATTTCCACACCTATAAAATACGATGAAAAGCAAGTTGGAACATTTTATCTTTATTTTTTAATCTTCAGAGGGATACACAAGTGAAAGGCTAAAGAATTGGACTTTAATTCATAAAAAGAATCATTAATGCTTACCCGGTTTTCTGCTGAATTCTTCGGGTTAGCACCTACAAAGGTAACTTCAACAACTTCTCCCTGAAGATAAAAACTCATTTCATGAGTTCTAATAATAGTATTTTTCCATGCTCATATTTGGGCTATTACTTATGAAACAGTCCTAGGAGTCTGGGTACCTGTAGAGATTATATTGTATTTAGTTGAATCTTCTGAGAATATTAAAGAAAATACTCTTGTAACAATGGGAACTAGAATTTGGACCTAGCAAATTACTTCAGAATTTTGGATCAATGAATTTGCTTTCGGTAGATTCAGATATAGATGAAGATATAGAGCTATATATCTATAAATTCAAATAACTTAGATGAAATGAAATGGAAAAATTCCTCAAGATAAAGAAATTACTAAAGATTACTCAAGAAGTAGATGCCCTTAATAGTAAAAACTTACCAAACCGTACTCTTTAAAGATGTAGTTTACTGTATGTCATTTATACATCAACAAATATTTTTAAATAACAAACTAACAATAAGTCTTCAAATGACTTACCATGGTATACAAGACCTTTTACAGGTAAGTTCCCACCTGCTGCTCCACTTTAAGACCTCTATAGTCCATATACCTACAGATGGTATGTCTTGGGGCTTCCCTGGTGGCTCAGCCAGTAAAGAACCTGCCTGCGATGCAGGAGATCCAGGCCTCTTAAGGGGCACTATAAACTCCTACCTATCCTCCAAGATCTAGCCCATATTAAAAACATTTTTAAATAAAACTATTCCATGGGTTCACAATCAATGATGACCATCTAAACACAGATGTGCAGCTCAATTATTTACTGTTAACTCCCATGAATAACTACCATCGATTTATTTTTTCTAATTTTCTTCATTTTTCACCAGTGAGTTTATCAAATTAGCCAGCCTCACCATTGGCTAGCAAAATGTTTCAACAGCAGTTAGAATTTTCTGCAAAAAATCACTCTATTCTTTATATAGAGCAATCATCCCTGCAAACCATACCATGGTTCACTTAAAAAATAAAATTTGCACATCATTAGCCAAATTTTCCTAATCCTTACATGTTCTTGTCCTTGATTTTTCCCCTACCATCACAATTCTTGTTCACTCACACTCATCTTAACAACGAGAAACAACCCCACTCCAGATATAATGTGCCATTTCAAACGGTAGTGGTATAGAACAGACATTTCTCACATGACAGCATGAGGAGGTCAGTATGTCCTTTCCCTAAAAAGCAACTGTGTATATTGACAAAACTATCAAAAATCACCACTTTTAAATTTTATTTTTTTAAATATAGTCAGTTTACAATGTTATATTCATTTCTGGTGTACAGTGATTCAATTACATATTTTTTCATATTCACTTTCATTTTAGGTTATTATAGGTTATTAAAAGATATCGAATATAGTTCCCTGTGCTATACAGTATAACTTTATTATTTTCTACATAGTAGTTTGTATCTGCTAATCACAAATTCCTTATTCCCCCCATCCCTTTCCCCTTTGGTAACCAAAGTTTATTTCCTATGGCTATGAGTCTATTTCTGTTTTGTAAGTAAGTTTGCTTGTATCATATTTTAGATTCCATGTATAAGTGATATATTTGTCTTTCTCTGACATATTTCACTTAGTATGATAATCTCTAGGTACATCCAATCTGCTGCAAACGGCATTATTTCATTTTTTTCATGCCTTAGTATTTATTGTATATTATATATATACCACATCTTCTTTATCCATTCATTTGTTGAAGGGCATTTAGGTTGCTTCCATGCCTTAGCCATTGTAAATAGTGCTGCTATGAACAGTAGGGTGCATGTGTCTTTTCAAATCAGAGTTTCCTCTGGATATACTCCCACAGTGGGACTGCTGGATCACATGTAACTCTAAAAACAACCATTTTGGCACTTCAAATAACTGCAAACTGAGAAATGTTTGTTCACTAAAACAACTAAACTTAGGGTGAACACAGTACAAGTGTCTGGTTTTCTTACTAGGGTTGTGCTTATCCTCAAACAGAGTGGGGAAGGCCATAAAATTCTCTACTAAAGTGTCTTTTTGGATGAAAATAAGATGACTGGTGGCTGGGGCTTCTGCGTAACCTCACAATGGGAGTTGGTTGTCAAGGGAACAACCCATGTGATTTGAGAGTTAGAACTTTGAACTCCAATTCGCTGATCTCCAGGGAGGGAAAAGAGCTAGAGGGAGAGTTAACCACCCCTGGCCAATGATTTAGTCGATCATGCCCAGGTAAGGGAGCCTCCACAAAAGTCCCTGAAATATGGGATTCAGAGAGCTTCCAGGCTGGTGAACACGCAGAGATTCTGGAAGGTGGAATGACTGGAGAAGCTCTGCATTCCTTCCCCCATACCTTGCTCTACGCATCTCTTCCATGGGTTGTTCCTGAGTTGTATCCTTTTATAGTCAGCTGGTGATCTAGTAAGTAGATTATTTTCCAAAGTTCTGTGAGCTGTTCTAGCAAGTTATTAAACCTGAGGAGGAGAATCTCCAATTTACAGCCAGAGCATCTTCAATATATAACCAGGCTGTTGACAGGTGACAACTTGGGTTTACCATTGGTATCTGAAATATGTGTGTATGCGGAGAAGGAGGTGGGAAGGAAGGGTGCTGTGTTGTGGAACTGAGCCTTTGTGGAAAAAATTTAAAAAAAACAGTGAAAGTGTTAGTGGCTCAGACATGTCCAACTCTTTGCAACCCCATGTACTGTAGCTCCTCTGTCCATGGGACTCTCCAAGGAAGAATACTGGAGTGGGGCAGTCATTCCCTTCTCCAGGGGCTCTTCCCAACCCGGGGATTGAACCTGGGTCTCCTGAAGTGCAGGCAGATTCTTTACTATCTGAGCCACCAGGAAAGCCCCCTGAGCCCTTAACTCCAAGTAAATAACATTGTAATTTAACTGTAGGGCATCAAATTGGTGTCTGCAGGGAATAGGAGAACCTCCACACAATTACTATGGGGGGAACCTCCACACAATTGCTGTCACAAGTATTGAGAGTGGACAGTTAAGAGCAGAAAGAGTTCTTTTCCAAGTCCCTAATATCAGGAAAATATCTAAAAATATACATAGTAAAAAACAAACAGAGGAATTTATAAAAGGACACTACACATAAAAGTAACCTAAGCATCCACCTTAAGAAATGAGAAGAAGTGCAAAATAAGATCAAAGCAGGCAAAAGGAAGGAAATTAAACACTAGAACAAAAATCAATGAAATAGAAAAACAACAGATAAAATCAATGAAGCTAAAAGATGGCTCTTTGAAAACACAAGTCAGCAAAACCAGGAAGGAAGAGGGGACATCATTATTGACCTTACAAGAATTAAAAGAATTATAAGGGAATGTTATGAACAAGTTTATCCCAACACATTAGACAATTATATGAAATGAGAAAATTCCTAAAGACAAATTAAACTGCTAGAAAGACATACAACTGACTCAAGAAAAAAATAGAACATCTAAATATGCTTAAATCGAGTAAAGAAATTGAATTACTGATTTAAAATTTTGCCATAAAGAGAAACCCAAATTTAAATGACTTTGCTAGTAAATCTGATCCAATATTTAAAGAAGAAATAATATTAATCTTTTGCATACATTTTCAAATAATACGAGAGGAAACACTTCCTACTCCTTCTTTGACATGAGTATTACCCTGATAGCAGGAGCAAAGACAGCACATGAAAAGAAGACTACAAATGCCCCTTATAGCCATGAGTACAAAACTCTTTAGAAAGATATTAGCAAACCAAATTTGTGAAGTGAAGTGTTAGTTGTGAAGTATTAGTCGTGAAGTGTTAGTTGCTCAGTTGTGCCCAACTCGTTGTGACCCCATGGACTGCAGCCAGCAGGCATCTTTCTCCATGGGATTTTCCAGGCAAAGATAATTGGAGTGGGTTGTCATTTCCTTCTCCAGGGGATCTTCCCAACCCAGGGATCAAACCTGGGTCTCATGCATTACAGGCAGATTCTTTACCACCTGAGCTACAAGGGAAGCCCACATGTTGTTAAACCAAATTTAACAACATGAAAAAAGTATTGTATACCATGACTAAAGGGTATTTATTTAATATCTGAAAATCAACTAATAAAATACATCCTATTAATAGATGAAAAACAAAAGCCACAAAAGCATTTGGGAAAAAGTCAATACCATTTCTTCACAAAAACTGTCAACAAACTAGACATAGAAGGGAATTTTTTTAACCTAATAAAAGGCATCCACAGAAATTCTAATGAAAACATTATACTTAATAACTGAATACTTTTCCTCCTAAGATTAGAAATAAGATAAGGATGTCCATCCTTAGAATTTCTTTTCAACATTGCATTGGAGACTCCAGCCAATGCAATAAGGAAAAAAATAAAAGGTATCCAGAAAAGAAATTCAAAAAGAAGTAAACCTGCTTTTATTCACAGATGACATATTATACATAGACTAAGGAATCCACACCAAAAAAATCTATTGAAACTAATAAATGATTTAGCAAAGTTACAAGATATAAGATCTATATAAAGTACTAGTGATAAAAAACCTGCTTCATTTCTATGTGTTTTCCTACCCTTGATTTAAGAAACCACTTTTCTATGCTGCAATGAATGGTTCATGCCTATCGCTTTGAAAAAAAAAAAGGAATAATTTGAATTTTAGAAATTCAATTTTTCCAAAACTGCCATCTGAAAAATAAATACTTCCCCATTCTCATGTTTGCAGAGCCTCTGCAGAGATAAGAACAATTTTCAAAATCATTTCTAACAACGGGTCCGTGACATGATTCAAGGCAGGTCATGACTTTTAAACAACATCTTTCCCCTAATCTTCAAATATAGGCTTCAGAAGGACCCCAAGATCCCTTTGCAAGTCTTACCACTCTGTATATAGGGTCTGCTGGCAGCAGGATATCCCCAAAAGTTGTGTTTTCAGGCGCTCTATCCACAATATTTGGAATTAACGGAGACATCAATTCTTCAAAAAATGGAGGCTCTGGACCACTGCTCAGATTGGCTACTGTATCCTAGAATAGAGAGCATTTGCTTAAGGGGCGTACAATGTAGAGTGAAGACCTTTTCCCCTGACCACACCCCCCTCAAAATGTCTCCACTGGAACACACACACACACACATTCACTTGCACTTTTTCTCTCCCTTCCCAAGAACTAACAACTGTAATAAAATGAGGCAAAATTTGCTGAAATCAGAGCCTAGATGTCCATAATTTTAACTTTTGTGACAGAATAACTTTCACTTCCCTCATCAGCATAATCTGAGTGTAAGCGAGGAATCATGCTACCTGAGTTTAGACTCTGGGACAACCATTCTTTACGTGTATGACTGAATAGGAACACATGGTCAGCCTCTGTAACATGACATTGTAATTATTCTTTTAAATGTTTAAAAAGTGTTAAGTCTCTCTCATCCAAAGTCACTACCAAGTATTTTCCTAAATCCTTCTCTGTGCTAATTAATGAATATAACAAATATAGTTTTAATTTAAAAGTTAAGATCACCCTATAACATGCCCAGTTTAAGCTATGTTTTCCATAAAATGTGTCACCTTTAATAGTGCCATCAAAATTCTAATCTCAAATTTTTAATAGCCCTTCATATATATTTAATATACTTTAATCCTTGCTCCATAGACTTAATCTTTACACCAGCCATATAATCTGCTCATTATCATTCCCATTTTGCAAACGGGAAAATTGGTTTGCAGATACTCAGTGGTATTTTTGCCCAAGATCACATAGATATTCTTAGACACATAACCATAAAATTCTGAAACAACTTTCTGCGAAGTGAATCACACTTCCTAAATATCACTATAAAATTTGATGCCTCTATTTCTATGGAAAGAGCTATAAACCTGTAATTGCATGAAAGTTAAACAGTGGTTATCTCTAGAGATAGCTTATAGGTTTACACATATCTTTATAATCTGAATATTCTACAAATAGGTACAGGTTTTACGATAAAAACTAAAAATAATTCTATGATAAAAACTAAAAATAATTGAAAAGAAAGTATCAGATCTAAAATTGAAAGGCATTTTATGATAAAAACATAATCAGGTAATTAAGATACTGGGTTGGCTAAGAAGTTTATTCAGGTTTTTCCATAAGACGTTACAAAAAACCTGAATGAACTTTTTGGCCATCCCCATATATCTTAAAGTAGATTCCTTCTACTAAGATTTCAAATACACAGTCAATAGCTAATTAGGTGGAGGCATATGAAATTTCCAATATTTCACTGTTGTGACCTACAGAAATAGCAGTTTTGTTTCAATTTGATATATCCAAGCTTTTTCTTTGAAAGGACTTGATTGTCTTGGCTATGCCATCCCTGCCTCACAGCCTTTTGGGGCTTATGTAGTGTTATACAAGGATTATTTATCTTAAAGTCGTTATCCTGCATATTGACTAATCTTCTGCCACCAGAATGCATCTTTGTATATAAACTCTATACCAGAGGTAAGATTTACAGGAGTTATTTCTTTACACAAACTTATTTAGGTGTACATATTTTAGGTATTCATATTTTAGGTAGATACAATGTATATGTACATTCAAAGACAACTCTTATACTTTATCAAATCTAAGGCTCTATTGATTATAATAACTATTGTTATTTTCGAACCACCAAGAACGTAAAAACATGCTAATGCATAATTGTAAGATTTCTTTGATTGGAAGATACATCCCAACTTCAGAGATATTCTAATATAGAAAATGGACATGTCAGAATTGATAAACCACTCAATTCATGAAGCAAATGGAGAGAAACTGACCAGGACTAGGGAGCATTGGTTCAACTCCCAATTTTAATAAGCTTGATCACTTCTCATCTCTGAATCTATTTGCTCATCTGAAAAATGAGGAAAAATGACACCTCTATACTTCACACGATGATTGTGAGAATAATATGAGATAATATAAATGAAAAAAAGTGGTCACCACCAAAAGATGATTAACTGATACATTCATTTTATCAGTTTCAAGTTTTAGAGATCCCCCACAGCTATAATATTTTTAAATATAAAGATTTTTAAAGGAACCGGACACTCAAAGTGAAGGTCTTTCTTGCTTCCCTCTTCATCTCCCCACCCCTGAGACACACAAACATACAATTTTTGATTACCGTAGCAATGGCCTTAGCAAGGACTCTGAAAAGCTGAATGTAAGCAGACAGAGTATGTGGTCCATAAATTGTGGATGCTGCCTCATACCGCTGAGCCTGCAGGAGAGGCAGAGCAGAGTTGTACACCATTCTGCATAGTTCGATCCATTTGCAGGTGTTGCATTTTCGTGACAGGTGATGACTGGACATCTTGCAAAACCCAAACTGACATCATTCAAAACTAATTATGACAAAGGAGGGTGAGCATTTCCATTTACCAGCTGAAGTAAACGGTTCCCATCAACTATTCGTTAAAGGCAATGAATTCTCTTGGCTCATGCCATTTGAACAGTCAATCCATTTTATTTGAAAGGGGGATTGATTTGAAAGAAACCATCCTAAATAAACTGGATGGTTATAGAACCATCAGGAAAAGGACATTTAGCCCATCCTTGTTGTTGTTAGTTGCTAAGTCATGTCCGACTCTTTTGCGACCCCATGGATTGTAGCCTGCCAGGCTCCTCTGTCCCTGAGATTTCCCAAGCAAAAATACAGGAGAGGGTTTCCATTTCCTTCTCCAGGGGATTTTCCTGACCCAAGGATTGAACCCACATCTCCTGCATTAATAGACAGATTCTTTACCACTGAGCCACCTGGGAAGCCCATTTAACCATCACAGAACTATAACATAAAACCAAATACATCTCCTTTCACCTGCGGTCCAAAGATTTGGTTATTCACAGAAAACTTCAATTCATCAAATCTAACATGGAACTTATCTCTCCAAATATATCCGCTTTCCCTGCAACATTCTTCATCTCAGTGAAGCCTATGCCAGGATCATCCTATAAGTCTCCAAGTCATCATTCCTTAAAAACCTCCTGAATTCTTTCATTTTCCTCTTTCTTTACTGCTTTTACCTTGGTCAAAACCTTACCTCTCACCCAGATCATAACTACAGATTCTTCATCAGTTAGTTCTCTGCCTCCGCACTTGCCCTTCCAATTCATTTTCTAAACTGCCATCCTAGTGAGCTTTCTAAATCAGAGCATTCTTTCCTTTAAATTCAACTACAGTGTCCTAAAATCCTCCTTATTGAGCCAGAGCTCTGTGGCATAACACAGAAGACTCTCCATTGACTAACCCCTGCCTCCCCCTTTAGCCCATCTCACTACCCTCCTCATGTTTATCCCATGGTATTCAGCTAAGTACAGCCCCTTAAATATACTAAGCTTGCCCCTCTGGACCTTTGCATATGTGATTCCCTCAATATGGAACACCTTCCCTAATTTTCATTATGTTTGCTTAATCAGTCCTTACTCATTCTCAAGAACTTGGACAAACACTACATCTTCTTGAAAATTTGCCAGTTCCCAATGTCAAACACCCAGTCTAAACTGATACTCTTTCTCTTTGTTTTCATAACACCTTGTGCATATCTTTCATAGAAATGGAATCATCTGCTTTCTTCTATGTCTTTTATGTGTTTTACTGACCCATAAATTCTACTAGTCTTGAGGGCAGGAGCAGATTCATAACCATTGTCATGCCCAGATAGTGGCTAATACAGTACCTGTCACAAAACACATCTGTTGAATGAATGAGTGAATAAATCAATTAGTTAATTAATACTAATTTTTGCATGTTCCTAATCAGGAGACAAGCTAGTAGGGGTTTCTAACTATTTGTACCATGGTCTCCTTTGGCAGATTGTTGGGGTCTATTGACCCCTCTAAGTGTAATGTTTCTAAACACATAAAATACATGAGTAGACAAAGGAAACCTATTAAATGAAATCAAATAATAAACTAGCCTTGTGACAGAGCAATGTTTGTGTTTCTGTGTGATACCTTATGCACAGAGTTGACTCACTGGAAAAGATACTAATGCTGGGAAGGATTGGGGGCAGGAGGAGAAGGGAACAACAGAGGATGAGATGGCTGGATGGCATCACCTACTCAATGGACATGGTTTTGGGTAGACTCCGGGAGTTGGTGATGGACAGAGACGCCTGGCATACTGCGATTCACGGGGTTGCAAAGAGTCGGACATGACTGAGCAACTGAACTGAACTGAACTGTGATGCCCTTGAATAACAAGATCTTGTAGGAGATCTAATAACTACTTTGATTTTAAAATAGCAATGAAAATAAAAGACTTCCCTGGTGGTTCAGCTGGTAAAGAATCTACATGCAATGTGGGAGAACTGGGTTCGATCCCTAGGTTGGGAAGATCCCCTTGGAGAAGGAAATGGCCACCCATTCCAGTATTCTGGCCAGGAGAATTCCATGGACTGTATAACCCATGGTGTTGCAAAGAGTCAGACATAACTGAGTGACTTCGAAATTTTCACTTTCAATGCGAATAAAAGATATTTCCATATATGCAGTTACTATGTGTGATATAAAAATATTCACTGTCCCTGTTGGTGACAAAAAGTCATCGTACTGATAATACTACTGTCATTTGTTGCCTACATTCATAATTGAAAGAAGTGCTAGGTAACAAGTGAGCCTACTCAGTCATGTCTAACTCTGCAATACCATGGACTATAGCCCATCAGGCTCCTCAGTCCATGGAATTTTCCAGGCAAGAATACTGGAGTGGGTTGCCATTTCCTACTCCAATGCTAAATTACACAGTTACAGATAAAGGCAAAAATGGAATTATTCTCATCTAACTTATTATTCTCATCTAAGTTTATCCCAATTAAGAACCTTATTCAACAGGAATTACTCAAAGGCAGGGACCTTCAGTAAAGTCAACAGAGGGTAGCAGGGCAGACTCCACTGCTGGAATTACTGAGCATTTGTCAAGAGGCAGCCTGTGTGGCACACTATGAATTGCCAAGTTATACTTCAGATGTATTAGAAACTAGTAAGAATGGACTTCTACCCTTCTACTTCACACTTTTAGCTACAGGTGTTTAAAAGTACTTGGGCTACTTTTTGAACTATTTGTAACAAACAAAATAAAAACATCACCAGTTAGCAGCCTCCCTAATTTTTTAAGGCTCTGTTTCTTAATCTGTGTCATGCTATAATAATACCCTACTTCAGTCAGGGCTAACTGAGAGGATTACATAAAATCACATTTGCAAGGTGCTTAGCCAGGGCTTTCACTAGATAGTAGCTGCCAATGGGGATTTTCTCAGGTTCTACAGAAGCTTAAGGCACTGAAAGCATTATGGATCAAGTTAGAAATGTTGTACGCCTTAACCCAGGCTTATTACCAGTGCCCTTGACCAAGTAATTTATTTCAGGGAAAGTGGAAGTCAATGAGACTAGGATTCTCAACTGAACTTGGAAATGGTCAACCTAGAACTCCCAAATATGACCTCTGGCTTATCCTTTTGTTACCCGCTCTAAAACAAAATCATCTCTCAAAAAACATGATTAAGGAAGTCCAGAAAGAAAATCTGCATTTGATACAATAGTCTTGACCAGGATATAACTCATTTAAATGATGAGAACTTTTTACTTTACCTGGTATTCTTCATATGTGGTAATGTAATGTGTATATACATTACATAGACCTGAAATAACAACAGTCATATTCAGCATCCCATAAGCTTCAAATTCCTAGGGCAAAAGGGAGAGTGCAATAAAGTTACTCTTCATCTTAAAGTATATTATCATTTTTGTTACATTTAACATACAATTACCAGTATGAATTATTATTGTAAGATATCTATCTTAATATTTTCCCCAATGATCAAAATTTCCCAGGAATACAGGAGTATCAGAGTCCTTGGTGAAAAGTTAAAAGCCTTAACTCTGCACTCCAGTTGGGCAAGTCAATGGATCTATTAACATCCTAATGATTGTATTTGCTGATACAGAACCTTATTACTAAAAATATAGATGTTTTATCAATTTCCTAAAAAGTGTAAAGGGAGCATTACTAGTAACCACAGTAGCTATTCCAGCTCCAAATAATAAGACGTCTGCTGATTATGTCATTTTAGAACCATTGACAATACTTTCTGAAATAAAAAAACTCACAAATATAGATAAAATACATAATTTTCAACATGTGTTAGATTTTTTATATAGGACTTTAAGATATTAATGTACTTGGGGTCATTTACTACTGAATCCATAAAACTCATCAGTTTTAAATTATTAATACATAAATACAAATGCAATATTCAATCCTACTACATTTCCTTTATATTTTTAAGTTTATTCTTATGCCATCAATATTCATATTTACCTCCAGCCTTTACTTTCAAGGAGTGTAAAACTCTTATCATCTTACAAAGATTAATTTTAAAGGTATCTGATCATAAGAATAGGTAATTCTTCTCTTTTCCAAATAAAAATGAATAGGTATATTATTTAATTTGTAACTTACTTCTCGAACTGCCTGCCGAAGTCTTCGTCCAGACATGGTCCTGAGTCAAGGAAACAGAATTATCTAAGTGGTTTCCTATTCAGAATGTATGCAAAGCACACAGAAAGACTTGTAATGAAAGCCAAAAAGTTAGCCTGGCTACACAACAGTAAAGTGTATAGAAAGAACACACTCAACAGTAAAGTGTATAGAAACAACACAAGTTCTAGTTGAGCTTTTTTCCACACTGCCCTATCTTCAAAACAAATCCTAAACCAAAATCAGACAAGCTGAAGGAGGAAAACAGAATCAGTGAATATCACTGGCAAAAGATCACAACTGCCTTCCATTCACTGAGTCAACAATTGGTTACATTCTATGTTAATAAGAGCTGAGGCAAGTAGAGTACACTATCCCTGCCTACAGAGAACTTACGCTTCATTCATTTATTTAGCTCAGATGGTAAAGAAACCACCTGCAATACAGGAGACCTGGGTTCGATCCCTGCATCAGGAAAATCCCCTGGAGATGGGAATGGGTACCCACTCCATTATTTTTACCTAGAGAATTCCATGGACAGAGAAGCCTGGGTGGGGGTGGGGGGAGGTTATAGTACATGGGGACACAACTGAGCTACTAACTTTATACCAGACCCACTTCAAATTGCTGCAGACTCAAGAGTATGGAGCTTACATTCTCGGAAGAGAAGATGGTCAATAGAAAATTTAAAAGTGAGATGACAGTAGGTCAATGGAGAATATAAGGTAGGAGAAGGATGAAAGAGGATGGTGGTGGTCATTGTGGTGATGGTGGTAGTGATGCAATGCAGCTGGTAGCAGTGGTGAGTGAAGACAGCACTGTGTGCTGTAAGCAGGACTGGCATCTCTGTTAGAGTTTTCAGCAGAGAAATGAAGGAATGAGAGGGTTGGCCAAGGAGATACACGGAGGGTAAGTGTTGCAGGTAGAAGCAGTTGTTTAAGTTCGAAAGCCCTAAAACAGGAGCACGCTTGGTAGTCTGAGAATTACAGTGAAGCCAAGGTGGCTGCCGCAGGTGTACTGAGGCAAATCAATTTTGTACAGAGTAGCACAAAATCAGATCAGACAGTTTGCCTAGGAGAGGATCACAGAAGACCTTGCTGGATATTATAAGGGTGTGAGGGTTTATCTGGAGAGTTGGGAAGCTATTAAAAGATTATGATGAGTGACAAGATTTAACATATGCTTTATAGGGATAACTCTGGCTATAATGTGGAGAAAAGACTATAGAGGAGTAAGGGAGAGGCACGACAGAGAGAAGGTTGTTGCAGTAATCCAGGGGCGAGGCAATGGTGACTTAGACCCAAGTGGGGAGGAGGTGGGTGGGAGCAGAATGATGCAAAGTGTTGAACAGAACATGCAGAATTCGCTGAGGGATTTAAAGCAGGGAAAATTGAAAAAGAATTCAGGGATGACTGAGATTTAGGCCCTGAGCAAAGGAAAAATACAAAATTGCTACTTACTAAGACAGGAAATATGGCATAAAGAACAAATTTAAAACATGTTTCTATGCTTCTGATACCTAAACTGATTGTTCATGTTCCTGTATTTTAATATTATTTAAAGTCATTCTGCTGATATAATAAGTCACTGCATAATTTTAATCTGGAATGGTAACGTCTCAAATTTTTACATTTACTTCAAGATACACACTAGTGAGAGGCATAAAGAGGTTTATTCTTCAGAGGCCCCACCAAAAGAAGCTTGGGAATATTTCTCACTGTTGCCATACATGGCACAGTAGGATACACAAGGGTCAGTACAGGGTTATCTGCCCATCATAAGAAAGGATTCCAACAGAAACGCATCTATAACTATCACAAAATCTCACAAAATAAAAAAGAGGAACTTACGTAAACTCCCCAGGGATGGCAGTGATGGCCAAGAACCCAAGAGTAACAATCTGAACATCAACAATATCTGGGTGCCAGGGATGAGGTTTTAACAGCTAAGAACCAAAAGCATGAAAACTGTGTTAAGAATATTACTCTGTTTGCTCAAGAGACCAGTGCTGCTCACAGAATTTCCTTTGTTAATGGATATTAAATGTTGCCAGTTGTTTGGGGTGTCTTATCCTACAGTCACAGATTTTTTTCTAAGTTATGTAGCATTAAATATTCTGTCTAGTATTAATATGTGAGTTTCAAACACCAGTGTCCCATTAACCTGGAATTATTTTCTCATCAATGAAGTTTTTGGTGGCTTTATCTTTATGGAATCACAATGTATAACAGATAACCAAGATCCTCCTATATTACCATGGTGACTATCCTTATACAAGACAAATAAGGAATTACCATCATTTGGAATAACTTAATTATTTCTCTTTTTACTCTAAATAGCACTTTAAATCTTCAGTTACCAAGTCTTGCCTTACTTTTCTTCTCCAAGAGAGTATATCCTTTAACATGTTCAGATCAGCATAGAATCTTTCCCTCTCTTTCTTCTATACCTTCATTTCCTCTCCTTCTTAAAGAATTTCTAAGTAAATATTAGAAAAAAACTGTATTTAAAAATTGTTTCTACATCAAAAATTCATGGTATTATGAACACTGGCATGAATATGAAAATCCATGTTCCAAAGGGTATTTAAAGAATATTGCTTTAGTTAATAATGTTGCCTGTGTTGTGAAAAATAAACTGAGATGTCTTTCTCTGTGAGGAATTCTGTGTTCATTAATCTTAATCTTATTCTCCTTTTCCTCTGTTCTAACTGTTTCAGTTATTTACTATGCATGTAAAAATCTAAGTCAGTATATTTAATAACCATACCCCTTATTTCTTTAGAGTTAAACTTATGGCATCCATATTTTTAACATTAAAAATTTGATTTGGGAACATTTGTATAATACACGGATCTACTATTTAACATGAACCTATTCATATCTGATAATTCATAAACTTAAAAATAACAATATACTAATTTCACCATGATAATCCAAGTGCATTACCTCTCCAGTATGAAGAAGGACTGGCTTTGGTTTATGGCATTCTTTGATTTCTTCAGATGGCTTGCCCAGAACCTGATCCCGAAGAGTTTCCCAAAATGAATCCCCTTCAGTCATCCCTATTAGGAATGTTCAGATTAATACGATTGCAACCCTCTAAAAAATACCATCATTTTGACAAATGTTATACAACAATGCTTTTCAAACTTTGAGAGATTTTATTAAGCTTGCTGTTCAGTGATTTCAAACAGTTTGCATAATAGAAGAGGTAAAATCTCCTGTACACATTAAAGTCAGAGCCATTATTTAATTAGACCCTCAGTCTGGTTGATAGAGTAAAAGAATATATATGTTCTACATCTTTCAGGTTTTGTTTTTATTGCTCCTCCTCAGCCATGTCGCCAATTTTTAAAATATGATATAATTAAATGCAGGTCAATGAGCTGAATTATCTTTTTCCTATTTTGAAAGCTATAAAAGATATCTCCAGTTTGAAGTACCAATTGCCAACTTGTATTCTCTAAAGACCCGCTCTTGATCTCTGCTTAAGTAAGTGTATACACACGCGCGAGCAATTAAAAACCACCAAGCCTAACACCCATAATCTAGGGAAAAGCTATGTTAACTGCAAAACCTAAGAACACAGAATAATCAGGAAAATATAATTACTATGAACATATTTGGACCTACTTACAGAGCACACATGGGACTCTCAAAGAACTCTTCCAGCTCAATAATAAAAAGACAAATAGACCAATTCAAAAATAAGAAAAATATATGAACACATATTTCTCCAAGGAAGACCCAATAATGGCCAACAAACATAAGAAAAGATGCTCACTGTGCCAGGAAAACGCAAACCAAAACCCTAATGAGACACCACTCCACACCCTAGGGGTAGCTAGAATCAAAAAAAGGAAGAAAAAAACAAGGATTGGTGAGGATGTGAAAAAATTAGAATCTTCAGAGAGAAACTGATGAGAACATAAAACTGTGCAATGAAAATACTCTGGTAGTTCCTCAATTAATTGAACAGAGAATTTTACCATGTGATCCAGCAATTCCACTTCCAGGCACGTACCAAAGAAATGAACTCATATGCTCACACAAAAGCCTGGACATGAATATTTATAACAGCATTATTCCTAACAGCCCAAAACAGAACAACTCAAACATCCATCAACTGAGGAATGTATAGATAAAATCTGACAAAACCATACAGTGAAATATTATTCAGTCACAATATGACATAAATGAACTTATCTACAAAATAGACTCACAGACATAGAGAACAGACATGATTGCCAAGGGGGAGGGATGGATTGGGAGCTTGGGATTAGCAGACGCAACTATTTTACATAGAGAATGGCTAAAACACAAGATTCTACTATATAACATAGGAAACTACATAGAATATCCTATAAAAAAAATCACAAGGGAAAAGAAAATGGAAAGGAATGTGTACATATATATATATACATTATATATATACACATTTATGTATAACTGAATCACTTTGCTGTACAGCAGAAATTAACACTATACTGAAATCAACTCTACCTCAAAACAATTTTTAAAAAGAAAAAGGGCAATGAAATTATTTTAGAATCCATGTTACAACACAGATGAACCTTGAAATCATGACGCTAAGTGAAAGAAGCCAGCACAAAAAGCCACACATTTTTATGATACCATTTATGCAAAATATCCAGAAGAGGTAAGTATAGAGATAAGAGATTAGTGGTTTCTTAGGTCTGGAAGAGATGGGGACTGGGCTGTGACAGCTAAAATGTACAGCGTTTCTCTTTGAGGTGATGTCAATGTTCTAAATTTATAGCAGTGATAGTTGCATACATCTGTGACTACATTAAAAACCACTGAATTTTATGTTTTGTGAATTATATCTCAATATTAGCTATCAAAAATTATTTATTTTAGAACATTAGACCAAGCTAGATGAAATATTGCCAGGAAAGATGATGCCAACTGTATAACGTTTCAACTGTATTTATTTTTCAACTAATGGTTGGTTCCAAAATATATATGTATATAAAAGACAAGAATGAAATAAGCCAAAATATTGCCTGTTGGTGCTACTCTTCAATGTTTTTCTAACTTTGTGTACTTTCCAATGCATGTTACCACAGTGATAATCAGGATAAAGTATAAAACCTATAATAATCAGTTATAAATTCATGGAAACATATACAAGAAGAAAACCCAGGATCACATGCTTTATGCTCCTCAAGTCTTCTGTTCTGAGGAATTGGGGCTCCAATAAGGAATTCCAGGAATAACCAGATGGAAAGGCCAGTTCATATTGTGGGTGTTAAACCGACACTTCTGCTCTGCACCACTCCAAATCCATTCTTGCCCAGTTTAAAACTATTCCTCCACAGGGTGAAGTGCAGAGAGAATCTCTGATTCTATCTGAATCGGTGGAAAGCTAAAACTATGAAAGATAACGACTCCTGAGGAATCGTGTACGAACCTGGAAATCCTACCTACCCCTAAATTTTAAAAATTAAAATAGTCAGTGTATTGGCTACATGAAACCCTGTTAGGGAGCAGAACCCTGCAGTTCAGAACCTAGAACCATAAACCTCATCAGTCTGCACCTCACCCTGAGTAAAATTGAGGGTTCCAAATCCGTCAATTGTGCCAGCTGCAAAACTGTAGCCCAAGGCTGGTTTACACGTTTTTGCCTATAGGAAAAAAAAAAAACAAAAGAAACAGAAGTTGAACTCCAACGATAAGATCAGCCCAGAGCTTTTTCCTTGTGGCACATAAACCGTATGACTCGGTGACACTTACTGTGTGCGTAGAATTGAGCCAGACGGTGACATCCGTCATATTCACCCACTGATGAGCTGAAGCCAGTGGCCCAGTTACCTCCTGGGAGGCGGACTCATACAGTTCCTAGAAAACCCACACAGCCTTACCATGAAAAGCAAACGAGCTAAAATGAATACTATACACTTTTACCCAACAAGTGCCAATTTGGAAAAGCATCTTTCAGTCAAGTTTTGTGGTGCTGGCTGATTAGCCAGAGCATTTTCAACTCTCCACCAAACCCACAGTGACTTCCCAGAAACCTGAAGGCCCTGAGACTTTGACCTGGGTTTACTGCCCACAAATATGAAATTCCAGCAATGCAGTCTATAGCACAAGATACTCCAACCTCACTGGAAAGATAATCAAGAAAATTTAAGGTTAGGAGTGAAAGCCTTAGTTGCTCAGTCATGTCCAACTCTGCAACCCCATGGACTGTAATGTAGCCTGCCAGGCTCCTCTGTCCATGGGATTCTCCAGGCAAGAATATTGGAGTGGGTAGCCATTCCCTTCTATAGACGATCTTCCCCATCCAGGGATCAAATCCCAGTCACCGGCATCACAGGCAGATTCTTTACCATCTGAGCCACCAAGGAAGGTTAGGAGTAGGTAGACCAAATTATCTTCTTTGCAGAGAACAAGAGTGTTTCCTCAGGGACTCTCATGGAGTTTTCCCTCTCATAGTCCTTGAGTTCTCTGACAGAGCTAATACCAAAGAGGGGCTTGAAAGAATTCAGGACTCATTTCATCTGCATCAGTTCTCCCACCCACTGTTCATCTTTTGATGTTCTTTTTTTCCAATAGGATCAATTGGTGCTTTTTTAATCTTATGAGAAATATGAATTCCTTTTTAATCTTATGGGAAATGTGAATAAAAATATATTTAGAAATGCTTGTGTTCTTTCAAGTCTTTATTGTATCTGTTGCAATACTGCTTCTGTTCTGTGTTTCGGTTTTTTGGCCTCGAGGCATGTGGGATCTTAGCTCACCTACCAGGAATCAGTCTGCACTGGAAAGTGAAGTCTGAAGCATTGAAACACCAAGGAGTTCCCTGGCAATGTTTGTTTTTATTCATCTCTATCCTACAGTAGAGGAAGCAAACCCTGCTTCAACACCAGTGCCCTAACCTGACATCTAATTAATTTTCATTCTAGTGCCATCCCAGTTTCCGCTGCCATGTGGGAACTCAAGAGAGAAGTCAGAAACACCAGCTACAGCCCACGTCTCCTGATTTGTTGTTGTTGCTATTGTTGAGTCTCTTAAATCCTGGACGACTGCCTCCCTGATTAAGAGGAAAGTTGTGCCTTGCTGAGAATGTGGGACCTATCTCTATGTCTCTAGGCTCAGAATGGTAACAAAATTTCTGATGCCAAATTGTGTCACAGGTGTACACCCTAAATAGAATCTGTTAATTTAGAACAATCTGCTGATGATACCACAGTAATTAAAAAGAAACTGCAGCAATTAGGCTGCAGCAATTAGGCTGGCTGATGTCTTCTGTTTTTAAAGGTGCTTTTGTTCTTCCTTAATTGCTACTGAAACATTTTAGAACCCTTGAGACACAATATTTACATAAACACACACACACACACTCTCTCTCTCTCTCTCTCTCTCTCTCTCTCTCTCTCTCTGCAGGGCATGCTCATGAAAGGTATGGGTAAGCTATAAAAAGGCAGAAATTTAACTATCTTTATCAGAGATGGTTGAGCTCAAAGCTATCCTCTATCTTTTCCATTGGAAACATCTTCATCGGAGCTGATACAAAATATGTGAGCAAACTAGATGGTAAAATTTAGGAGAGGAAGGAGGGTAGAGTAACTGGTAGTAAGCTCTCTGGAAACCAGATTTTCTCTTTATCAAAAGATCTTTTAAAAAATAAAAGAAAACATAAGATGGATGATCTTTGCCATATCAAAAAAGACCAGGGACTGATTTGAATGCAAACTGCAAGAACTGGGAATTGTGCCACTCAGCTTTACCTTGTCCCCAAAGAAAAGACAGGAAATGGTCAGGGGACTTGGCAGGCAAAGACCCCAGAGACTTCTGAGAATTTGAGTCAGTCTGCTCATATCTGATACTACATTAATTGAAAACTACAATCTATCATCTAACTGCCTGAAGCAAGCACTCTGGCTGAAAGAATGTTTTCCTGATTACTTGCTTTTAAATGTACTTCCTGTAGGAAGCCAGTCACAAGCAGTCAGAGAGAGGTTCCTGTGCGGTATGTGAAACAACCTTCCTGATTGACAATAAATGGCATTCATACCTTCAGACTCCTTGGTGCAGCTTGAGCTCTTGCTGTCTTCCAACTTCGTAATGAAAAATGTCAGTGGATTTTAAAGTATAGTTTTAAATGAAGACAAAAGCAGCAGGGCCCACAGCTTACCTTTGCTTTGTCATATATTATCCGTCCTATGATTTGTGTACTTTCGAACATATCCTGCCCAGGTCCCATAGCAACACACATGCTAGGCTGGAACAAAATGATGCAAGATTTGTTCTTAGTGAAATAAGTGATTCTTTCAAGGGGTGGAAAATGATAAGCAAATCTGAGCAAACAGACTTTCTTTTTGGCTGTGTGGCCTGTCAGACCTTTGTTCCCCAACCAGCCAGGGACTAAACCCAAGTTCCCTGTACAGGAAGTGGAGTCTTAACCACTGGACCACTAGGGAAGTCCCAGCAAAGAGATATTTTTTAAAGCCACATTCCAGCATCTCTTTCCAGATGTTCTCCCAATTTACAGATTATGAAAAACAAAATCATTCTGGAATTAGAGCAATGAACATTGCTAGAATTCATCTATTTCAACGTAAGACATAAAATTGATGCATACTATTCTATTGCAAATAAATATCATAATTTATTTAACCATTTCAAGTATGAATTTTGGAATTTAACAAATAATCGTCCACTCTAATGTGAATTAATAATGTGTAAAAATTTTGCAAATGAAGGGTAACAAAGACTTTTTCATTGAATTACAATTGATTAAAAATGTTGAATTAGTTTCCGGTGTAGGAAGACTTTCTTTTTTCTTCCTTTTTAAAAAATTGGCGTATCATTGCTTTACAATAGGAAGACTTTCTGTATAAAAATAGTAAAGTATAAGAGAAAAGTATAATTGTTAAAAATATATTTCTCATTGGGTGGACTTGAAATAAATAGCCCAGACATAGTGTATAATAAAAGCAATATCATGGGTGAAATATTCTATAAACACAAAGAATAAGAACCAGAAACTAGCATCTGCTGCTCATGTCAAAGGTGAAAAATCTAATCGCAGATGAGGGGAAGCAGTTAAATAAACAACGGTACAGCCTTTGTTGAATGTAAAGCTTACTACACAGAGCTATCTAGAGTGATAAAGAGATTTTTCAAAGACAAATTAGGTAGAAAACTCAAATCCTGGACAAAAAAAAACCTCAATAAATAAGTTATAAAATGTTGTTCATGCATGCACACATGTAGGAAGAGGTGTGATAGCGGTAATTTGGGGGGAAAGGAGCAGGTAAAGGGGAGGAAGATAAGCAGGGACTTTCCCTTTTTATTACTCTTTAAGATTTCCATGTGGTTTGAGTGTTTGTGGTGGTGGTGGTGTAAAGTCATGTCCAACTCTTGCAACCTATGTAGCCTGCCAGTCTCCTCTGTTCATGGGATTTTTCCAGGCAAGAATATTGGAGTGGGTTGCCATTTCCTTCTCCAGGAGATCTTCCTGACCCAGGAATTGAAACCAGGTCTCCTGCATTGCAAGCAGATTCTTTACCAACTGAGCTACAAGGGAAGCCTCAAGGTTTTACAGCAACACTTTATTTTTGTTTTTTAATTTATAAGAAAAAGAATTTTGATGTTACATTTTTAGAAAAACTCTAAAGACGTGATAATCAGAGAGAAATGTCTCAGGCAGGCAGTTTTTGTACTAAATTGTGACTTCAGAAATGCCAAGGCAAAATGTATCAAGCTGTCTAAGTTTAAGAAAGGATATTTAATCTCAGACATTTACTAAATTGTCTTACCATTCAAAAAAATACAAGTATCAAATGGAAAACTATAATTTTACCCAATCAAAATTTAGTGGGTGCTTTTGAGAAGAGCAGATGCTAGCAGTAAGTAGGCCAGAGTATACTTGAGGAGAACATAATTGTAAATTAACAGTGAATACTTAAACATAAAATGTCCGTGAGATGAAAAAACAAAGATTTAATGTCATTATTACCTACCCCACCAATGGGACAAGAGCTATTGGCATTATCACAAGACTCTCCCGTGTTGGTGCAGTGCGGGCCAAGGACATTGGGGGAGACATCTCCCAGATTTGATGACGCAAAAGCTGCTACATACGGTCCCTGCCAAAAGAAACATCCAATTGCCTTGTATGCTTTCTTATTTACTGCAATGAATTCCATTAGAAAGGCAGACATTCAACCTGCTCTGGTGAACTATTCAAAATCATTTGCATAGGATAAAAGGAGGATATTTCTCAGGTACAATATTCTGAGAAAGATTTTTGTTTCTGTAAAGACTCACATTGCAGTCAACATATATATATTATTACTCATAATATTCCAATTATCAATGAAACTATTTTAAGTAAGAGAGTTTCAAATTCCTGTCTCAAACAGCAACATTTTGACAAGAAATACAATGTGCAACAAGTTATAAAATGCTGACCCATAATCTCATGTTTGGTGTTGTACCTGGAACTCAGAGAGCCATTTTTCCTTTAAAAATAAATACCCTATTGGCTTAAAAAGTAGAGTCAATCTGGATATTTCTGTTGTACAACTGAACCTAAATATAGCATCCACCATCCAGACTTGCCCTCCACATATCTTTTCTCTATCTCTTCAACCAAAAATAACTAAGCATAATCTTTTTTCAGTAGGGAAAGACCTTAATCTCAACCTAACTGGTCTACCATTTCACCTTAAGTGTCTTAAATTTACTTAAGGAAAGATAATCAAGCATAGGAGACTATGTGTCATTTCTTTTTGTAACTAATCAATTGAAAACAATCCAAGCTTGTCCCAGTTGTTGCTTGGTTGCTTCTTGATTATGTTTACTTCTTTTTTTTTCTCTTTTTTAAAAAAAATTTTTTATTTTTTTACTTTACAATATTGTATTGGTTTTGCCATATATTGACATGAATCCACCATGGGTATACATGCATTCCCCATCCAGAACCCCCCTCCCACCTCCTTCCCCATCCCACCCCTCTGGGTCATCCCAGTGTACCAGCCCCGAGCACCCTGTATCATGCATTGAACCTGGCCTGGAGATCATTTCACATATGATAATTTACATGTTTCAATGCCATTCTCCCATGTCATCCCGCCCTCACCCTCTCCCAGAGTCCAAAAGACTGTTCTATGCATCTGTGTCTCTTTTGCTGTCTCGCATACAACAGGGTTATTGTTACCATCTTTCTAAATCCCATATATATGCATTAATATATGTGTCATTTCTTACACTAAAAAAATAATGGGAAATTACTTCCCTTTCCCTAAAAAACAGGCTAAAATGAAAAAACAAACAGAAGATTGTCAATAAAGGAGCTAAAAAGTTAGGCCAAATGTTCATGGGGCTAATATTGTTGTAACAGAACACTTAGTCTAGTCTAGGGCCTGGGGTTCTCATCTCATCATATATTCTCCTGCATTTCAGGTTTGGATGCTGTGGTCAAGCAGAGCAGGGTCTTGCCTCACCACTTACCTATCGGCAGTTCATAATCTACACAGAGCTGACTAGCTTCCTGAAGTACACAGACTTGATTCTGGGACCCCACAGCTCTGATCCCATCACTCACTGCATTTCAAATACCAGTCTAATGGATTAGGGTTGTTTCTGACTTAGGCCATATTGCACGAAAGTAAAACAAAGTCTTCCAAAGGAAATTAAGAGGGAAGGCTGGACCAGAGAAAAGAACTCATTTCCTGTCCTCATTTGGATTCCTACAACATTCAGAAGGTGCTTAATAATTTTATATCTCTGAAAACAAAAGTAAACATCAATAGTTTCTCATATCTCCAAGTTGATCAAAAACTATTATAAGTTGCAAAAATCTTTAATTTGTCCTTCCTAATCCAACAAATCACAACTTCATGAAGTCATCAATATAAGTAGTATTTGACACAAAGTCAATAATCATTTAAATTCTTTCTTTCCTGATAATAGATGATGGAGAATTCTTCCTATCCAAGCACATCAGTATGTGATATCCATGATGACACTTTCCTCTGAAGATCTGAATCAGCTATTCTGAACACTGCATGAATTATGATACTCAGTGAATTAAGATGAAGCTTTCAGTGACATAAATCCTCACCTCTCCAGGTAGATAACCTTTGTTCTTCTCTTGTTCAAAAAGGTAAGATGCATAGCCTACGTTGTCACTATTTACAAGATGATTGGTGTTTTTCATGCTGACTGGGTGGATGGCAAACCAGCTGTAAAAGAACAAGAAGACCTAAGTTAATGATGAGAACCAGATAAATGGAGTCACAAATGATATCCGGGAGCTTAAGCTTCTACCAGCAGGAAAAAAAAGTGCTTTTGACAATAGGCATTCTTTCATTGTTAACAAACTTAAATTACAAATAATATACTCAAGAACACATGTACACCCATGGCAGATTCATGTCAATGTATGGCAAAACCAATACAATACTGTAAAGTAAAAATTAAAAAAATTATATAAAAACAGAAGTCTGATTACTTAAATTAACTATATGAAAGTATTGTTACATATATTCCATTACTGCAATCTTCATTGTAAGCTTTTAACAGGAGCCAATATTGGTTAGTTACCAAACAATATACCTACAGAATTGTATCAACATAGACTTTGTCCTTCAAGCTGGTACATACATAATAATTATTTGAATCAATCCTATCCAATTCAATGGACATTTACCGAGTCTGCAGTGTACCAAGCACTGAATCAATCACAGTTTATTCTGGAATCTTGCAGAGGACAAAGATGTAAACAAATGGCCTTGATACAGTGTGACAAATGATATAAATAAGGAGTCATAAAGTGTTTTGGGACCACAAATGACTAGCAATTAATTCTTAAAGGCATTCCAGGGAGAAACAGCAGCAGAATAAATGCACAGGAGTATGAAAGAGGATGCTATGCCTAATTCAATATACCCTTATGCATGGTAATACCTTGTTTAATTGTAGAGCTATAGAGTTTAAAAATTAATTTCACATCTGTTACCTCATTTTAAATTCACAGAAACCCTGAGAGGTAAGTTCTTATTACCTGCACTGTACAAGGTTTCTCAAAGAAGCAATATGGTGGCCCACTTATCATAGAGGACCAAGGCTAAAGTTTGGGCCTTGTGATACTTTGTCCAGTGGCTTTCATAGGATCAAACCTCCACACAGGTGAAAAAGGTGTTTATAGGATGGAAGGCTGTAAAGCAGACTATCAGGAATATTCAAGAAAAGAGAGATTCCAATTCATAAATTTTCAAGCTAATTTAGGATTTTTTTAAAAATCCTTTGATTTTTCTTCACAAAAAGCTTTTTAAATATTCTTGCCCAAGTAATATGGTGCACAAAACTGAACATTCAATAACTCATTCAACATACATGTAGTTAACTCTGGGTTTGTGCCAGATACTGGAGACATAGAGATGAATGAAGCATCACCTCACTCTTGAAAAATACTTCACTCTTGAAAACTGTGACATCTGAGCTGGGTCTTAAAAGATGAGTAGGAACTTGGCAAGGGAATGACTAGAGAAAAGTCATCTGCAGCAAAGGTGTGGAGCTGGGAAGGAAAGGGTACAGTGTGTTCAGAGACTGGATAGTCAGGGTGACCAGGGTAGAAAGGATGAGGGGAAGGAGAGAGCATAGTTGCTCTTTTCATTCAGTCAGAATGAATGCACTAGTAGTGTGTGGTTGGCATTATGTTAAACCTCAACACTAGAGTCAGGTATGTTCTCTGACATCAAGAAAACATAATAATATCTGGGGAGAAAGCAAAAGCAAAAATTTCTGATCTACTAATTAGATTAAAAACTTGAATTATTTATTTTCATTTACTTTAGGCCTTAGAAAATTGATTGAACTTTTTTCTCTACCAAACTGAAAAAAATAGTAATCAGAAAAGTTATTTGCATTTCAGAATAAGAAGATGCTGTATCTTTTCTCCTCTGCCCTTTAAAATATATGCTATAAAAATATCAGACTTGTTAAAGCAAATAAAGTACTTTGGTAAGAGATGAATATTTATAAAGATATGCATAAAAGTGGTCATTTTAATTTTAAAAACACTGTTTATTTTATCTGGTCAAAAAATATTCATCCAAGTAAAGTTCAAAACAGAGGAAGAAAGGTTTAGGTAGTTTCAAAAGAAGTTAGAATACAGCCATAGAAAGATGCTGATGTCCTTGATAATAAGCATTTTAAAATAATGACTTTAAACTAATGTCACAGCTAGAGCAAGACTCTACTTGATTCATCATGATGCAATCACGGTACTGAGGAAAGTAAAGAGATTTGAGATCTAATCATCGTAAGTAATAAAGTTAGTGCAAATTTCTAAAAATCTGAAAAATCAATTTCAATCATGCTCAATGATAAAGAATCTGTCTGCCATTGCAGGAGACTCAGGAGACAGAGGTTTGATCCCTGGGTCAGAAAGATACCCTGGAAAAGGAACTGGCAACCCACTCCAGTATTCTTGCCTGGAAAATCCCATGGACTGAAAAGCCTGGCAGGCTACAGCCCATAGTGTGGCAAAGAATCAGACATGACTGAGCATACACACATATACACAGTGAATCAGTAAACTGCAGATTAATATATAATAATTATTCTCTCCTCCTGTGTAACTGAGGTATTTCCAGTGTCTCTTTCAATTCAGACATTGTATATTTCCTATTGTGAAACAGAAAAGTCAAATGCAGAATTGAGCTATTTAAACATTCTCAAACAGTAATTCCCCATCCCAGGTTCTGTTCTCTCAGATCTGAGCTGCCCTCTTCACATGGAAGCCAAGGTCTGCAAAAAGGTCCTGGCAAAGGGGTAAGTGAAGGCTGAAATCCGGCTGCCACTCAGTTCCCCAAGTGAAGCACACCTCCATCAGCCCAGAGAAGGGAGCATCTTTATGTACTATGCAGCAAGTCCTACGTGCCAGGTATGGCCATCTCCAATCTAAATGTCCACCAAAGGGGAGAACAAGAATATTGTACCTCCATTCAAAGGCAGTGTTCATGAAAATGTGTAACACAGAAGATCTTTGGACAAATACAATATAGGACACTGTTCAGTCCAGTCGCTCAGTCATGTCCAACTCTTTGCGACCCCATGAACCAGAGCATGCCAGGCCTCCCTGTCCATCACCAACTCCCTGAGTCCAGCTAAACCCATGTCCACTGAGTTGGTGATGCCATCCAACCATCTCATCCTCTGTCATCCCCTTCTCCTCCTGCCCTCAATCTTTCCCAGCATCAGGGTCTTTCCCAGTGAGTCAGCTCTTCGCATCAGGTGACAAAAGTATTGGAGTTTCAGCTTCAGCATCAGTCTTTCCAATGAACACTCAGGACTGATCTCCTTCAGGATGGACTAGTTTTGGATCTTCTTGCAGTCCAAGGGACTCTCAAGAGTCTTCTCCAACACCATAGTTCAAAAGCATCAATTCTTCAGTACTCAGCTTTCTTTATAGTCCAACTCTCACATCCATACATGAAAAAACAATACCTTGACTAGATGGACCTTCGTTGACCAAGTAATATCTCTGCTTTTTAATATGCTGTCTAGGTTGGTCATAATTTTCCTTCCAAGGAGTAAGTGTCTTTTAACTTCATGGCTGCAATCACCATCTGCAGTGATTTTGGAGCCCCCCAAAATAAAGTCTGACACTGTTTCCACTGTTTCCCCATCTATTTGCCATGAAGTGATGGGACCAGATGCCACGATCTTAGTTTTCTGAATGTTTAGCTTTAAGGCAACTTTTTCACTCTCCTCTTCCACTTTCATCAAGAGACTCTTTAGTTCTTCACTTTCTACCATAAGGGTGGTGTCGTCTGGATTCAAAAGTGTCACCCCAAAATTCATGCCCAACAATTTTTAGAGATGTATGCAAGGTAAAATCATACTATCTTTGGTTGGGTCTTAAGTCCAATGACTTGTGTCCTCATAACAAGAGGAAGGGAACAGATAGACACCCAGATATGGGGATGTGGGAAAGATGGAGGCACAAACTGGGGTGATGTACCTACAAGCCAAGGATTGCTGGCAGTCACCAGAAGCTAAGAGAAAGGCATGAAACTGATTCTCCCTCAGAGCCTCCAGAAAGAACCAATCTTACTGTTAGGTAGGAAGTTAGGCATGAGCAACCAGGAGTGTCCTAGACAAAAAGGATGCAGGTTGATCTCTAAACCCCATCGCAGAAACATCCAGGAAGGCTCACCAATTTACTACAAAAATAACCACAGAGACTTTTCCAACTCCTGCACAGGTACCCTCTGCACACAGTGGATACAAACTAACCTCCGGGGCTTCCTCAAGTAACCTTAGATATTTAGGAGCCCATTAAGGATTCATAAATATTCTACATATGTATATGTCTGATTATAACAGACTGAATTATAGGAAGACATGTGCAACAAAGCCTGGTGTTATATAAGTTGCAACTGTCAATCAGCCTTGAGTATATGTGCCCATTTGCATTTCCTTTCCCTATTGGTGATGGATACAAGCCTGATTTTGCACAGGGCATCACCAAAAGGAGGAAGAGATGGGAAGTATAAAAAGGGGAAGTCAAGAGAGATCGTTACAATTCCTATGTCTTGGCAGTGTCTGTTTAATAAAAGATCTGTCTGCCTGAGCTATAATTTGTCTGTTGTTTCAAACCTTTTAGTCCATCTTTCCAAATCTTTGTAGCAATGAGACAAGAACTGAGGGAGAGAAATAAACTAAGCTGACACTGCAAAGACCAGGACTTGAGACTTCTGGCATTTCTTGACCTGTGACAGAACAAATTTCTGCTGTTTTAAACCAGCAGGTCTGTAGTGATTTGTTACGGAAACCTTAAGAAACTAATACAGAGACCATATATTTCACTGGCTTAGAGCTCTGGTGTTGGACATAAGTTATTTTACCTAACCTATTTGAAACTCAATGTTCATATCTGTAACATGATAGGTAGTATCCACCTCATGGCATTTGACAATGAAGAGAACAAATATATCTGAAGTGTTTAGCACACAGACTGGTCTACGCTAAGAATGGAATAAATCATCACTGTGATGATGCTATGCTGATTTTGACACTGCTGCTGCTGCAGTAATGATGATGATTGAAAGGAAAAAAACTAGACGAAGCTGTGTGTATGTATATGTATAGTTAATAAGATAAATACAATATTAAAATGTATGATGCATGTGCATGTGTGTATTCAACACATGTATATCACCCCATATAATAGGAGCTTTAAATAATTAAATGAAGAAACCCTTCCCTCTCATGACAGAGACTTAAAGGCTTACAAACTACCAGCGTGCCCTCTATTTCCCAATCCCAGTGGCAGAGTGGAGCATGTGAATCTGGCCAGTAACATATGTGCAGAAGAACCACCCAAATTTTATGACATTTTGCATGAGCGGCAAATGTGTACATTAAAATTTTTCATGTGTTAAGCCACTGTAATTTCAAGGTCTACTGCACCACCTGGTATTCGTTAATACATCTCTTAACAAACACCTAATCAACACACCTCTTTTTCCTCCTTGCCCCACCCCATTACAGACAATTGGGAAAAGGAAAACAAAGAATGTTTCATTGTGCTATATTGGAAGGGCTATGAGGCCCAGAATTTTATGCAAAGGACAACCTGAATCTGAAACAAGCAGATGCAATGACTACAAACCAGATTGCTCAAATTAAAGAAGGCCAATGAGCCATAGCCAGAGTACAGCTTCTGAAATTATAGGTAAACTCGGTGGCCAGTATCCTGATGAGTCGACCATCTATACTCCAAAGAAGAGATGTCCCTTCTCACCTACTCATTTTGTTGTCTTTAAAAGTCCTGGATGGGAAAAAAAAAAAATCTCTCAATAGTGTTAATGGAGAGATGTTTGGTTTGGGTGGATTCCATTAAGTTCATTAAGTTACTGCAATCAAAATTCTTGCAACCTAAATAGTATGATTAAACAAGCAACAGTAGTAAAGCAAGAAGTGGTCGATAAGAGTATTTATTTTAATTCAGCCTAACTACCCAGGAATTGAAGAAATTGAAAGGAAGACAACAATGATTCAGCTTTTTTGGGTCTATCATTTAACATGTGTAAAGCCTGAAAATACTAAGATTGGCAAAAGCACTGGAAACAACACTCCATGCATGCTTGGGTAAAAGCACTGTAAACCAGCAAAAGTTTGCCAAAGCATCATGTGGAAATTCATAAGACAATCTTTAATGATTAATGTTCCTTTTTGACTCAGCAACCCCACTTCTAGGAAATTATTGGCAAATATATATAAAATTGTTGTTTGGTTTTAGTCACTAAGTCATAGCGGGCTCTTCGCAACCCCATGGACTGTAGCCTGCCAGGCTCCTCTGTCCATGGGATTTCCCAGGCAAGAATACCAGAGTGGTCTCTTCACAAATGCTTATAACAGTGTATGACAGAAAAATTATAAATGAAAATGTCAAATGATTGGTGACTCATTGGATATATTACCATACATACGGTAGAACACCATGGACAATAGCCTGCCAGGCTCCTCTGTCCATGGGCTTTCTGAGTCAAGAATACTGGAGTGAGTTGCCATTTCCTTCTCCAGGGAATCTTCCCGACCTAGGGATTGAACCCATGTCTCCTGTATTATAATGAAATACTATACAACAATTTCAAAATGGTGAGTTAAAAAATACTAAGTAGCACTAACATAAATTCATAAAAAATTTCTAAATGAAAAAGTTACCAAATTGTATTGTACAATAATTTCTTTAAAAGTAAAGTCTCTCTTAAAAATAAAAAATATATAAACATGATTAGGAAAAAATAGGAAAGAATATATATAACACAACATTAGAAATTATTGAGTCCTAGAACTTCCCTCATAGCTTAGTTTGTAAAGAATCTACCTGCAAAGCAAGAGACCCAGGTTCCATTCTTGGGTTGGGAAGATCCCCTGGAGAAGGAAACGGCAATCCACTCCAGTATCCTCGCCTGGAAAATCCCTTGGACCGAGGAGCCTGGTGGGCTACAGTCCATGGGGTCGCAAGAGTTGGACCTGACAGTGACTAAACCACCAACATTGAATCCTAAGATTACCAGATGGTTTTAAATTTTGTTTTATTTTGAATCACTACTGAAATTTTTAGGAAATATATGAAGAAAAGGAAGATTTAAAAAAATACAGCGCCAAGCTGGAATGCTAATGTAAATTATGACTCTGAGTGACAACTATGTGTCGGTATCTGTTCACTGATGGTAACTAACGTGCCAGTCTGGTGGTGGGAGTTCCTAAGGAGGGAGGAGGTGCATGTGTTTCCGGGCATGTATACATGGGAAATCTCTATACTTTCTGCTCAGTTTTGCTGTCAACCTAAAACTGCTCTAAAAAATAAACTCTACAGAAAAAAGAGAAAGCAACTATCACAGCCCTGGCACAGTGTCTGTTCTCTCATCTTTTATTGACCAAAGTGGTCCCAGTGCTGGCCAAGTTTCAAGGACAGGAAAAATTTCCATTTTTGATGGGAACTCGCAAGATCACATTGTAAAGAATATGTAAGACAAGAGCTGTTGTCCCACCACCTTTGGAAACTATAATATTCCACTTAAATATTTTTTTTAAATCTCTATCAATCCTAAAATAAGAATAAAAAGCATTGAAAAGTGAGATAAATAGCACAAAGAGCACAATAATCACAATTCATAAAAATAAACTCACTCATTAAAAGATGAAGATTGTTAAAAATCGTATAAACCTGTATGAAATTCATAACAGACACCTTTAAATGTACAAACAAAAAAAATGAAAGAAAATGATATAGAAATATATAAGGGAAAATCAAAACCACAATGAGGTACCACTTTACACCAGTCAGAATGGCTGCCATCCAAAAGTCTACAAGCAATAAATGCTGGAGAGGATGTGGAGAAAAGGGAACCCTCTTACACTGTTGATGGGAATGCAAACTAGTACAGCCACTATGGAAAACAGTGTGGAGATTCCTTAAGAAACTGCAAATAGACCTGCCATATGACCCAGCAATCCCACTGCTGGGCATACACACCGAGGAAACCAGAATTGAAAGAGCCACCTGTACCCCAATGTTCATCGCCGCATTGTTTACAATAGCCAGGACATGGAAGCAACCTAGATGCCCATCAACTGATGAATGGATAAGAAAGCTGTGGTACATATACACAATGGAATATTACTCAGCATTAAAAAAAAATTCATTTGAATCAATTCTACTCATGTGGACGGAACTGGAGCCTATTATCCAGAGTGAAGTAAGCCAGAAGGAAAAACAAAAATACAGTATACTAACGCATATATATGGAATTTAGAAAGATGGTAACGAGAACCCAGCATGTGAGACAGCAAAAGGAATGCAGATGTATAGAACAGACTCATGGACTCTGTGGAAGAGGGCAAGGGTGGGATGATATGGGAGAATGGCATTGAAACATGTTAATTATCATATGTGAAATCAATAGCCATCCCAGGGTGGATGCTCAGGGCTGGTGCACCGAGATGACCCAGGGGGAGGGAATCGGGAGGGAGCAGAGAGGGGGGTTCTGGAGGGGGAGCATATGTAAACCCATGGCGATTTCATGTCATTGTATGGTAAAACCAACACAATAAAGTAAAGAAAATTTTAAAAAAAAAATAGATTTCAAAAAAGCAAAAAAAAAAAAAAAAAGAAGAAGAAATACATAAGGCAAATTCTAACCCACAGAGAGATGAGTTAGTTATAGGAACATGAAAATACACAGATTTTGAGACAAAAAATTGATCACTGATCATTGATCGTGATCAATGCAAAGAAATAGAGGAAAACAATAGAATGGGAAAGTCTAGAGATCTCTTCAAGAAAATTAGAGATACCAAGGGAATATTTCATGCAAATATGGGTGCAATAAAAGACAGAAATAGTATGGACCTAACAGAAGCAGAAGATATTAAGAAGAGGTGGCAAGAAGACACAGAAGAACTATACAAAGAAGGTCTTCACGACCCAGATAATCACGATGGTGTAATTACCAACCTAGGGCCAGACATCCTGGAATGCAAAGTGGGCCTTAGGAAGCATCACATGAACAAATCTAGTGGAATTGATGGAATTCCAGTTGAGCTATTTCAAATCCTAAAAGATGATGCTGTGAAAGTGCTGCACTCAATATGCCAGCAAATTTTGAAAACTCAGCCATGGCCACACGACTGGAAAAGATCAGTTTTCTTTGCAATCCCAAAGAAAGGCAATGCCAAAGAACACTCAAACTACCTCATAATTGCCCTCATCTCACGTTGGCAAAGTAATGTTAAAAATTCTCCAAGCCAGTCTTCAACAGTACATGAACTGTAAACTTCCTGATGTTCATGCTGGATTTAGAAAAGGCAGAGGAAGCAGAGATCAAATTGCTAACATCTGTTGGATTATCAAAAAAGCAAGAGAGTCCCAGAAAATCTTCTACTTCTGCTTTATTGACTACGCCAAAGCCTTTGACTGTGTGGATCACAACAACAAACTGGAAAATTCTTCAAGAGATGGGAATACTAGACCACCTGACCTGCCTCCTGAGAAATCTGTATGTAGGTCAAGCAGCAACAGTTAGAACTGGACATGGAACAATGGACTGGTTCAAAATTGGGAAAGGAGTAAGTCAAGGCTGTATACTGTCACTCTGATTATTTAATTTATATGCAGAGTGAAGTGAAATGAAGTGAGAGTCACTCAGTCATGTCCGATTCTTTGCAATCCCATGGACTATACAGTCCATGGAATTCTCCAGACCAAAACACTGGAGCCTTTCCCTTCTCTGTGGGACCCTCCCAATTCAGGGATCAGACCCAGGTCTCCCACATCACAGGCAGATTCTTTACCAGCTGAGCCACAAGGGAAGCCCTATATGCAGAGTTTGTCATGTAAAATGCTGGGCTGGATGAAGCACAAGCTGGAATCAAGATTTCCAGGAGAAATAGCAATAACTTCAGATATGAAGATGACACCACCCTTATGGCAGAAAGCAAAGAGGAACTAAAGAGCCTCTTGATGAAAGTGAAAGAGGAGAGTAAAAAAGTTGGTTTAAAACTCAACATTCAGAAAACTAAAATCATGGCATCTGGTCCCATCACTTCAATCACTTCATGGCAAATGGATGGGGAAACAGTGACAGACCTTACATTTTTGGCTCCAAAATCACTGCAGATGGTGACTGCAGCCATGGAATTAAAAGACACTTGCTCCTTAGAAGAAAAGCTGTGACCAACCGAGACAGCATATTAAAAAGCAGAGACATCACTTTGCCAACAAATGTCTGGCTAGTCAAAGCTATGGTTTTTCCAGTAGCCATGTATGGATGTTGGACTATGAAGAAAGCTAAGTGCAGAAGAATTGATGTTTTTGACCTGTGGTGTTGGAGAAGACTCTTGAGAGTCCCTTAGACTTGAAGGAGATCCAACCAGTCCATCCTAAAGGAGATCAGTCCTGAATATTCATTGGAAGAACTGATGCTGAAGCTGAAACTCAAATACTTTGCCCACCTGATGCAAAGAACTGACTCATTTGAAAAGACCCTGTTGCTGGGAAAGATTGAAGGTGGGAGGAGAAGGGGACGACAGGATGAGATGGTTGGATGGCATCACCGACTCAATGGACATGAGTTTGAGTAAACTCGGAGTTGGCAATTGACAGGGAAGCCTGGCACGCTGCCGTCCATGGGGTCACAAAGAGTCGGACATAACTGAGTGACTGAACTGAGACAAAAAATTATTAAAGAGAATCACTACAAAAAACAAGACACTGAAATACATGGAGATAGCATCATTAACATTTTTCACAGTATTTTAAAGATTCTAATATCCATAGTATATGAGACTAAGAGAGCATCTATCTTTACAGAATGACCTTTTAGTCATGAATATTTCTTATCACACATTCTACATAAGAAAATAGGCAGAGAAAATGTACCTGAATATTAACCATTGTTGACTTTGGGAAGTAAGTCCAATGTCTTCTGCCTGTTATGACAACTGGCTTTTTATAGCTTTGGTTTCTAAACTTGGGACCATTTACATTAACTAGCATGATTAATCTGTTATCAGTCAACTATCATCACCCTTGTCATCAGAAAGTCCTTATTAAGCACCTTCACTTTACATGGGGATGAACTAGACACAGAAGACTCACTACACAACCAAGGCCTATATTTACTTCACTGGAAAGAAACAGTACAAATAAGCCAACAGGAAAGTTGGAGCAGGAAGACAGCATCAGGCTTCACAACAACATAGAAGAGGAAAGAAAAATTCAGGATTCAGGAACAGAGAGTGAGGCTTCACGAGTCAGAGTGAAGGCTAATAGAGAATGTATTTATGAAGACATGATGCAATGAGATGGAGAAAAGATAAGAGGTCAAGAAAGGCTGATGAAGGGCAGTCACTGAGATTTCCACATTTGCTCTTGGTGTGTGGTTAAGCACACTGAAAAGAGAATGCAGTGGGGAAGATAGCAAATCATAGAGAATATATAATTCTCAAGTAATCTAAAATGTTAGAGGCAGAGATCATAGAAAAGATTTACACACACACCCCAAAATGAGCTCTGTAAGTCAGTATCATTCAAATGAATTAATTTCATAAATTGGATTTTTATAAGTGTGTGCAAAAATTCTTCAAATAGGTTGAGCAAATTACTGTCCCTTGCTCTTTTTAACATGTTCCTTGAAAGGCTAACCCTCTTTTGTGATAATAAAAGGATCTGCAATGCATAAAAGAGAAGGCAATGGAGAAATCATTCAAAATGCTGCTCAGACCTTTCTTACAGCTCTGACAAATAGAAGCTATGCCATACTGACTCCTAGAGGGCTAACGAGATGAGGAGAAAAGGAGGGTCCACACCACTCCTGTATAATTGAGGAAGGAAACTTGGCAAATGCAATGAGCTAGGAGAAGGGGAAAAAAGTGAGGCAGAAGATCCTACTGTACTACCCTTGAGGAAAAGAGTCAGTGCCTCCAGCTGCCGCTCCCAGAGCCGCCTGCACTTCACCAACTGTATAGGAAGGGGCTGTCCACCACCCAGAGCAGCCATTCAGATGAAGTGCCCAACCCTATGACTTTCTGTTTGGTGCAGACATTTGAAACATTTTTTTTAACTTTTTATTTTACCTTTTGGAGTACAGCTGATTAACAATGTTGTGATCGTTTCAGGTGGACAGCAAAGGGACTCAGCCATACATGTACATGTGCCATGTGTCCATTCTCCCCCACACTCCCCTCCCCACCAGCGTGCCACATAATATTTTGAGCAGAGTTCCATGTGCTATAGGGTAGGTCCTTATTGGTTATCCATTTTAAGTACATGTCCAACCCAAACCCCCTAACTATCCCTTCTCCCTACCCTTCCCACTGGTAACCATAAGTTTGTTCTCAAAGTCTGTAAGTCTGATGAAACCTGGCTTGTTTTCTCCCTTCATCGTTCAGGGTCTCCCAGGACTCGTCATCATCTCCACTGGTTGACTCCTTTGAGATGCCTTCCAGAATCTGCCAAAGTGAATTTCTGACTTCCACACAGCTTATATTTTAATTCAAAACATCCCAAACATGTTCTCCACGTTTGGGGAAAAATCATTTACTGTGTCTGCATACAGTAATAGTAGTGTTAAGTCACTCAGTCGTGTCCGACTCTTAGAGATGCCATGGACAGTAGCCTACCAGCCTCCTCCCTCCATGGAATTCTCTAGACAAGAATACTGGAGTGGGTTGCCATTCCCTTCACCAGGAGATCCCTACCCAGGAAGCAAACCCAGGTCTCTTGCATGGCAGGTAGATTCTTTACCACTGCAGCACCAAACAGTAGTATTAGGCAAAAAGAAATACTTTCCTTATATATTGACCAATCGAGGCAAGTGGTGGCCTTACAATTGTAGAGGACTTAATGGTTTATGAAATAATTTCATGAACGTGATTCTTTCATTCTTCAAGTCACTACTCTTCTTAACCCTTCAAGAGCTCCCAATTCCCAACCCCAGCTTTAAACACTTCAGTGATTTTCTATTTTTTTGTATAAAGACCCCAATCTTTATCATGGTGTCTAACCTCTACTTCTAACTTTTAATTCACAATACCCTACCCCACTGTCCTCTGTACTTCAGCCACACAGACCTTCTATCAATTCCTCAAACAGGCTACATGACTTTCGCACATGTTTTTCTGTGTTAAATGCTCTTCTCCACCCCCACATTCTGCCAGTTAATTCTCACCCTGCCTTGGTTTTCGGTTCCACTGTCTCATCCTCAGGGACAACTGCCATCTACATGTGTACTCAGTCATGTCTGACTCTTTGCAACCCTTTGGACTGCAGCCTGCCAGGCTCCTCTGTCCATTGGGATTTTTCAGGCATGAACACTGGAGTGGGTTGCCATTTTCTCTTCCAGGGGATCTTCCTGACCCAGGGATAGAACCCGTGTCTCCTGTATCTCCTACATTGCGGCTGGATTCTTCACCCACTGAGCCATCAGGGAAGCCTTTCCCAGCTTCCCTGTTCAGGTCAAGTCTCTTTACAGCTCTGCATACCTTCGTTTTTCAGCACTTAATGCAGTTATAATTATACATTGGTTTGTATGACTATTTGATTACCTTTGTCTCCACCAATAGATTATAAGTTCTATAAGGAGCAACACCTAGGACATCGATTTTTTTTCTCATCAGTGTATTCTGTAGTACTAGTTCAGTCCATGGCATATGTATTCTACAACATTTAATAAATAAATGAATGCATTACAATCTGTATGTGGAGGGATGTTATCATATTGTACATCTACCTTTGAGAAACATGAAAGTGGAGTCTCAGATTTTAAAGGATTTGTTCAAGAAGCACAGACAGAGGTATTTGACTTCTGACTTTAGGACTTTTACTAGAAATGAATCATTTCAAGGACTGGAAAGCACCGCCTGGCATATAGTAGGTGACTGGTGCAGACTTGTTAAGTGAAGAAATGAAAATAAAAATGAAAGTAGCAAAGAATAAGTGATGAACTTCAACATGGTTTTCATTGTGAAGAGAACAGTCTTGGCCATGACACTGGGCAGGCTGCATCACTTTTGTAGGTCTCAGCTGAAATTTAAACTTGGTGACTTTATACTCTGTAAATCTGGGATGGTGTGCTTCCAAACTCCTCATACCTTGGGATTCTGTCTCACAGCAGGTACCTACATATGGTGGCTGAGTTACTTAGCAGCCCAGATTTGACTTTATGTTTTGGATCATTTTTAATGTATTCAGAGAGCAATTATCCCTATGCAACAAGAGGCAATTGCAGGGGCAATTACATCAGGGATAACATATGGCAGCTATAGAAACAATAGAAAGTTATTGCAGGCTGTTAAGCACAGCAGATGGAAAAGCATCATGATAACCTTGACAGTTGACCCTGGGACTTCCAGATATATTATGTCGTTCTATGCAAGGAAGCAAAAACATCTGGCCCCCAAAGTATCATTGAATGTTCTCTTGGCATTGTTCAATGACTCAGAAACTAATAAAGGGAAATCATGAATGGTCTCAGTCAATCAGCCAAGCATTAGGTAGAAACTATAAGGGAAAAGGCATCTTCTTCCAACAAATTTGGGGATTTTTCATCTAACTAGTCATACATATGTGTTCTTTTCCTGACTGTCTCCTAACCAAATTCCCCATGAAGGTGCTCAAATATCAAGAGGTAGCTTACCTTTCCAGATTCATCTCTAACCCACTCCCTGACCTAAGCCTCATAATGCAGTTTTCTCATGGCCCCCTGAGAAATCCCATGGCTCCTTCAAATCCAGTTCAAATGTCATTTCCTCTTGGAAGCCTTCCACCATGCTCCCAGGTAGAGCTCAGTTCCTCTAAATTCCCAGGTGATAGCACTGACAGCCATCCGATTTACATTATTATTACTTGTCTGTCAGTCTCTGTCTCTTTCTCCAGCTCTAACCATCCCACTAGCCTGTAAGATTCTTGAAGATAGGGTCTATGTTTGATTCATAATAATATACCTCAAGAACATAACTGCATGTCTGACATTTACGAAGACTACTGCATTAAATGCTAGGTGGCAACTAATCAACAGATGAACTAACTGTACTCAAACAATGCATTCTATTACATAATAATATTTATTTTTTCAGGGAATTTTTTAGTAACCTCACTTTAACCCCAAAGAACTAACTCCAATGCTAAGAAGTTCAAGCACATCAATATGTCAATAATGGAATTTTCAAAAGAGGTACGGTATCATTTACTTCTTACCTTTCAGTTAAGAGTATTAAATTCTTTCTATGCCAGGCACAGAACTAGAGTTTTGCGTGCATTATCTCATTTAATCTTCAAATAATCCTAAGAGGTATTACTATTCTCATTTTCAAACAGGACAGTTGACACATAAGTAGGTAAATTACTTTCCCCAGGACACAGGGTTAGTAAGCGACAGGGCTGGGGCTTGAATTCAAACCTGGAAACCTGTGCCTAAGACTGAAATGTGAACTCCTGGCCATCATGTATTCTCCACGCAGTTAGGACCAACCCTAGTATCTGAACTGACTAATCATAATCTTGAATGTTGTTTTTCACCTCTTATTACTTTCAAGTTACTTAATCTTACTCACATAGAAACTATCAGCTAGATCTTTTATAATCCTCCCTGATAGATCTCTACTTCCTTTACAAAGTGAGTATCGGTATTCAAGGACTCGTTTTATCCCTCCAATAAACAGACACAGAGAAGTTAACAAACTTGGCCAAAGTCGCACAGCTACTAAGAACGAGAGGCCAGAGTGAGCCCAAGCCATCTGACTCCCGCGCCCATGTGCTGTCGTCTCCTTCCTCTGGGCATTCGGGCATCAGTCTGGAAGTCCACTGGACAAAGTGTCCGGACTGTTACCCGCCCAGGCAACCCCTTGGCCAGTTCAGTTACAGCAACTGAAATCACACGGGCATACATACGTCTTATTTTCAAAGAAAACAAAATCCATGTGTTTTCTTACATATAAAATGGAGCCTAAAATCTCTGCCAAGCTGTAATTGTACCTCATCTGCTTCCATTAGGTGGTCTCGGTTCTGCTTTCATCACTGACTGGCATTGTACTGCATTAGATTTAACTTATTCCTTTTAGAAAAACACAGGTCAATAATCTCAAACTCATAGTCACTTGCCTGGTTGGTCAGATTGTTTTCTCATTTCCAAGAGATCATTGTCCTCTAATACATGATATCTTGATAAAGTAATAATCATTTCCACATGAGATCTTGATACAGTAATAACCACTAGCATAACTCAGTCGAGTCTATCATATGTCAGATACTGTGTTAAACTCCTTCACTCAAATCCCTCATTCACATAATCCTTTTATTAGACCTGGGATGCTGAGAACCAAAGAGCCCATTGCTGGATCCCAGCTCCAACTCAACCACTCAGTTTATTCTGAGCCTCTGTTGCCACTATTTTGGTCTCTTTTTTCCCTCTCTGTAATATAAAGAAATTTACCTAAACAGAGTTAAAAAAAAAAAAGTAAACAGAGTACCTGATAAGACCCAGCTCTTCTCCATTCAAATCTACCATTTTCAAGAGCACCATTTCCTTGTCTGTATTTGAAGAATACCTAGTCAGAAAAAAAAAAAAAAAAAAATTTAGTGAGTTCTAGGCTAGAGTCTGGCCCTTGTGTATGATAAAGCAGAAGCTGACACAAAAAACAAAATGACTCTCGGTAAACAAGGTTCCCTGATAGCTATAATCCTACAAGTTGCATCCAGGGTCTTATTTCTTAGCTAAAGAAATGCTTGCAACTGTGACCAACGTTAGGGGCACAGGTCAGCTAACTGGAGATGAAATGTACATTTTTATATAATATCTGCAATATTATATGACATATATTACTTCTTATGGAAAAGATTAGTCTTTGAAATTTCTACTCGTATCAAGTTTTAGTGAAATCTCTTAAAAATAGCAGGGAATGTGCAAAATCAAAAGCATGCCTGACCTACAACTTTAAGGGTTCTTTTGTGTCCTTTCAAGGGAAATCAGAGTATATTTTCTAAAAATCAATTCCTTTGAAATCTATGAAAAAAATATGTAAACAAATGTAAAATGTCAGGTTGAACTGAGATATTATTTTATTCTGCCATAGTAGCCAAGTACTTCTCTTCTGTCATAAACCCAGTTTATCACATTAAAAAAAATTTTTAATAATGACCTTTCTTAAGTTGTCCCATCAATTATGCCAATTTTATGGCTTGCTCTTCACGCCAATTTCTTTATTCTTTTACCTTATCTATCTTGCTACATTCCCCTGGACTAAAATGATTTCTTCTGAATAAGGTAATAAAAAGAGCTATTCATTAATTGAACAAATATATGTTATGCATATTTTTGTATTTTACAGATGAGAAGCTGAGAGCCAATAAATTAAGATTTAAGTAAATCAATAAAGGTCACACAACTACAAAGTGATAAAGCTAAGACAAGACCACAGTTGTACCTGATTTGAAAGCCTAGAGTCCTTCAAACATTCACATCCAATTCTCACAGCCAGCAAAGTGGGAAACAGGTTCTTCTGTGCTTCTACAGTCTCATTTTATTTCTGGTTTTCTTAGATTATAGACAGCTTTTAAATTATTTCAGCTTTAATACTCCTTCAGGCTCTCACTAACAACCCTGTTCTTAGATTTTGCTGATAGCTCCTAAAAGAAAGCACGTTCATTCATTCCGATGACTGGCCCCCTCACCTTGCTCTCTCTGACTGTGGATTCCAAAGGTAAGAAGTAGGACTTCGGTTGATCTGTGCACCATCCACAGTTCCTTTATTGATAAAGATTTTGCCTGGTTTCATATTTGTGTGTGCTATCTCAATGCTCTATGGGTTAAAAAAAAAAGTTGTAAAGTTAGAAATCCTAGTGGGCATAAGAACTTAGTTGATATAAATAGAAGAGCCCTGTGGACAATTTCTTTTGTCTCCAACTTATCCCTGCAATGGGATGAAAGCTGGAGAGCCACAGGGCTGGTGTCATTCTGCGCTGGTATCCAAGATCCTAGAGGGACTCTCTGCATCATAAGAGACCTCTCCTAAGGTGCTGTAAGCAACGCTAAACAACAGCTGCCTCTAAGTCCCCTTGCCTACCTTCAGGATGCCAGTGACCATGTACTCAAAAGTTCGATTGCTAAATCCTTCACTGGCAATTACATATGTTGTGTACTGGAAATATCCTGCTGGACCCGAGTGTGTATGTGTGCCACTCAGAATAACGTTGTCTCTTCTGTACAGGGAGCCGTATTTATTCTGCAGCCTGCTCAGGACCTTGAAGAAAAAAGAACAATCAGAATTAGGAAGAGGGATAACACAAGTGCTTAGCCTGAGAAAAAGCTCTGATGAGGCTAATCACTGGGCTGATATCACTGTCAAGTGACCTTTCACTTGACTTTATCATCTCAGTAACAACTGTATCAACAGTAATTGCAACTGCTAACATTTTATAGATTCTTGCCATGTGCAAGCACAATGCTAGGTATTACATCATGCCATTTAAAAATCTTTATAACACCACCAAGAGATAGGTATTTCTAATCTTATCTTTTAGCTAAGAACATTGATGTGTCCAGAAGTAAAATGAGTTGCCCAGTGATATAATAAATAGCAGAGTTAGAGTCTAGATCCAAGTCTACCTATAGACCTAGTACTCTCACCAGTTCATTGTCCAGACACTGTTCTAAGAACTAGGGAAATATGAGGTCCCTACCCTGAAAAAGTTTTTATTCTAGTAAGGGAAAGATAAATATGTAATATTATATTTAGTTCAGTTGCTCAGTCACGTCCGACTCTTTGCAACCCCATGAACCGCAGCACGCCAGGCCTCCCTGTCCATCACCAGCTCCCGGAGTCCACCCAAACCCATGTCCATTGAGTTGGTGATGCCATCCAGCCATCTCATCCTCTGTCATCCCCTTCTCCTCCTGCCCTCAATCTTTCCCAGCATCAGGGTCTTTTCCAATGAGTCAGCTCTTTGCATCAGGTGGCCAAAGTATTGGAGTTTCAGCTTCAACATCAGTCCTTTCAATGAACACCCAGGACTGATCTCCTTTAGGATAGACTGGTTAGATCTCCTTGCAGTCCAAGGGACTCTCAAGAGTCTTCTCCAACACCACAGTTCAAAAGCATCAATTCTTCAGTGCTCAGCTTTCTTTATAATCCAACTCTCACATCTGTACATGACCACTGGAAAAACCATAACCTTGACTAGACGGACCTTTGTTGACAAAGTAACATCTCTGCTTTTCAATATGCTGTCTAGGTTGGTCATAACTTTCCTTCCAAGGAGTAAGCATCTTTTAATTTCATGGCTGCAATCACCATCTGCAGTGATTTTGGAGCCCCCAAAAATAAAGTCAGAGTGATAAATGCATGGCATGTCATGGGGCATATAGGATCTTAGTTCACTGATCAGGGATCAAACCCAAGCCCCCTGCAATGGAAGCACAGAATCTTAACCACTGGACCACCAGGGAAGACCCAAAAGAGTGCCTTTTTTGATGAGCAGTGTGGTCCACTTTGAGTATGGTATAGGCAGTAGTATGCTGATAAGCAGTTTCTCTGAAAGAAAAAAGAAAACCCTTATTTGTATCATCTGCCAATTTCCATGGTGTAAATACTCTCACCATAGCAAATTTCAAGCTACCAAAAGTTTAACCACCAGTTCACAAAGTTTCTAAATATTTAACAGCCAACCCTCATGAGGTGGTACAAGCCAGTTCCAGCACACCACGGGTACATACGGACGCAGTAGCAACTGGTGTGTCACCTACTGGACCTAATAAACACATCCACTTAACTTCTTCTATTTTAGGTAAAGAGCTCCACCACCCTCATTTTAGTCATGTGGTCATTGAATCAGGAAGAGATATCCCAAACCATGTGTTCTCCTTAACCTCTCCATGCCCCCAGATACTGATTGCTAGACTTACCACATCTATGTAAGCAACCATACAGTACCAGGAAAATGTGGAAAGGAAATAGAAAGTAATTAGACCAACACTGGGCTTCCCTGGTGGCTCAGTGGTAAAGAATCTGCGCTGCGTGCCAATGCAGGAGACACAGCTTTAATCCCAGATCTGGAAAGATTCCCTGGAAAAGGCAAAGTGCTGAATTATTCTTGCCAGAAGAACCCCATGGACAGTACCTGGGATCGCAAAGAGTAGGACACAACTTAGGGACTTAGCAACACTAATAAAGAGCAACATTACAAGCCCACATTCTCCATCCCAATAATGTTCTACTTTCTTTCTGTTTGATTCTAATGCCAGCCCAACTCTTCATCACTCTTACACTTTCTTTTACACAGTAACTATTACTGCTTCATGAAGAAGAAATGTCTGTAGGGAGAAGGGGAAACAAGCAATGAACGGACAACATGAAAGTTTAAGCAAAGTAAAAAGCTGATGTTCTACATTGCTATACTTAACATGGATAACCAACAAAGACCTACTACAAAGCACAGGGAGCTCTGTTCAATGTCATGTGGCAGCCTGGATGGGGGGAGAGTTTAGTAGAGAATGGATAAGTATACATGTATGGGTGAGTCGCTCTGCTGTGCACCTGAAGCTATCACAACATTGTTAAATGGCTATATCACAATGTAAAATAAAAATTTTATTAAAAATAGAAGCTGACATTTTTGCAATTCTGTAACCAAGGCAAAAAGGTCATGGAAAAGAAAGAACTGCCAGTTAACTTTAAAGCTCTCATGTGCCACCCATTTTTATTTCTAATGAACTGTAACAGGATTTTTAGAATTAAGTATATTAAGTACATTCTATGCAAGAATCAAGCTCTTAAAAACATAGAAATTATGAATCTTGAATTTTAAGACAAAAAGACTACCAACAGCTCATAGAACTCTTATCCTAAACTATAGTCTCTGAGATGAAGTCAGACATGTAAGACTTCTGGAAAAAAGAAAAAAATTAGAGACTCCATCATCTAATAACAATGCCTGCCAATAACCATTATAAGTAGCATGTCTCCTGCTTCATGAAAGGAGTAGTACTTTTATTATAGACCTATAAAGTTATATTAATGTCTATAGCTCAATTGTCTGACTTCAGTTTTCATTCCATCTCCTATCGCTGACGCTCTTGGAAACATGACATAGAAGGAGCTAGAAAAGTCATTCCGTTTTCCTGTCCGGCATCACTGATTGGAGATCTTTTCTTTAATATTTTCTCCCTGCTGAAAATGTTATCACTCTTAAAGCTGAGGCTGAGAACCTGACTAAAACCGGGTATTATAATAAACTTAATGGCACTAGTCTAGTTAGATTTATTTTTCACACTTTCCCCTTGGATTAACTTGAGATAAGTAAGTGGGTTCATTTCAAAGTCTTTCCTCTGGGTTTCAGATTGCAGGGGGAAGTAAAAATTGGAAGAGATGGTTAAATGGTGCCCACTATTGACTGAAGAGTGGTCTCTGCCCCAACACATTAAAGCCCCATCCCCTCCATACTCTGCCCCCAAAGGTAGAGTGTGGAGAGGACAGAAGTTTGCAGGCTTATCTCTACTTAGTGACCCCACCATTTCTCAATCAGAACCATTTTTAATTCCTCAGAAAAACAGTATAGTGCTGTGGTAATGACCATGCTCTCCCGCAGGAAGACGTCAGTGTTTGAATCCCAGTTCTGATGGTTCCTAGCTCTGTACCTTTGGACAAGTTACTTGGTCCTCTGAAACTCAGTTTCCCAGTCTGTCAAATGGCATCATAATAGAACGGCCCTCATACAGTTGTTTGGAGGATTAAATGAATTAATATATATGGAGCACTTGGAACACCACCTGATTTATCACAGGAACTCTGTTAAGTGTTAGTTCTTGCCAATTCATCCCCAGATCACACTAACATTTGCCTTTCCAGCACCGTATAGTGTCACTCTTGTCCCACTGGCTTAAGACTTTTCTGCCAGCAGTACGCAATACAGGGGGAATTGGCAGGAAAAGTGGAAATCCTTCCTAAAATGCTAGTTTCCGTTTCCAGTTCTTTTAGCCTTCTAAACCTTGTAAAATCTCCCCATACCTTATCCTCTGTTTCAAATGCCTGGTGTGATTACTGTTTTCCCAACTGAACCCTCATCAGTAGAGCCTTGATGTTAATTTAAGGCCTCTCCCAATGTGTGTCTTCACCTCTAGCTCTGGTCTATTTCAACCCACCTCAAACATCCCTGTCTGATTAATCATCCTAAAGCAGAACTGTGTTTGCATCACTCCCTTGCAAAAGTTTTCTAAGAATCCCCATCACCCAGAATTATAAACAACCAAGTATTCCAGAGGCCTACAAATCATGACCAACGTATCTTCCAGGCATATTTCCATTTACATTTCTCCCTGTGTTTCTGTGTATATGATTTGTACATGTATAAATCAAGCTGTCCCCTTGATTTGATAGCTCTCTCCCCCAAGTCAACCAATTCTACTCTTTCAGAGACTTCCCAGGTGGCCCAGGGCCTAAGACTCCATGCTCCCAATGCAGGGGGCCTGGGTTCGATTCCTAATCAGAAAACTAGATGTCACATGCTGTAACTAGGACCCGGTACAGCCAAATAAATAAATAACAACAAATATTAAATGAATAAAATTCTACCCATTCAAGTGTCATTTCCACTGTTCTTTTGAGTTACTCACTCTAAGGGAGGCCAGCTGCTCTGTCATGAGGATATGGACAGTAAGGAAATTGTCAGTAGCCACAAGAGTGGGTCATCCTGAAAGTGGATCTTTTAGCCTACTTGAAACTTCAGATGGCCTTTACCAACACCTTGACTGCCAACTACCCTAATTTAGAACCACCCAGCTAAGCCAGCTCTGAATTCCTCATCAACAGGATGATGAGATGAAACAACAAATGTTTATTAAGTTCCTCTTTGGGAGGAGCTGTTTATTACTCATGAAAAGATAACTATAATATACCATTGTTATTTATTCCAATAAAGTTATTTGAGTATTTCTGGTACAGTCCTTCCTCTAATCCCCCAACTAGGTAGTGAGTTCATCAACATGGTTTATGATTCAGTTAGCTGTGTGCCCCCTGAAGTGACCAACAAAGTGCCTTGCAAAAAGTCAATGCTCTCCAAGATGATAGAATGACCTCACTTTTAAGAATGTAGGCTCCGTTACCAGGCATATATATGTGTTCAGAATCCAGCTCTACCATTTGCTAAGTGCGTGAACTTCGGAAAGTTCCTCAGCCTTCTCTAAGACTCAGTCTCTTTATCTATAAATTGGGGATAACAACAGACCCACCTCACAGTTGTGTTAAGTGCAGGGCTCGGAAAAGCACTGCGTGCTCTGCTCCTTATGTTTCCACAGATGTGAGAGGCTCCCATCCTACTCCCCATAAGTGTGTGACACTGGAGACATGTTTTTAAGCTCTCTTGTCATCCCTCTTCCTGGCTCCTTTACACAGCCCTTTCACACAAGAGGAGCAAGTGTTTATTTGGTGAGGTTGATAGAACATGACACTGAACAGTGGACATTTGATGGTCATCATTCTGGATACTCTAGACTCTCCTCTTTCTCACATTTGTCAATATGTAAGAAGACACTTAGAGTATACTTTCTTCCTGTGTCCTCATCCCTGGAGAAAATATAATTGGATCAGGGTCTAGAAATTGGCTGAGAGACAGGCTTGGAAGTCCATCTGTCTATAACTCTCTCTCTCTCCCTCCTTTACCCCTTGCTTCTTACAAGCTGCCTGCCCAGGACTCCCGGGTACCTTGCTGCTGAGCTCATCTTACCCACAGTGTGGCAACATGATCTAAATTGGGGGGAAATCACAGGCCCAGCAATATTCTACAATACAGTTTAGAGATTAAGACGGCTAATGTTGTATTCCTCTAAATTTTATTATGGACATTCTCAAACATGTACACATCAGAATACACACAGGTACACAATGTGCCTTTCACCCAGCTTCAGCAATTTATGGCCAATTTCATCTCAGAGTTGCATTTGAATTCTCTTTGATTCCTTGCAACTATTTTCAATTGTCTAAAAACTTGAGGGAAGGGTTAGTAATTAACTGGCACTCTCAGACTTCTAACAAGGAAGATTAAACGACAGAGTGTACAGGAAAGTAACCTGGGACATAATAAGCTTGTGAAATATATTGGCATTGATAATGATGACAAGCCATCAGCAGTATGGAAAGCATGTCCTGACCAAACTGACTTGGAATGGAATAATGAGGCTCGTCCTCCTCACTTGATTATCAGCTGGATTGTCAAGAGCTTATAACCCTGTGGGGAGAGGAAATTCACTGGTGGGGAAACCCAGGAGAGCTTAGTTACTTAGTTACGTTCACCTGCAGGCTTTGCCTTTAAACCAGGGCAACTCTTTCTCACCCCAATCGCTTACCTCCAGCCTGAGTCGCTGGGATACCATGCCTATGTCGATGCTGACAAACACCACGCGATTGGCCCCATCTGGTTCCGCCATGACGAACGCACGACTGTACAACCTCGTGAGGATGCCCCGCGCATACTGGCCCGTTTTGCTGTAGCCCATCTAAGAGGAAGAGAGCATCAGACCACTCCTCACTGCTTCTCAGTCCCCTGCTACCAGAAGCCCGGCACAACCACTTAAGAGACTACTTGGGAAAGGCAAAGAAAAGCAATCCACGTGACACTGTGGCTCTGAGTGGGACACGATAGGTATTTTCAAGAGTAAAGCCAATATCTCACACACACACACACACACACACACACACACACACACACACACAGTCTTTACTGTTCTGTGTAGAAAGAGGCCTGTAGGCAAGGCAGGAGCTGGTGTGACTTGGGAATTGTGTTATAATGCTGGAGACCTTTCAGGGCCGAATTGTTCTTTGAAACAGGATCTTTTCTCCAGCCTATGTAAGGTACTACAGAAGAAAATACGTCCTTGACTATCATCCTGCATTTCCAGGAATACCCTGCAGACTGAAGATCTCTTCACTTTGGTTGTCTGGGGTGTGTGTGTGTGTGTGTGTGTGTGTGTGTGTGTGTGTGTCTGGGGGGTGTGTGTGTGTGTGTGTCTGGGGTGTGTGTGTGTGTGTGTGTGTCTGGGGTGTGTGTGTGTGTGTGTGTGTGTGTGTGTGTGTTTTCAGTTATCTTTACTGAGGGTACCTCACCCTTGCTTTTACAATGCTGTCCCTCCCAATGCTGTAGCCCACCAAATACATCAATCTTAAACCCCTTCTCTCACCGTGTCACAAGTGTACCCATAAAAGCTGCACCCAGGTCTTCAGCATGGCCCCTCTCCTGCTTGCCTTATCCCTCATGCAAGTGCTCATTTAAAGTTTACATTCCAGAGTCATTTTTCAGAATAGACAACAAGGAATAATTTCTAGAATCTAAAGATTATTTGGTTGGAGAGGGGAAAAGTCCTATCAGGAAACCTCACACTCTGGTTCCCTACGAAAGGGTAGCTAGAAGTGTGTGTCTAACATCACCGCCAGGAGGTTGCATGCCAGTAGCCCACAGGCCACCTCTGGCCCTGAAAAGGGTTTTACTTGGCTAACACAGTGTGGGCCCACACCAGATTTTCTGTTTTAACTAGAGTTGCTTACATTTTCCAACAGAGAGATTTAAATCCTCAGATTTTCAGTCTAGAAACTTTTTCACTCTCTCTCTCTCTCAGTCTCTCAGTCATGTCCAACTCTTTGTGACCCAATGGACTGTAACCTGCCAGGCTTCTGTGTCGATGGAATTCTCCTGGCAAGAATACTAGAGTGGGTAGCCATTCTCTTCTCCAGGGTATCGTCCCAACCCAGGGATTGAACCCCAGCCTCCCACATTGTAGGCAGATTCTTAATCTGTCTGAGCCTCCAGGGAAGCCCTGGCTTCTCTTTAAAAAACTGTCAGGTGAGGCAGCCCCAGTTTCATACTCTTAGATGGCAATGATCGGCTAAAACCACTCAAACTTTCTAGTTGTACCACAGTCTCCACCACTTTCTGTTGCCCCCCACACTTAGAATTTACTAGACATTTATCTTATATTGGCCTGCTTCAGTCATTTAGGGTACCTGCCCATCAGAGTTTGCCCACTCTGCCACTTTCATTCATAAAAAAAGGACCAGTTGAGTTTACAAGGGAGTTATGGTTATGTAAAAGGTCCCTCTTCCTTATAGTACAATATTCAAAATGTTAGACAGCAGTGAAATCAATACAAATGGAGAAGATTAAGACATAACAACTAGGAATAAAAGCAGGGTACTAAATAATAAAATTATTTGTTTCACAGCCTCTTCAAGGATCCCATGATTTACCTACCAAATTGATATCTGATACTTGTCCTGTGCAGTCAGCTCGCCCAACACCAATATGGTAGCCACTGAAGTTCTGAAACAGGGTAGGCTCTGGGGTGCTGGGTGTTGGAGATGCCTGGGTAGTTGTGGGGCCTTGGGAGGGTGTTGAGTTTTGAGGGGCTGCAGAGCCCTGGGTAGCTGGAGGGCCCTGGGTAGCTGGAGGGCCCTGGGTAGATGGAAAACCTGAATCAAAAATCAGAATAAGATATTTAAGAAACAACATTTTAACCCATGCACTTGGCCTGTTAGGACACACAGATTCAGGTTCCTAAGGAAGAATCTCTATATATTCTTACATTTAAGATACACTGTGAGAAACATCTCAGGAACTTGGTTTATATCATAATCCCAAGGAGGATCTTTATCATGGATCAGAAATGTTTCAGCCTAATAATGTCTCCAACAAATAAATATCCTTCAACTTCTCCATCAAGCTGTTCCTGTTAAACCAGTAGCCCTTCATTCACTCACCTGGCACTTCTATTCCAGCCAAACAAATCAGGTACCAGGTTCCTGGCACACAGTCTACTAAACCCAGCCTCTGGGTTCCAATATTCTCTCCATCCAGAGACCTTACTCCTCTCCGTTTTACCAGTCAACCTCTACTACATTTTAGAGTGGTTCATTTCCATCCTACCCAAATACAGCTCAACTCCTTACCTCTAGAATGTAACCCCAACTGTCTCTACCCTGCTCTAGATTTTCTATTCTTAACGCAACCTAGATCTTTAATTCTTAATGCATCTTAGATTATTGTATACTTGTTAAGACAGTCCCACCTTATGTTAACTGTTCTCATATCACCATATAGGTATGCACATTAATATATATACTCTATTTTAATATCACACACCCCCCCCCAATATAAGGGAGGCAAAATGGGATACAGACTAAAAGGGCAGTTGTCAGAAACAACTGGGGTTTGAAAATTAACTCTACCTTTACTAGCTGAATAAATGACTTAATCTATTTTACCCCAACTTTTTTCATCTCTGAAGAAAAGTAACATAACTTTCTTATAACATGAATCATATCCTACTTACTAGGGCTTATTGACAATTAATATCTTAATACATACTCAAATTTTAGAACAATGGCTGACATATAGCTTCAGTTTTATTTACACATTTAGACATCTTATACATTTCATCTGTCTTTTCTACCCCAGACAACAGCCAGGGTTGGCCAAAGCAACACGTCATCAGTGGTCAGAAAGTCCTTAGGCAAGAGATTAACAGCAGACTGGATTCCAGAATTCTGGAACTCAAGAAAGTTTAGAGATAACATTGTCCAATCACCTCCGTTTGACTTATAAAGAAACTGAAACCCAGAGAAATGACTGAACTAAGTTTTCCTAGAAAGCATATGATGAATCAGATGCCCAATCAGACCCTCCAACTCAGAATCAGCTGTTCTTTTATCCACATTCTAAACACAGTTAGAACCCATGCCTTCCCACCCGCTACACCCAAGGATTCTACAAAACATCAAATATTGCAAGGAAGGAAATAGGCACCTTCGCTTCTGCCTCACTGATACCAATATATAAATGTGGAGAGGCCAGCGCCAAACCTAGTCACGTAGCCAAGGGGCTTATTTTCCGTCTCGGAGTTTCAGATGTCTAAGATGGTACTAAGGCTAGCACCTACCTTTATGGGAGTTTTGTAGGAATTAAATGAGAAATTTACATAGAATGCTTACTATTTTCATCATAGAAGTTATTGTTTATTGAAGGATTACTTCGCATCAACCACTATGGCAAGCATTCTATGTAAATTTCTCATTTTATCTGTCTGCAGTGCAGGAGATCTGGGTTTGATCTCTGGGTTGGGAGATCCCTTGGAGAAGGAAATGATGACTCACTCCAGTATTCTTGCTTAGAGAATCCCATGGACTAAGGAGCCTGGAAGGCTAAAGTCCATGGGGTCACAAAGAGTCTGACATGACTGAGCAACCAAACACACAAAATGAAAATAGTGGCTAGTATTTTCACTATAACCTCCCTGAGCCTCAGACTCTAGATTCTCTAATTTTAAAACAGAGAACTAGGCTAAGTCCTATGGATTCTTTCATTTCTAGCAATAAAACTCATTCTGTCCACTGCCAGAAAAGAGGATCTCTGTTTCCCTGGGTTTTCAGGGAATCCAAATTATGAAGACAGGTAGAGAACACACTGGAAAATAGAAGAGGCCACAAAAGAGAAAATCGAGCTGAACAACACTGCCTCTTTCTCCACTGGGCCTGAGGACAGCCCTCTCTCCACCCCCCTTTTTTTGGAATGCATTTGCTTTATAATGTGTTACTTTCTACTGTACAGCAAAGTGAATGAGCTGTATGTATACATATACCCTCTTTTTTGGATTTCCTGCCTATTTAGGTCACCACAGAGCACTGAGTAGAGTTTCCTGTGCTATATGGTAGGTTCCCATTAGTTATCTATTTTATACACAGTAGTGCTGATATGTCAATTCCAATCTCTGGAATCTAGAAAAATGATAGAGATGAACTTATTTGTAAAGCCCACCCTTTACTTTGGTCAAAGCATTCAATCCCCACCTGTCTTTTGTGCTGTTTATTAGTTATTGTTGTTGTTCAGTCACCAAGTCCTGTCTGACTCTTTGCAACCCTGTGGACTGCAGCATATGAGGCCTCCCTGTCCCTCACCATCTCCCGAAGTTTGCCCAAGTTCATGTCCATTGCATCAGTGACACCATCCAGCCATCTCATCCTCCGATGCCCTCTTCTCCTTCTGCCCTAAATCTTTCCCAGCATCAGGAACTTTTCCAACAAGTTGTCTGTGTACATCAAATGATCAAAATACTGGAGCTTCAGCATCAGTTCTTCCAACGATTATTCAGGGTTGATTTCCCTTAAGATTGACAGGATTGATCTCCTTGCTGCCCAAGGAACCCTCAGGAATCTTCTCCAGCACCACAGTTCAAAGTCATCAATTCTTTGGTGCTCTGCCTTCTTTACAGTCCAGCTTTCACAACCATACATGACCACTGGGAAGACCAGAGCCTTGACTATACAGATCTTTGTTGGCAGAGTAATGTCTCTGCTTTTCGACACACTGTCTATTTGTCATAGCTTTCCTGCTGAGAAGCAATTGTCTGAGCAGGAAAATCTCAGCAGGTTTATTAGGTATATAACCTATCAAAGAAGAGGCACCATCAAAGACCTATGGACCTGATATTGCCTATAAATGTAGCTTAGATAATTTTCAAAATCTAAATCAGTTTCCAATGTTCAAAAAAAAATGGGAAGGTGTCTAAACTGCCTCCCTGAATTTCTAGCTTTCATTGCAAACTCAGGAGGGTTGAGTCCATGTGACAATATGACAACAAACAGTTGGTACTCAGGAGGGCCTGTGGAGTTCAAGATCCCTTCTCTAAAGTTTCACAGACTAACTGACATTCAGCAGGTCTTTCCTTCTCCTTTTGCCCCCCAGGAGAAGATCATGCCAGAAAGCAGGCAAAGAGGAAAAGAAGAGGCTCAGGAGTCCCTGGGTCTTGAAGAATCCTAAGCTGTACTTAGATCAATGGAAACGTGAGACAAATAAGTGCATGTCAGAACACCACACTGGCTATTTGGGGGCAAAGGTAAACTTGATAAAAATTGCTATCAATTCATAAAGAGTAACTAATGGAAAGGTTAGATGACCATCCTTTGGTGCTTAAGTACACAGTGAACTGCCCTATTCATATTATCAGCAGTATCAGCAGACACTGGTTCTTGCCTTGGTGCTCCCTATAATGAAGAAATTTCCTACAGGCTAGGAATAGCATCCAAGAGCGCTCATGATACTTACCTGTGTGATTTTCAATGGTCCCACTGGTGATAAACAACAGACTGAGAAGAGCCACCGTGATCCCTGTCATCATCACAAGGAGGAAAATCAGGAATATTTCAAAGCTGGAAAAGGTGCGCTTGGCCATTTTTTCTGAAGAAAAGCAGAGTCAGGAGGAGAAATGTGAAAGAGACAGGTAAAAGAATAACAAAATACACAGGTTTCAAGCTGCAAAGGCTAAGATATCTTAGCTCTTTCATAGAACAGATTGTACCAGGAATGCCACTAGGTCCATGTCCCATGTCTTCCATGTCTCATGGAAGACATGATCAATCAATTACAGCACTCTTTGATGAATTCATATGGGGTTTCCAAATGCTTTTCAGCACAGTGCTCACCCTGGAAGCCACCACCCATCATCTGGAATTGACAACAAAGCTAAAACCTATACGTACTCCTAGGATACATCATACTGCTTTCATTCACGGCAGTGGTGCTCTCTGTATATTGGTCTAGGCTGAAGCGTTTCTGCCAACAAGGATAACTGATGTACCCACAGGGCTTGTACTTGTGAGAAAGCTGGCTGAGGTTAGGGCCATACTTTGTGGCCATGGTTAAATAACTTGTCCACAAGGAGGTGAAACACATAACTCTGGCCTTTAAACCTCCTGTCCTAACTTTATTTCTATGCAGATAGAAAACAACATGGAAAAGGAGATTGGCATCTCTGATCTAAAGCCAGGCATTTGTAAAATTTCTCTCTTCAGTGATTGGAAGGATCCTACACATTTTGCAAACCCCAAGTCAAAGGATGAGGATAAAGATAATGCCATTGTGTGCTACAAAAGCAGAAAATGTCCTTACTGATTCATGAAGACATTTTAGGCCTGGAATTCATCACAACTCAGAGGGACTAGAGAAGCTACAGATTCACATAATGCAGCAGGAGAAAGTAAAATATGGTTACAAATTGGGTTGTGAGGTCTGGTGTCAGAGTTCAAATCTCACATCTGCCACTTACTAGATGACCCCGGGAAATTGTGCCTGACACTGAGCCTCAGTTTCCCTGTCTGTAAATAGGGATGTGACAATGATAATTTTATTACTTACCGTATAGTTTTTATAAAAATGAGATGATGCAGTAATACTTTGTTACATGGAATGTAGTAAGTGTTCAGAATGTTAGCATTTATCAATTAGGTTCTAAAATAGCAAAGGCTCTGTGCTCCTCAATGGCCTAAGAGAGTTTATATGAGACTAGTATTCAAGAAACACAAATCCAAGGTGGGAACTTCAGAGTCTATTTTCTTAACCTTAAGGAAGCTTGCGTAGTAAGGTGGGACTGGAGTCCCAAGCCTTGGGTAAGATGGTGCTGCCCCCAAGAGCTGTAAAATTGGCAACAATCAGCTGTGTTTATTATGGCCCAATTTTTCATTTCAATTTGACTTAGTCAACAAGATGAAAGAGGTGGCAATTTATCTGTTAAAAATAGAATCTGTATTTACAAATATGAAATTTCAGTTTTGAAAATTCCTTTCAAAATATTCCATAATATATGGCAACACTGAGCCAGCATTCCTGTGGGCCAAGAGTTTTGTAAAACTTAGTAGCTGCTGTTCCCGTTCGATGGGGCAGCCCTTCTGCCACTGTCTGTACCCAGTGAGCCCTTATCCATATGGTCTTTGTCATCATTTTATTTTGCAACCCGTGGACTAAAGGTTAATAATCAGTCTGACAGCAAACACTTCAGAGGCAGTGCTGAACTGGGAGTGGACAAAGAGCCTGAAGCATCTCCCTGTACTCCCTGGTTGGTTGTTAGTAGGCATTCCTCAACCACTTATCACCACTGCAGTCAGTCTCACCACCACCGGCAGGGACATCTTCAAACTGAGGGCAAGACGACTTTCACTGTCAGCACTGAGTCAGAAAGCACATCTAAGATGTGCATCTAAAATTTTGATAACGCAAAGAACTTTGCTAGTCAGTTGCTGTTGTTTTCAGTAGCAGACTTCAGACCTTGTAAACCTAGTTCTTGCTTGAAGCTTTGGTTCCTATGAGCCCTCCTGCTAGCTGAGACAGCACAAAGAAGGCCATTAAAAATGGTCCAGACTGGCAGCTAGACCCTTCCACCCTAAAGCATGTATATGTATATGTATATGCATGTGTGTGTATACATTTAATTTTTTTTTTTTGCTACTTTTGCTCTGCTGAACTAATTGTCACCACTGACCTTTTACCCAAGTCAACAATGGCACTTGATTTAACATTAGAGTTTACTTCTTACATGGATTACAGTGATATATTATATATTTCACCACTCTATTTAATTGCCAAAATTACCACCAACATATTGGGTTGGCCAAAAAGTTCATATAGAAAAACCTGAATGAATTTTTTGGCCAACCCAATATTACCATTTTTTTTCAACACACTATCCCTTCAAAAATGATTAGAATCTGAATTTAAACATGAAAGCAAATGCCTTATACCTCTCTTCAAAAGGTAAATGTGCCTTGGAGAGTTGAGCCAGTGATTATATTTTAAAGGACTGTTTTACTTCCGTGGTGGCCCTATGGTAAAATGTCTGCCTGCCAATGCCAGGGGACATAAGTTTGATCCCTGGCCCAGGAAGTTCACACATGCTGTGGAGCAACTAAGCGCATGCGCCACACACGCTCTAGCGTCCATGAGTTGCAACTACTGAGCCCCAACGCCCCTAGCGCCCGTGCTCTGCAAGAAGAGAAGCTACTGCAATGAGAAGCCTGTGCCCTGCAACTCGAGAGGAGCCCCCGCTCACTACAACTTGAGAAAGCCCACTCACCACAAAAAGTAAATAAATAAATAAAAATTTAAAAATACAGAACTGTACATTTTCAAATACTTCCCACTTACTCTAGCATAATCTTGCAAGGTCAATGGTAAGGTACTAATGATACAGTAGCATGTCATTTGCCATATCACCCTGAGGTCCCCTATTTTTTCAGGATTGCAACAGTAAAAAAGCAGTGTTTTGACAAAGTGGGTTTCCAAAGCTAAGAAAACCAGGTTTAATTAAGATCCCTGAGACAAGATGATTCAAGATCCCTCCCTCCAAGAAAATGCAGGCATTCTTACCGACTAAAGCACTCAGATGAACTTGTGTATCTGATAAAGCAAATGGTGGCCCAGAATCTTGTCCCCCGTCCCCTGGAACGCTGCTCAGTTGAGACTTCTCAGCACTTTCTGAAACCTACCGAGGAAAGATCTTCACAGTCACGTCCAGGCAAGTTTAGAGTTCTCATTAGCACAGTTTCGTGGGTTTGGTACCTGGAAGAGATTAGTGTATTGATAACAAATGGCTTATTAGCAAATTCTTCTCTGGCACAGCCTCATACTGAGGAACTGAGCTGCAGAAGGCCTGCCAGGCCGAAGGTCATTTTAGATTTCAACATAACTCTTCCAGCCCATCAAGGTCTGTGCAACAGACATAACCTGGATCACACACACACAAAAAGTACCTGCTTTATTTATTTACCCCTGGTCACTCAACTAGTTATCAAGAGGGAATGATAATGTATGCTGGACCTTAGTGTGGGCTATGGGCCCCACTAGGCAACATTTACAAGAATTTCAAGACATTTAATTTTTTTCATGTCATTAAATTTTCAAAACATTATGATCTCATTTTTGCAAAATATATAATATTTACAATATTTTGCAAAATATACAATATATATAAAATGTATAATACTTATGAGTGATCATAAAGACTGTAAAAAAGTACAACAAAAAAATATTAAGAAGCAATTATCTGGTGAGAAGATCATGGCTGAGTTTTGTTTTCATCTTTTTGGTTCTTGGCATTTCCTATAATAATCCATGTAGCATTTTTTGTAAATAAACTGTCTTACCTCATCTCAGAGAATGTATCCTATAAAACAGCATGAAGTTAATCAATGGCCTACAAAAGACAGAGATAAGAAATAGACCAAAATTCTCCTCTTTTCCTGGTAAATCTGTATTGTTCAGGAAGCAATTTGAAGACCACATAGGCTGCTAAGTTTTACACAGAGTTTTAAAAGAGACCAACTCCAAAGTTCTGATGAAAACATTAGATTTAAGTGCTTTCAGATAGGGCATTTAGTAATGTGTCTTAGCTACCTCTTTGCTACAACAGAGGGGAAAAGGCTAAACTATGGAATTAGATAAGATTTTGTTTTCCCTTCTCATGCATATTTATCTTTGTTGCTTGACACCAAGAATGCTGAGACACCAAGCAATCTTAAAGACAGCTGGGGAAAGAAAAAGAAAAAAATTTACCTGAGGGCGTCAAAAGAAGTTGAAAATGAAGGCTCAGGAAGGCCAGAGGGAAGCTCTCAGGATCTATGTGGCAGGAGCTATTGCATCATCTCTTCAGGGCACTGCCATCAAGATGGAGGCATGCCAACTATGTTAGGTCTTTCGATTACTCCACTCTGGATTCAGTACCTAGAAGACAGCATCTGCCTGACTTAGCTCAGATCATATACCTGTATAGATACCTCCCCATCCCCATAATCCATTGAGGGGATATTTAACAAGACCATACCCAAAGAGGGAAGGTTAGTTCTCCAAAATACAATCAAGGTACAACAGAAACAACATATCCACTAGTGATGTCGCATTAGACTTCCTTCTCTCATCCTTTTCTCTTATGGGGGAGGCCCTCTACACCAGCCCTTTGATCTAAAATGTGGTCTCTTTGGGACCTCTCCAGCCATCTTTCTCTCTATAATATGGAGCCACACCATGATAGTTCCCACTGAGTCTAGCAAGATGATCCACAATGGAGTCAGATAAGATCACTTTAACCAGGGTGTTAGAAGATAATCATGGCATAATATATCATTTCTCCCAGACAACAGTTGAATACCCATACCAGAACACTAAGGATGTGGGAATCAAGGAGATTCCAAGCACTGTGACAGAGCCAGTGAAGGAAAAATGTTGGGCCAAGGGGATTTGTGGGGTCCAGCAAGACACTGGTCTCCAATAGTCAGCAATAAGACTATCTCCGGGTGAGGGGGAAGTGTAATCACTGTGAATATTTTGTACATGTATTTTTATTTCTGTCTGAATGGCCACACAGCCATGATCATATAGTGGTTAGTACTCTGCCTTGTGAATGGCCAGACAAATCCTGTTTGCTAGGATAAGGATGGCTATCCTTTTCAATTCATTACCCCAAGACACTCACTTATGTTCTACCCATTTTACAGATGAGGAACCACACAAAGGTTAAAGGGCTTCCAGAACAGGAAAGGATGGTTAAAAGTGAGCATGATTAAATAATAATTATTCTAGGATGTGAACCCAGGTCTCCAGATTCCCAGAGAAAATCTCTTGTCTTTCATCAAACTCTTGCCAGCTGCCACACTCCCACCCTGGCCCTGGCATTTCAGCCTCTGGAGACAGACAAGTCATGAGCTCATTCCTCTTTAGCAGATGGTGAAGCTGGCCATGCTCTCTGTCTCTTAACATCCTGACACTGAGGGAGACTTTCCCAAGTGCCCAACTCCTAAACCATTAACTGATAGTCATTAACACTATGAATTCTCTTAATATTTTACTTATGCCTGCAGGATGGGGGCCTTAAAAGGTTTCATGCTAATTTCATATGCTCCATGCTAATGGTCACATCCTTTTTCATTCTTTAATTCTTGGAATAATTGAAAAATAACTTACTTTTTTCATTATGCTGGCAAAGAAATTAATTTTAAGTACACAGGACTGACATAGTGATAACTTACCACCTTATGGGTTTTACAAAGGGCTGAAAAAATCCCTTTAAACCCAAAAGCAGTCCCATCATCAGTTGACTGCTGTTTTCACTTGTTGCAGCTGAACCTCGACCTCAAACCACAAGGAAGAGAAGAGAGAAAAGAGTTCTTTCTGTTCCAAATTGGAGAGAATGTTTCTTGATTTCCTTATGCACCTGTCATATGGTAAACCTGAAAATACAACTAAGGGATGTTATTCCCTTCAGCTGGGAGCCCAAGTTCCCTCTACAAAGGAGGTTCCAGCTCTGACCATAGTGGGAGAAAGACTGCGTATGATAGAGGAGCTTCCCATGGCTCTCCTTCCCCTAGGAATTTCCAAATCCATATTCCCAGGCATGTTCCCAGGTTTCCCAGGTGGCACCAGTGGTAAAGAACCTGACTGCCAGTGCAGGAGACATAAGAGATGTGGGTTCGATCCCTGGGTTGGGAAGATTCCCCAGAGAAGGAAATGGCAACCCACTTAGGTATTCTTGTCTGGAAAATCCCATGCACAGAGGAGCCTGGCAGGCGTCCATGGGGTCATAAAAGAGTCAGACATGACTTAGCTTAGTCAGAAGCAACTTAGCATTCACACACATTCCCAGCAATACAGACAGTCCTGCTTTTCTCAGACAAAAGGGTAGACAAACTATTTCAAGTCTACAGAGCTCCTCTTCACAAATTTACCCTAGTCCTACTTTCAACACAAAGGGCAAAAGATAAACAGAAACATTGAGGGTATGGAAAAGGTTGTAATTCGGAATCTGAAGATTGAGGCTTTTTTTCTCAGTGATCTTTATCCCTCTAAGTTTCATTTTCCTTGTGTGAAAAATAAAGACTAACACAAAAATTACCTGATTAATATAGGCACTTTTTTAAAAAGTTCTTTGCTAACTCTACAGCATGATGCAAATGAGTTATTAAATTGAATGTGGATGCCCAAATGTGGCAGGTTCTGTACCTTTAAAACCTTATAGCACAGGCGTTTTCTTGGTGTATTCCTCAAGCTTGGTTCTATAGATCTCCCTGTTGGAGTCTGACATACTCAACCTTGGGGAGAAGGAGGTTTTTGCTAGTTTCAAAACTTTCAGAGAATTTTAAAATTTAGATAAAATTGAATTGCTAAACTTCACTCTTTCTCTACTGTTAGGTAAACAGTGTGGAGCTATATAACTTGGCAGAGCATTCGGAAATTTTTCTGATGATTTGTCTCTTTCCAAAACCACACATAAGAATCTACTGCATTTGGCAGTGACAAATTTGATCTGTTTGCCATTCAAGATTAGGAAGGCCGATTGGAGGAAAGCAGGCTACAGCTGCATTTATCATGATGATTTCAGGGACGAAAGACAATATCTTTGATGTAATTTTTCCTTCCACATAAATCTCAGATGCATAGCATCTCCCACCTGTACTGTGCATTTCTGGGGGAAAGTACCTCACTGTCCTTTTCATTGCTATTGAGGTTTTGGCTGCACCTCTCCATATCTGGGATTTTAGTTCCCCAATTAGGGATCTAACTTGTGCCCCCTTCATTGGGCGTGCAGAGTCTTAACCACTGGACCACCAGAAAACTCCCAACGCAATCCTTTGATAGAACTTGGAAAAGAAAGGACCAAGAGAAACAGAAAGCAACTTGCTTATCAAAGTCCAATGGGACTCAACGTAGAGCGGACGGGAGCCTGACACTAAAGCACATTGTCAGAACCTCCCTGGTGTCCCAGTGGTTAAGAATCCCCTGTCAATGCAGAGAACATAGGTTAGATCCTGGTCGGGAACTAAGATCCCACATGCTGCAGGGCAACTAAGCGGCATGGAAGTGCCAGAACTACTGAGCCTGTACACTCTAGAGCCCATGCTCTGCAACCAGAGAGCAGCCCTCTACTGCTTTAGAGAAAATCTGCCACTAGAGAAAACCTAAACAGCAACAAAGAGCCCATGAGTCAAAATGAAGACCCAGCATAACCAAAACTAAATAAAATTTTTTTAAATGAGAGAAAATCAAATTTTTTTTTTTTTAAAGTACACTGTCTTTCTTGTATTAAGCAGAACCAGCCTGAGGAGGAAGCTTACCTGGTGAGAACTACTATCTCCCCTGCCTGGAGCAAATGTACTTGAACCATTCACAGAGGATTCCATCCCCCCTCCACCCCCAACCCCTTCCAACCCCGCCTTGGACCAGCTGAAAAGCAAAAGGGGAAGGAAAACAGGCCATTCCCATGCTACAGAGCAAATGCATACCAATCCTCATGCTCTTTCTCGCTGCAATTTGTCTTGCTGCAGCTTTTTCCCAAGGATAACCCACTTAAGATCCAGAGGAAAGAAGAAAAATTTCTTACTCACATGCTCTACATGGAGTGATAAAATGTCTGCAGGAGAACTTAACATTGTGGGTTTGTCATCGACTTGGGATGGTTATAAGCTTAGGTGGCCTCTGAGATAGCCAGACTCAAATGGTATGGCCAATGAATTGAGAGGAGTATCTCTCTCCACTGTGTGAGGCCAGGACCAAGTCTCAGTGTGAACCAGAAGCTGAGGAAGGGTTTTGGCTCTGAGAGGCTGCGATTAGGGTAGGGAGGTCCCACTGGAGGTAAGCGGATTCCCCAAGAATCAAGGAGGTTGGCCTGTGAAGTCAGAACCAGGCAGGAATCCCAAACTTGCAGGAGTCAAAGGCAGGATCCATCAGATATGGAGTCAAGACAGCGATGAAATCTAAGCTAAAGCAGATGAGACACAAATCCCAAAGGGTTAGTGGTCTTGTGTAAAGACTCAGATCGCCTATAGGTAGTGTTTGTGACTCCATTTTGCACATCAGTAGATTAAGGAGATTGGGCTGGGCTGGCTAATCACACCAACGCAAAGGGTGACAACTTATTGAACTGCTGCCACGTTAGAAATTTATTAAAACAAGAGAAGGACTTTTTATCTTTTTAAAATAATAATAAAAAAATAAAATGAAATTAATTTGTTGAACTCTTTTTATGTTCCTGACCTCTTCTAAAAACATCACACAACCTGCCTCATTTAATACTCAGTCATTCTTTGAGGATGGTATTACTCCTATCCTTATTTTCCATTTGAATGAAAAAAAGAACAATCATAGAGAAGTTAAACAAATAGCCAAGAGTCCTACTGCCAGTAGGAGATGAAGCTGGATTCAAAGCCAGATCATCTGTCTTCAGAGCCCTCCAGCTTGACCATCAGCTACACCATTAATAGTATTAACACGCCCGACCTCCTTAGTGAAAGTGTTAGTCACTCAGTTGTGTCCGACTCTTTGCAACCAGGCCCCTCTGTCCATGGGATTTTCTAGGCAAGGATACTGGCGTAGATTGCCATTTCCTTCTCCAGGGGATCTCCCCAACCCAGGGATCAAACTCAGGTCTCCTGCACTTCAGGCAGATTCTTCACTGACTGAATGACCAGGGAAGACCAACCTCCTGAGGGTAACAATCAAATAATTCCTACAAAGTAGTTAAAAACACAGAGCTGGGTCTTCCCTGGTGGTCCAGTGGTTGAGAATCTGCTTTGCAATTCAGGGGATATGTGTTCGACCCCTGGTTGGGGAGCGAAGATCCCACATGCCACAGGCAACTAAGCCCAGGCACCACAGCTAGCGTCCATGGGCCAAACAAAAGGTCCCAAATGCTGCAACTAACACCCGACACAGTCAAATAAATAACTCTTTTTTTTTAAAAAACCAAGGCTAATAGGAGGTCAAATATTTAGACTCAGGAATTATGAAAAGAGAATAAGGATGCTAAAATCATCTAGTCCAACCCCCACGTCATATAGATAAGTTACTTGCCCAAAGTCACTGCCATTGAGACTTCATACTCATCCATACCTGATTCTCCATTCCTCTGCAGACACCGGGAAGTTCACACTTTCCAGCCCTCTGGCAGTCATTTCATTGGTCAGTGGGCTGGAGGTGGCAGTGACGTGTGTTACCTCCGGATTGAAGTATTAATGTGGAAGCATTTGAGAGCAAGTGTGAGTTCTCCATGCTCTCTCTGCTGGGGTGACCCCAGCAACTGTATATCCCCCAGGTTACAAGATCTCTGAGGCACCATCTGGAAGAAATCTACCTAAGAGTCCTCAGACAGGAGTACGCTTTGCATAAAGAAGTGATGCCTATGTGTTAAGCAAATAAAGATTTTACCACGGCAAAGACCCCCATCCATCTTGAATGACACAGCCACCTGATTCGTAGCAGCTAATGACACTGACTCCTTACCCAAATTATAAATCTTCTTTTAAAATTTCCTTCAGTCCGATAAATGCCATGAATCAAATGGTTTTACTTCCACATACAGAAAATTGAAATTGAAATCCTATCTCACAATACACAAACTAACTCAAAATAGATTAAAGGTTTACACATAACACCTGAAACTATAAAACTCCTAGAAGAAATATAGGGAAGATCGTTGATCTTGGCAATAATTTTTTTTGAATACGACCAAAAAAAAGCACAAGCAGCAAAAACAAAAATCAGTAAGTGGGTCTACAGCAAATGGAAGCTTCCAAACTGCAGATGAGACAATCAACAAAATGACAAGACAGCCTACAGAACAGGAGAAAATATTTGCAAACTATTTGTTAGATAAGAAGTTAGTATCCAAAATATCAAGAACTCATACAACTCAACAACCAAAAAAAGAAACAATTCAATTTAAAAATAAGCAGAGGAAATACATAGATTTTTTTTTTTTTTGCCAAAGACATCCAAATGATGAAAGGGTATATCAAAGGATGCTCAACATTACATTTTGAAAAATATTAAAATTTATCTAATTCAGAGATCACATTTCATGTACTCTCAACTCTAAGACATGGCTAAAATGGGGAGGAAATATAAAAGGTTATGAGGTCACAGAAACTTATGAATGGAAATCCATGCATTTTATATCATAGGAGAGTCTTCAGCTCATGCAGGGCTTGGTGATTTTTAATTTACATAAAGTTCTAACCAATCATTCTTTGTCTTCCAATCACAGATCGTTTCTAGAAGGAGACACACAGGTAGCAAAAGTGATAGCTGAAAGAGGGCTCAAATGAAAAATGACTTGGTCTATGACAACAGTCAGTGATGAGAGAAACAGCTTGAGTCATTTTTGTTTAATAGTCTGTAAGTCAGCAGAAGAATGAGTACCATATTTGAAAACATTTTCCTCCAAGAATTTTTTTTTTAAGTTTGGGGTTTAAAAGAAAGAACTCCATGTTTTAAAGCTATTAAAAAAATAAAAATGAAGATGGAGACAAAAACAAACAAATCTGTTTCCAAATGCTACAAGGTTTTATTAAGTTGGGATTTGGATAATTTTTATTTTCTGCATATTACTTAAACATTTAATTTTTGTGCAATGATCATGTATTATTTTTGTGATGCAAGGATAATTTTTTAAAGGATGAATTCAGGGTATGAAAAAGTCACACTGAGTAACTAATTCAATTAGGTTAAAAAAAAAAAGGTGTCAACCCTGTTCATCTACTCTTGGACAAGGACATGCTTGCATGCTTAGTTGTGTCCAACTCTTTGCAGCCCCGTGGACTGTAGCCTGTCAGGCTCCTCTGTCCATGGGATTCTCCAGGCAAGAATACTGGTATGGGTTGCATTTCCTCCTCCAAGGGATCTTCTTGAGCCAGGGATCAAACCTGCATCTCCTGTGTCTCCTGTATTACATTATCCACTGAGCCAGTCTTAGGCATCATCAAACAAAAAACACCACTGAAAATAGTTTTTTTTTTTCTTGGCATCATGAAGCAGACGGTGCTCACCTGACTCCATCTCGTTTGAGCTTCTAACCAACCAATCCATCGATGATCAGATCATATGGTAGTTTTAGAACGACTGAGGCATCAACTAGTGTAGTCAAGTCTAATGGAACAGAGCAGGTTCTACCTGCTTATTATTTCTCTAACCAGTAAACAGGCTGAGCTGCCTCTTCGGGCCCAGGTGAGCTAAACCTTGGATGCATCATAAGAGATCAAGGTTATCCTGAATGTGATAAGGATGTTGGTGTTTTCCTAAAAGGACAGCTACCACAATGTGACACACAGCTGTGGCCAAGTTGTGCAACCTACTGCCTAACAAATGAGTCTGCAGATAAAGACAGGCTGGAAGATTCATATTTTTTTCCATTCCAGTGTGTCAATTCCCGGGTTGGTATATTCAAAAGATTTAATTATTGAGGTCCAGCCTGATCACTGACAAATTTAAAGAGATGCCAGGGTAAACAACTGATGTGTTTATGTCAATGCATTCTTGCTGAACATCAATCAGCCTTAGTGAGTTTCTTTTTAAAATCTGGAATTATGAATTGGCTGAGGAACTATTTCTTTCAAAAACCAAACCATTGAGCTATAAGCCTTTTAAACAGAATGAGTAGTCAACCAAGAAAAAAGAAAAAGGGCTTCCAATCTCACCTCACAATGCTGAAAAACTACCTCAATATATCTTGAAAGAGACAGGCCACCAACAGCAGATTTTATGTAGGCCCTTAACAGCACCATTAAAGGGAGAAAAAAAACATCAGGAAATTGGCATGATGTTCCTGACAGGCCTGCCAGCACTGCTGGGAGAGGACATCTCTAGCCAAACCACAATTCCTGCCATAATCAAACTGAATTATGAAACAAAAGAAAACATCTTGCTCTAGTTTAAGTAGGTCATAAGCCAAATTATCCTTGAAAAGTCTTTGGAGGGAGAAAAAACAAACTCAATTTGTAGAGGAGAAAATGAGATGCTAAACAATGCTTAAAATCTTGCCCAGGAAGAAGGAGCCTACATCATATGCCCACTGAAGGTGGAAGCAAATAAGTGGACATGTTTATCAGCAACTCTCCCAAAGATAGAGGTGTGCTTTAGCCGACTGAAACCCAAAGACATCGGCAAGATAGGTGCATCATAGCGACCCTGGGTGTTGAGGAGACAATGGGATCAGTGAGGACTGTCACAGTCAGAAAGCGTGTGCCCATCTGAGGGGGACGAAAGCCTGGTACTGACATATTTTCTCATTTTTTAATGAAAAGTCAGTAGGTAAAGTATAGTTGATCTATAATGTTGTGTTACTTTCAGATGCACAGAAGTGATTCTATTGTACATATACACATGCAAATACATACATATACATATTTCTCAGATTCTTTTTAATCATAGCTTATTAAAAGATATCGTATATAGCACCCTATGCTCTAACAGGTCCTTGTTGTTTATCTGCTTTATATACAGTAGTGAGTGTGTTAATCCAAAACTCCTAATTTATCTCTCCCCTCCCTTCCCCTCAGGTAATCATAAGTTTGTCCTCTGTCTGTGAGTTTGTTTCTGTTTTGTTAGTAAGTTCATTTGTATCATTTTTTCAGATTCCACATATGAAGTATCATGTGGTATTTTTCTCCAACTTCACTTAGTATGATAACCTCTATGCCAAAAAAAGCCAGTGATATCAGTGTTTATTGTTTATCTTAATTTCTTGATTTCAAATGCAGGCAAACAATTCTGAATAAATATTTTATCATCATTTAGGTAAACACTATGTGTGACAAACTTAACACATGTCAACCACAAGTTGCAACCTCCAATTTAGTCCATTGCTCCTTTATTCAAAATTATTTTCTGAAATACATTCACAGACATAGAAAATAATAAAAATGAAAATGAAAAACAAAAAAACTAGTCAGACAAGGAAGGGATGTAGAGAGGGGTTGGGGTTAGGAGATGTAAGCTCTTATGTATAGAATGGATGAACAACAAGATCCTACTGTATAGCACAGAGAACTATATTCAATATTCTATGATAAACTATAATGGAAAAAATATTTTAAAAAGGAATATATATAAATCTAAATCACTTTGGTGTATAGTAGAAATTAATACAACATTGTAAATGAGTTATTCTTCAATTTTTTAAAATTGGTAATAAGGAAAAAAAAGGATGCTGAAAAATATTTTGGAAGCTAAAAAAATATTTTGGAACCTGGAGTTAGAGATGGACAGCCATTTAAAAAGAAAGGTGAAATCCCATTTGGGAGGGAAACAGAACCAAGGTGGTATACGGAGATGGCAGTGGGAATGGAAAGAGGGCATACATTTGAGAAGTATCGGGGAAGCTTGTCACCAGGATGTGACAATTGCTCAATGTGGGAGGTGAAGGACAGGGGGAAGCCGGACATCACTTTAGTTTTTTTAAGATTGAGAGAATTTGATGCCACTAACCAAAGGAAATGTGAGAAAACAAATTGTTGAAACGGATTCAATTTGAGAACCGGCTATTCAGGCAGGTCTAAAAGCATTAGAGTGAAACCTGAGGTTAATGTTTGTGACTATAACACAAAACAAAAATCTCATGAATATAGCAGTTCTTCCAAGAGTCTATCAAATTGGGGGTGGGGGGAAAGCATGTGGGAGAGAAATAGACTTAATTTCCCCTAAAAAGTATTACAACCTTGTTGACGATTTCTGGCAGAATCCAGAAAAGGAAGAAAGGTGAAAACATGATTGCCAAAGAGTGTTGTTTTGCTTTTGCATAAGAAACACTGGGAGGAATGACTCCTGCTTTGCCTAATGGACCACGGCTGAGCAAGCTGAAACCTGATGTTTCACGTTCCCTCTTCCAACCTCTGCTCTGTGTCTGAAGTTCCCACTTAATGAAATACATGAGAGACTCCATTAAATTAGGAAATCTACCATTCTGCTGCTGGTTGAGATAGGTTTTCACACAACAAAAGTGGAGTCTCACGTACAGAGGAAGTCACTTAACTTCTCTATGCTACTAGTCCCTCATCTGTAAAACAGAAATAATCATAACCTCCAAAGGTTGTTGTGACAATTAATTGAGAAACACATGGTAAGTGCACTTAAAAGTTATTAAATAGGATTGCTTCACAATTACTCTTTTTTTGGTACAGATACTTTTACCAAGCACTAATGAATAACTCCTCTCATACTTTAGTCTAACCCATGAGGAGCTCTCCTATTTTCTACAACAAAAATTTTCCTTGACTTGGCAAGAGTAGAGGAGGAACTTTAAGACCTGTGAATGAATGAATGCCTTTTGTAAAAGGAATTCTTCCCCACTCTGAGAAAACATAAGGAAACACTAGTCAGTGAGTTAACCTCCTATGAGGTGTCTTTCCTGTATAGGAAGTTAGGCAGACAATTATTCATCCATAAAACAGAATGAAATAATGCCATTTGTAGCAATATGGATGGACCTAAATATTATTATGCTAAGTGAAGTAAGCCAGACAAGAGAAAGATAAATATCACATGATGTTGCCTATATGTGAAATCTAAAAAACAAATGAACTTATTTTCAAAACAGAAAGAGACTCAGACACAGAAAACAAATTTATGGTTACCAAAGCAGAAAGGGCGGGGGATAAATTAGGAGTTTGGGATTAACGTATACACTCTACTATATAATATAGGTAACCAATAAGGACTTACTGCATAACACAGGAAACTAATGACCTACAAGGAAAAAGAATCTGAAGGATATGTGTGTGTGTGTGTGTGTGTGTGTGTGTGTGTGTGTGTGTAACTGAATCACTGTGCTGTACATCCAAAACTAACACATTGTAAATCAACTATACTTCAATTTTTTAAAAAAGCACACAACACAAAAACTACTCCTACCATGGCTGATTTCAAGCAACCAAAGGAATGTTAAGTTGGAAGACCTCTGTACAATTTGCTCCAGTGAGCCAAACTGAACTTTTTCTTCAATACATCATTGTCACTACACAAACCACCTCTTAAGCCACCAATGAGGCATTTCTCATGTATAGCCTCAGATGACACTGCTGTCCTGGGGGACACCTTTTGGAAAAGTTTGGGGAAAATTTCCTCATCTGAATGGGAAATTAGCTGAGAGTACAACTCAGAGTCACAGCCAGAAGCATCCTGCACTGCAGGGAGACTGGGTGGCACAGATCCATCTCTTTGGGGTGACCTCACACATTCATGTCCAGTGACACGGGGTAGCTGTCCTCCTGATTTGCAGTCTTGATTTTGGGAATGGAAAACTGGCAATATCAAAATTGCTATTACCATTTCTTCAGGGACACCCCTTCTGCCCTGATGCCTGCCCTGGGAGATGGTCCACGTAAGCTTAGCTCCTCCCTGTCAACAGGGTATTTATACTCGGTATTTGACATGTTCTCCATTTTTCTCACCCATTGTTGACTTGGCCTTGGCTCTTAGCAGACAACCAGGCACCTCTTTCTCTGATGGGAAATGGAGAGACTACCAAGAACTCACTGCAGAAGGGGTTTGGAAAGGTGCCTATTTGGAAGGAGTGGCAGCTGCAATGGCGCAGGACCGACAGAGAGGAGCTACCCACCTCCAAGGTCAGGGGCGGCGACCGAGAGGAGCTACCCACATCCAAGGTCAGGAGCAGCGGCTGTGCTTTGCTGGAGCAGCCGTGAAGAGATACCCCACGTCCAAGGTAAGAGAAACCCAAGTAAGAGGGTAGGCGCTGAGAGAAGATACAGAGGGCAGAAAGACTGAAACCACAATCACAGACAACTAGCCAACTAGCCTTGTCTAACTCAGTGAAATCAAGCCATGCTGTGTGGGGCCGCCCAAGACAGACGGGTCATAATGGAGAGGTCTGAGAGAATGTGGTCCACCGAGAAGGGAATGGTGAACAACTTCAGTATTCTTGCCTTGAGAACCCTATGAACAGTATGAAAAGGCTAAAGGATAGGACACTGAAAGATGAATTCTTCAGGTTGGTAGGTGCCCGATATGCTACTGCAGATCAGTGGAGAAATAACTCCAGAAAGAATGAAGGGATGGAGACAAAGCAAAAAAAAAAAAAACCACCCAGTTGTGGATGTGACTGGTGATAGAAGCAAGGTTCGATGCTATAAAGAGCAATATTGCAGAGGAACCTGGAATGTTAGGTCCATGAATCAAGGCAAATTGGAAGTGGTCAAACAGGAGATGGCAAGAGTGAACATCAACATTGTAGGAATCAGTGAACTAAGACAGATGGGAATGGGTGAATTTAACTCAGATGACCATTGTATCTACTACTGTGGGCAGGAATCCCTTAGAAGAAATGGAGTAGCCATCACAGTCAACAAAAGAGTCTGAAATGTAGTACTTGGAGGCAATCTCAAAAACAACAGATTGATCTCTGTTCATTTCCAGGGAAATCATTCAATATTGTGGTAATCGAAGTCTATGCCCCAACCAGTAATGCTGAAGAAGCTGAAGTTGAACAGTTCTATGAAGACCTACAAGACCTTCTAGAACTAACACCCAAAAAAGATGTCCTTTTCATTATAGGGGTCTGGAATGCAAAAGTAGGAAGTCAAGAAACACCTGGAGTAACAGGCAAATTTGGTCTTGGAGTACAGAATGAAGCACGGCAAAGGCTAAAAGAGTTCTGCCAAGAGAACACACTGGTCATAGCAAACAACCTCTTCCAACAACATAAGAGAAGACTCTATACATGGACATCACCAGATGGTCAACAACGAAATCAGATTGATTATATTTTTTGCAGCCAAAGATGGAGAAGCTCTATACAGACAGCAAAAACAAGACCAGTAGCTGACTGTGGCTCAGATCATGAACACCTTGTTGCCAAATTCAGACTTAAATTGAAGAAAGTGGGGAAATCACTAGATCATTCAGGTATGACCTAAATCAAATCCCTTATGACTATACAGTGGAAGTGAGAAATAGATTTAAGGGACTAGATCTGATAGACAGAGTGCCTGATGAACTATGGATGGAGGTTCGTGACATTGTACAGGAGACAGGGATTAAGACCATCCCCCAAAATAAATGCAAAAAAGCAAAATGGCTGTCTAAGGAGGCCTTACAAAGAGCTGTGAAAAGAAGGGAAGCAAAAAGCAAAAGAGAAAAGGAAAGATACACCCATAAGAATGCAGAGTTCCAAAGAACAGCAAGGAGAGATAAGAAAGCCTTCCTCAGAGATCAATGCAAAGAAATAGAGGAAAAAAATAGGATGGGAAAGACTAGAGATCTCTTCAAGAAAATTAGAGGTACCAAGGGAACATTTCATGCAAAGATGGGCTCAATTAAAGACAGAAATTGTATGGACCTGACAGAAGAAGATATTAAGAAGGGTGGCAAGAATACACAGAAGAACTGTAAAGAAAAGGTCTTCACAACCCAGATAATCACGATGGTGTGATCACTCACACTCACATAGAGCCAAACATCCTGGAATGTGAAGTCAAGTGGGCCTTAGAAAGCATCACTACGAACAAAGCTAGTGGAAGTGATGGAATTCCAGTTGAGCTATTTCAAATCCTGAAAGATGATGCTGTGAAAGTGCTACACTCAATATGCCAGCAAATTTGGAAAACTCAGCAGTGGCCACAGGACTGGAAAAGGTCAGTTTTCATTGCAATCCCAAAGAAATGCAATGCCAAAGAATGCTCAAACTACTGCACAATTGCACTCATCTCACAGGCTAGTAAAGTAATGCTCAAAATTCTCCAAGCCAGGCTTTAGCAATATGTGAACCATGAACTTCCAGATGTTCAAGCTGGTTTTAGAAAAGGCAGAGGAACCAGAGATCAAACTTCCAACATCTGCTGGATCATCGAAAAAGCAAGAGAGTTCTAGAAAAACATCTATTTCTGCATTATTGACTATGCCAAAGCCTTTGACTGTGTGGATCACAATAAACTGTGGAAAATTCTGAAAGAGATGGGAATACCAGATCACCTGACCTTCCTCTTGAAAAACCTGTATGCAAGTCAGGAAGCAACAGTTGGAACTGGACATGGAACAAAGAATGTTTCCAAATAGGAAAAGGAGTATGTCAAAGCTGTATATTGTCACCCTGCTTATTTAACATATATGCAGAGTACATCATGAGAAACGCTGGGCTGGAAGAAGCACAAGCTAGAATCAAGACTGTCAGGAGAAATATCAATAACTTCAGATATGCAGATTACACCACCCTTTGGGCAGAAAGTGAAGAAGAACTAAAGAGCCTCTTGATGAAAGTGAAAGAGCAGAGTGAAAAAGTTGGCTTAAAGCTCAACATTCAGAAAACTAAGATCATGGCATTCAGTCCCATAACTTCATGGCAAATAGATGGGGAAACAGTGGCTGACTTTATTTTTCTGGGCTCCAAAATCACTGCAGACGGTGATTGTAGCCATGAAATTAAAAGACGCTTACTCCTTGGAAGGAAAGTTATGACCAATCTAGATAGCATATTAAAAAGCAGAGACATTACTTTGTCAACAAGGTCGGTCTAGTCAAGGCTATGGTTTTTCCAATAGTCATGCATGGATGTGAGTTGGACGGTGAAGAAAGCTGAGCGCCGAAGAATTGATGCTTTTGAACTATGGTGTTGGAGAAGACTCTTGAGAGTCCCTTGGACTGCAAGGAGATCCAACCAGTCCATCCTAAAGGAGATCAGTCTTGGGTGTTCATTGGAGGGACTGATGTTGAAGCTGAAACTCCAATACTTTGGCCACCTCATGGGAAGTGTTGATTCATTTGAAAAGACCCTGATGCTGGGAAGGATTGGGGGCAGGAGGAGAAAGGGATGACAGAAAATGAGATGGCTAGATGGCATCACCAACTCTATGTAACATGAGTTTGGGTAAACTCCGGGAGTTGGTGATGGAGAGGGAGGCCTGGCGTGCTGTGATTCATGGGGCTGCAAAGAGTCGGACACAACTGAGCGACTGAACTGAACTGATCCATTTTACATATGGCAATGTAAGTTTCCATGTTTCTCTCTCCATACATCTCAGCCTCTCCTTCTCTCTCTCCATGACCATAAGTCTGTTCTCTACATCTGTTTCTCCATTGTTTCCCTGAAAATAAATAAAAATACAGAACGCTTCACAAATTTGAGTATCATCCTTGTGCAGGGCCCATGTTAATCTTTGTATGATTCCAATTTTCGTATATTTGCTGCCAAAGCGAGTGCTCTCATGTGTTTCAAAAGAGACCTCTAGAGCTCTCAGATGCTGAAATACTTGGAAAAATTGAATTTTCTAAATTTCTGTATACTGTACACGTATTTCAAATTTATTTTGGCCAAAACCTTAAGCAGAAGAATCTGTATGTTAGATTTACAAAAAAAAATCCACAGACCTTAGTCAAACTCATTTTTATCAAATCAGGCTGCCAAACCAGGATTACTATTAGAAACTATCAGACTTCAGTTTCAATTTCCATAGACATATTCATACATACACTTTATCTGTGTGATAACCTTCTCACTCCTTCATTGAAACTCTGAGAGAGACAAGACACAGTCCTCGGCACGAGTTTGAAACCTAGAGAAACAAGATGCGGTCTGTTTGTGCTTGCTTTGCGCTTACCAGGCTCTCTCTCTGGAACAACATGCTCTGAAATCATCTCTGGGGTAATGCCCAGGAGATTTCTATATGTCTTGAAACCAGAAGGAGACTATATGCTCAGAGTGAGGCTCCAGAAGAGTAGAAGTTTGCCTTTACTTTCTGAAGCAGAACTCATATGGATCCTCCAGCAAAAAAGTTCTTGGAAAGCAGTTCAAATGGAAGTTGAGAATCTGGAAGTTAATCCCCTTCAATGCTAACTATGCCCAAGAGCCCCTGAAATCTTCACCTGCACCGCTGTGAATAATGCTTTCTAGACCCTGCTCTCACGTCCCAAATTTCCCTCTGTCATGACTCAGGATTTTCAAACTGGCCCCCCGGCCACTACTGCAGTGCCCATCCAGATTTCTCTCTCTAACCCTCTGCCTTCAGAACCTAGGCTTCAAATTCCTGATTCTCACCACCTTTCCTTCATTCTGGGAAAACGCCTTTACTTCAGGAAGAGAGATTTTAAAGAGGCACTAAACTGATTTGTATGAAAATATTAAGGACTGAGACAGCCTACCCAAATCTTAAGGTACTGTTTGCATTTTTCAAAGAAAAACTTGTTTACCAAAAGGAGTCTCCCATGAGCTGGAAATTCAGGTGAATATATGAGATGCTGTGGGTGCTGGTGGCTTCCCTCATAGCTCAGTTGGTAAAGAATTCACCTGAAATGCAGGAGACTCCAGTTTGATTCCTGGGTCAGGAAGATCTGCTGGAGAAGGGATAGGCTACCCACTCCAGTATTGTTGGTCTTCCTTTGTGGTTCAACTGGTAATGAATCCACCTGCAATGTGGGAGACCTGGGTTCGATCCCTGGGTTGGGAAGATCTCCTGGAGAAGGGAAAGGCTACCTACTCCAGTGGGCACTGGGGAGAAAATATTCTAGGTAATTCCGAGATGATTAACGACCAGTTTTGATCACTGTGCTGAGAAGCAGTAACTTGTTAAGCAGGGTTTGAGCCTGACAAGGGCTTCCCTCATGGCTCAGTGGTAAAGAATCCTCCTGCCAATGCAGGAGACATGATTTGACCCTGGGTCAGAAAGATCCCCTGGAGAAGGAAATGGCAACCCACTCCAGCATTCTTGCCTGGGAAATCCTATGGACAGAGGAGCCTGGTGGGCTACAGTTTCAAAAGAGTCAGACGCGACCTAGTGACTAAACAATAAACTCGACAAGGAGCAACTCCCCTTCTCCGCCCCACTGCCATTTTAAATCTTGCAGGTACTAACTGGTGAAAAGGTCAGCAGTGTCAGCTGATAGATGTTGCTGCAGAGTCAGAATGGAGATGCAATGAGATGCAGACAAACTTAAGTCCCTGTATCCTTGGAAATTCCATCCAAACCAAGTTTTGGAGTAGTTCTAGTCCACTCTAAATCTGAGTTGTTCTAGAATCAATAGAATAGAGAAAGTCACTAAAAGTGTTGGGAAAGCCCAGGAGATCCAGATGAGGAGATTGGTTTAAAAAAAGAACTGAGATTCAAAAGGTTATTTCAGGTCATGCTGCACACACCTGAGACGAAAGTCAAGCTGTAAGAAAGATAAAGACCACATTCAAATACGACGGCTCTCACTCAGGCATTTGGTAAATTTGGAGAAGTTTGTTCTTTAAACTTAAGAATATGAACCCCGCTTTCCAAAATGAGGTAGGAAAGTGGATTTCTGCCACTTGGCTCCAAGTGGTTTGCAAATAATGCTGCAAACTCAATCCATATCGCTGAACGTAAATATGATCATTCACAGAAAGAATAGCCAAAATGATACCTTTTGAATCCAACTATAACCATGACATTCAAATGACCTGACCACACAGCACCAGAATTCAGATAGAAATTAAAGAAACTCGGCCACTGCAATCAGAAACATAAATGAGTATTAAGAATCTGTTTCCCTGCTCCTCTATTATTTCATTATAAATAGCAACTAATAAACAGCTGTTCCTTTTCAGTGTGCAAGGGTTCTTGTTTGCAAACATAAACAACCACTGCTTTGTTCTCACGGGAGAAAACAAAACACTATCAATCAAAGCAAAGCTACATACGTACCTAGACCCACTGCGGCAGCTGCTTGTTCAGAACGGCATGTCACTGCTTCTTAAGCCCGAGTGCCAGGGTGCTTCTGAATCCTCGGCCCCTGCTCTTCTGAGTCAGGCTGCAGGCTAACACTTGGAGGCTGAATGCTCTATCCCAGCACGCCAAGGCTCACCAACCAACTTAACTACTTACGTGCTGACTCATGCACAGGGCAGGATGCACCCCAGCCGAGCCTGCTTACAGGCTGAAGTCCTGCACCATCCTTGAAAGGTCACACCTGGAGCTCATCTTATCTTTCTGCATCCTGCATGGGGGAAGGATCATTCATTATTTCATACTGAACTGCTCCTTCCATTTGATTTGGAAAATACTAAATTTTTCCCCCACCAAACCCACTACACACCACTTAGAGGAGACTTTGTAGGACAAATCAGCACAGAGATGTAAGTTAGAACCTTGTTAGATGAATGGTTTCAGCTTGGCTTCCCTGGTGGCTCAGATGGTAAAGCATCTGCCTGCAATGCTGGAGATCTAGGGTTTGATCCCTGGGTCGGGAATATCCCCTGGAGAAGGGGACGGCGACCCCCTCCACTTTCAGGCAAGAATAAATCCTATGAATAGAAAAGCCTGGTGGACTAGAGTCCATGGGGTTGCAAAGAGTCAGACATGACTGAGCAACCAACACTTTGGGCAAGGAGATGCCCCCTCTTTTTTAGAAAGCTTGTGACCAGACAGAGAAACTTGATTATACATAGTCACCTTGGTAGTTTGGAGAAGCATCTACTAGGACAGTGTTTATATTTTCCCTGATGTCTTTTCCAGGCTAAACCAAACATCAGTTTCTCACAAGTGTCTTTGTTTTCATCACATGGTTACTAGGATCCCTAGGATCTAACCCCTTGGGGCCCAAATCAGCAGGTATCAAAGGCAGGGAAAAGCAAAGCAAAGATTTCTTATGTTTGATTAAGTCTTTGAAGTCCATTTCATTCCACCCAGGTCACACCCAGAAGGCACAGAAGGTTAGAATTCCTAAAGAGAACACGTACTGCTTTTCCAGTTATTGGTGGGTCCCTTGAATTAGCAGCTGCCAGGGCAAAAACTTGCTCCCAGCTTAGGTCAAGTCCTTGTTTTTCTTCAGGCTCTAGTTGAGTCTAGCTTAGGATTCACATGGAGGGGAAGTTGAGGAGGGAGGAGTGTACAGGGAGGGGCATTTGTTTGGAAATGAATTATTGCAGGCAGGCAGGAAATAGACATGCAATTGTGTGGGGACTTAGTTCAAGAGTTCGCTCTTCTTCCCCTTTGACTGTAGGCAGAGCTGCCAGCTGGGGTTTATCAGCTACTAATTGGGCTCCAAAGCTCTAGGGCCTCCTTTGCCTAAAGCTGTATCTACCTTGGGGGCCCATAAACTCCAGCAAAGGTAGTGCAAATCCATCTGGGCATAGAACACAGCCTGTAAACTGAATGTGTAATAATGGTGACATTGTAGCAACAGGAGTAGCTACTATGTTAAATGCTTACTGTCTGCCAGCCAATGAGCCAAATGCTTTACCTATGTTCTGTAGCAAAAACTCAGTAGTTCTTGTTACAGAATCTGTGTTCCTTTCTCCTTCTTCACCCCCCCTGCCATCAGGAATAACCATGCAACTGGAAGTCTAGGCAGAAGTGATATGTACCAATTCCATTTTTTACCTATAAAATCTTCCTGTGTGTGATCTTCCAGGCTCCAGGCAAAGATTTGGAGGGAGACACTGCTAGTGACCTTGGAGGTTATGGAAAGAAGAAAGTGAAAAGCCTCCATCAGCTGGATGACCACATAGAGAGAGCTGCTAACCTTCGTAGTGACAGGCATACTTCATTTTATTGCTTCACTATATTGTGCTTTGCAGATGTTGCATTTCTCATAAATGGAAGATTTGTGTTAACCATGAAAGGAGCCATTTTTCAAACAGCATTTGCTCGCTTACTGTCCCAATGTCACATTTTGGTCATTCTCACGATATGTCAAACTTTTTCGTTATGATCAGTTGTCATGGTGATTTGTGATCAGTGAGTTATCTTTGAAGTTACTATGGCAAAAAGATCACAACTTTCTATAGGTTCAGATGATGGTTAGCAATTTTTAGCAACAAATTACTTTCAATCAAGGTATACATATTGTTATTTTAGACATAAAGTGGCACACTTAATAGACTACAGTATTATATAAACATAAAAGTTTATGTGCACTAGGAAACCAAAGATTTCATGTGGCTCTGCATGTTGTTGCAGTATTTGCTTTATTGAAGAGGTCTAAAATTGAACCCACAATGTCTCTGAGGTATGCCTGTGTTTTTAAATATGAGGGAAAAAATTGGATGCCAACCTAAAAATGGATGTTTCTGAATTCTTTTAGAGATTTGTAAGCAAAACAGTTTAAAGACCACTTGTCTATAGAACAAAGACTAGCTCCATTAACCAGGTATTCAAACTCACCCAGTCCAAGTTCTTTCCTTTATTTTTAGTATTTCTCCTGGTCAATGTCCCACTCTGGGCACATGGATTCTCTTTACAGTTCCTAAATGTACCTGTCATATCCTACCCCTGCTCAAACTTTTACCCTCACCCAGAAGACTTTCCCAACTACTCCCCACTTAACTGAATCGTACCTTGCTGAAGCAGTTTGAAAACATGGTTGCAAATCCTTTGACATGCCATCCATAGAAAAGTGGGGATCTATGTCATCTTCCCTTGAGTCTGAAGGGCCAGTGACTGCTTATGTCTGACAATAGAGACTGTAGAAGTGAAGCCACATGACAGAAGTTAACCCACATAACAAGTCCAAGGAAGGCAGCCCCAGAGTTGGTTACTTCAGCATCTAATAAACTCAATAAGGACCCAGTTCCTCCATGATACTAAGTCAGTTATGCCCTCAGAACTTCTAGGCATTATATTTAGACTCAACCTTGCCAACGTGAAGGGAGTATTTTCAATGTTGGGTCCCTTTTTAAGAGTAAGAAAAATTTCCTGGAAGTATAATAGGTCTGGTAATTTTTTACAGAATCAAACACACCCTGACCCAGCAATCCTACACCTGGCTATTTACCTATGAAAAAAGAAAACATATATACACATGGGCATACCTCAGATATATTGCAGGTTTAATTCCAGACCACTGCAATAACAAATGTCACATGAATTTCCCAATGCTTATAAAAGTTATGCTCACACTATAGTATCTTAAGGGTGCAATAATACTATTATGTCTAAAAAATGTATATGCCATGATTTAAAAATCCTTTCTTGATCAAAAATACCAACCGTCATATGAGCCTTTCTGGTAGAGGGTTTGAAATATTGCAAAAATTACCAAAATGTGAGACAAAGGCATGAAGTGAGCAAAAGCTGTTGGAAAAATGGCTCTAATACTTGATCAATGCACAGTTGCCACAAACCTTCAGTTTGTAAAAATGCAGTATCTCTGATGCACAATAAAGCAAAGTGCAATAAAATGAGGTATGTCTATATATACAGGCACATCTGTACACACATGCACACACAGAGCAAACGTATACAAGACTGTTCTGACCTGCCTGATTTATAACATCCAAAATTTGGAAACATTCTAGATATCAATCTATAGAAGAGCAGATAAACAAACTGTGATATATTTATTCAATGAAAAACTAATAAAAATAAATTATCAGTACACATGACAACATGAATAAATCTAAAAATATTATGCAGAGTGAAATAAATGAGACACAGAGTGCTTATATAGTACATGGTAGGAAAAAAAAAAAATCAATGGCGGAAAAAAGTATACATGCCTCTGGAATCAGAGGGAGAAAGACTGGCCAGAATTGACTGGAAGGCATAGAGCTCTCTGGGGAGATACTAATGTTCAAGGTCACAACAGGTGTTTGCGTTACATAGGTCCATGCGTTTGTCAACTTGGTAAATATGCACTTAAGATTTGTGTATTTCTTCAGCTATAAATTTTACCTTGGAAAAAACTGAAGAAATTTTGAATTTTGATTAATGAATGCCAAAGTATGTGGGCAGCAGTAAACTGAGGTTGGCAATTGACTTCAAATGAATTTGTAAAGATAAGAGTAACTGACAGATGAAAAGATAGACAAATGGTATGTGTTACAGCAATTTAAAACAATTGTGGTAGAAACTGTGTGGTGCCTCCAGGGGTTCTCAATGTGAAATTCTTCTCAATTTAGTGTACACTTACATTTCTTCATAATAAAACATTTACAAGGAATGAGTTTATAATGAAAAGGATTTCAATGCCAGATAAATTTGGAAAATATTAGTTAATGAAATTTAAGTAGATTTCTTTAAAGGGAAGATTTATTAGTCTTAAATACACTTATATGAATGCTAAATTTATATACATGTATGCATGTGCCGGTGTGTATTTTCTAACTTAGATTTTCTCCAACATCGAAACCAAGCTTTAAGGAAAGGGAAAACTGGGAAACAGAGAACGCTTCGCTCTCTGGTCCCCCAGTGGCCCCTTGCCCTCCAGGGACCACCAGTCAAAGCCTCTCGTCCCCGAGGCCTCAGCCCCAATTCCACCAGCTCATTTGCCTTCAGTCCTGGGCATATGATACAAGCTGCTCTAAATCAGAGCAGAAACCAGCAGGTGTTTCTAGTGAGCTTGGCTGCCTTTCCCGCTCTGACCTCCTTTCAGCAATAGGAAGATTGCCATCCATTCCTCATCATTTTTGTCAAATGAAAAAGACCTGGATTCAGACTCCTTTCATTCTCAAGAAGAAAATGGATTTCCTAGGGTCCAAGCAAATTCATTGTCGTTACTGATTTTAATTGGTGATTATGCTCTGAACATCTTGAGAAATTAAGCCAGTCTTGATAGCCCAGATCTACGGGAAGCCAAATCGTCACAGTTCTCCAAATTCGCCATGTGTTAAAGTGACATTTCTGCTACCTTCCCATCTAATTTTGGTGCCTTTGTTTGAATTCAGACTTGTGTGAATGTTAATAGCATGTGGAGGTTATATGTGCTCAACGCATTGACATTTTCTCTCCCGAAGAACCGCATCACCACCCCACAGCCCCAACAACTTTTGCTGTGTGTTGGGTGTAATTGGTGCAGAGGATTGTACAAGAACAAGACCTTCTGGTTCTATTCTTGGCTTCAATTCCTCTGCCTCCTGCAGCAGCTTCCCTCAGGGCTAAGGAAACAGGAGCCCCAGGGGAAATCTCATTAGGCAGCCCCTTGGCCCCAGGACTCCGCGTGTCCACTGCAAGCTGAGTGAAGAGGAACACGAGCTCTGTGGAGTCATTCAGTGTCAGTTCAGAGCTCAGGAATGCGCTCCAGAACCCAGGGCCAGCAATGCTTCCAAAGCACACATGTGCCAGGAGCACTAATTGGACACAATTCCTTTCAAGCCATTTGCTTTTACATGTTCATCCCTGGAGCCTGTGGAGAAACGGAGCTAGCAACCACCTGCAGATTCATCTGCCTGCCTCCGGTACAGAGCCTGCAAGGGTCATTGAAACAGTTTGTAATGTTGCCTGCTGTAAAAAGGAAGTTTATGCTGTGCACACTCGTCTTCTCACTTCTTACCCCTGTCAGGGGCCTCAGTCACAGCCAAACACCAGCCAGAGGTCAAAAGTCTCTCGGCCAATAAGGTGAGGAATGAATACATTATTAAGTGTGGCTGCAATTTGACTGTGGCCTCTTAAAACTCAAAGCCAAAAAGGGAAAAAAAACGAAACACACAAAACCCCTAAAGGCCAAGGATTTCAGAGACGACTTCAAAACAAACATTTTAAGTCAGATCATGCGTTTTCCAAAATGACTTTTCCCCCACCTGAGCCACCATCCTAAAGTATCAGGAAGTTTTCGCTACACATCCCAGTGGGAAACCCAATACTTGCCTTTCCACAGTCACAGGCTCTTCACTACACAAAAGAGAATGCATAAAAGACAGACTGCTTTGGCTGAAACCATCTTTTCCTCTCCTCTCTCATACTGATAAATAGTATTAGCAGGAAACAATTCAGACAAATACCAGTTCTTCCATGTGAAAACACAGAGCTGGCCTAGTGAGCAGACTCTTAAGTGCCAACAAATCATGGTAGCCATCCATGTTTTTCTTCATTGCTGCCCTGGCTCATCCCCAAAGTGTAGCCACGCGTTCCGGGAAACAAACTCACTCAAGAAGGACAATGTAGATAGTGGAGTGCAGTTTATTACACCGGCGGGCCCAAGGCAGTCTCCTCTTAGCCAAGGACCCCAACCGGTTTTTGTGAGAATCTTATATACCCTGAGTGTACGTGCACAAACCCACCTCCCCAAATTCCCTAACAATCAAAGTTAACCCGGATTCCCATGCGTTAGGCCTAGGTAGTTAAACATGGACGATTATCAATAGGCCTGTGGTCATACCCCAAAAAGCATAATATATGATTCTACTGTTACACAGATGATTAGGGTATTCTTTTAGAGAGGGCTCTTCCTTCCGGGAGCCTGGTTTTCCAGTTGGTATGTTGTTTCCATAGATACTGGGCATATTGCTCAAAGTCCATAGTCCGGCCCAAGATGGAGTCCTGCTTTCACGATAGAGCCTGTTCTGTTTCCTCCTTCAAAAGAAGACTAGGTCACACTGTTTCAGAGTCAACCAATTCTAACAACCATTGTGCATGTACATCAGACATTCAAAATTCTGGGGCAAGTATTTTATCAAAAACAGTAAGACGGAAAGGCTTCCCTGTGGCTCAGCAGTAAAGAATCTAACTGCCAGTAGAGGAGACCCAGGTTTGACCCCTGGGTTGGGAAGATTCCCTAGAAAAAGGGAATGGCAACCCACTCTAGTATTCTTGCCTGGATAATCCCCATGGACAGAAGAGCCTGGTGGGCTACAGTCCATGGGGGTCTCAGAGTCGGACACGACTGGGTGACTAAGCAGGTAGGTTCAGGTTATTGATGATGTATACTCACTCACTTGGAAGTTCAAATAACGGCTGAGTGTGGACTTCATGTGGACTTCGTTTTTCACGGTGTCTCAGTCTCCCTCTGGCTGGGGCCAGTCTTTCCTTGACTGGGACTTCTTTCTTGGCTCCACAGGGCCTTCACTTCTCTTTTCCTGTCTAGAATGACAGTGGTTGTTGAGGAGCACTTTACTTGAATGCATGGTGCATCACTGCCCTACTTTACACCACAATATAAGTAAAATCATCTCTACTTGATAAGGGAGGAAACAGGCTCAGAAAAAATTGCTCAAGGCATACAGTGCCAATAAGCTTTCAGAGATGGGATTTGAACACATCTGAGTCCCCAGTTCATGCCCCTAAGGATACACTCTATTTTCTCTTTGAGTTTTTCTCCCGCCCTAGAAAATTACTCCCATTCTTCATAAAACAACGGAGCCATTCATTCATTGACCCTTTCAACTACCATGCCTTTATCAAGTACCTAATATAAATTTAAACAGAAAGAAGTGCTTAGTTTACATCCCAAAGGGTAGGCATTTCCTTTGAACCTATTATTTTCCTCTACTTCTGCCCCACAAGGTTTTTTCGGTTTCCACAAACAAGCAGGTACCTACACAATCCACGATGATCTTCAGAGTCCATGGCTGCATGGTTTTTATTCCAAAATGGCACAAAAGTAGATGGTCACATTAAGGGTTTCCAGAGAAAGTATGACTACAGCAGACTGTAAAAATCAGGATGTCTCTAGATTAGATTATTCTAACAATGACCTAAATGATTTGTGTCCTTTTAGGAAGCATCCTGGGTTTATATCTGAATATGCCTTCCTACGACTAAGAACTAATGCATCTAAGACTGAAATTCAAGAGAGAGAAATTGGACACAGCTCTAGTTGGGAAAAAAAGGCAAGTGTGATATCATGGTTGAAGTTTTTGCTGGAAATTATATGGATTGGGATATCTAAAGAGACAAAAAAACAACAACCCTTGCTATTTCCTACTCACACAGGAAAAATGTGTTGGGTTACCAAATTAAAAATATTTAGAACTTGTATTAGTTCAAGCTAAAAAAGGCTTCTCATCAAAAGAAATGAGAAGCTACTGACTAAACAAATAGAAAATACTGTACCAATATAAAAAGTAGAACTTGGTAGATATCAATTCATATATATATAGTTTAAATGTGAAAGATTTAAATACACTAATGAAAAGTCAGAGATTCAAAATACATTTAAAACAATCATATACTGTCTATAAGAAATCCACTTTAAATATAGACTCAAAGAATCTAAAGATAAAGGGGTGGAGAAAGATCTACCATGCAAACACTAGTCAAAAGAAAAACAAGGCTCAGTTATCTTAAATTATCTTAATTTCAGACAAAACAGACTTGACGACAACAAAATTGATCAGGGATAAAGAGAGAGATGGCTGGACGGCATCACCTATGCAATGGACATGAATTGGGCAAACTCTGGGAGATGGTGAGGCACAAAGAGGCCTGGCATGCTGCAGTCCATGGGGTCACAAAGAGTCGGGCACAACTGGTGACTAAACAGAGAGATGACAGATGATATAATAAAGGGGTCACCAATATTCACTGCAGCACTGTTTACAACAGCCAAGACATGGAAACAACCTTAATGTCCACTGACAGAGGAATGGATAAAGAAGATGTGGTACATATATACAATGGAATATTATTCAGCCATTAAAAAGGAAATAACACCATTTGTAGCAACATGGATGAACCGAGTGTCATACTGAGTGAAATCAGTCAGAGGAGAAATACTGTATGACATCTCTTATAAGTGGAATCTAAAAAAGAAATGACACAAATGAATTTACAGAACAGAAAGAGACTCACAGACTTAGAAAACAAACTTATAGTTGCCAGGGAGAAGAGACAGTTAGGGAGTTTGGGATGGTCATGTACACACTGCTATATTTACAATGGGTAGACCAACAAGGACCTACTGTATAGCACATGGAACTCTGCTCAATGTTATGTGGCAGCCTGGATGGGAGGGGACTTTGGGGGAGAACGGATACCTGTATATGTATGGCTGAGTCCCTTCGCTGTTCACCTGGAACTAAAACAACATTGTCCATCAGCTGTACCCCAGTACAAAATAAAAAGCTCAGAAAATAATAATAAAGGGGTCAGTTCTCTAAGGAAATGAAAACGGCCCTAGTAAGCATATACCTAAGTAAAAAACATCAAAATATGTGTGGTTCTGGGCCACCATGGGGTTAAGAGGGGACTCTGGGTTGGCTCCTCTTGGGGGTTGGACCCTCACCTGAGATGCCATTCCTGCTTCCTGTAGCCACACACTTTTGACACAGAAACCATGACATTGGAGGTTACGTAGGCCTCTGGATCTGCACTCTTTTTGTTGTTGTTGTTAAACTTTGGGGGAAAAAAAAAAAAAAAGACTGTGCCTATTTCACTGAACTCTGCCTTATAATCTCCGGTAAGCTTTCCCCAAGAAGTCTCAAGAGATCCTCAAATCTTTATATACAAAAACCTTGATATGTTAATGGAATGGCTCTTATAAATAAGTACTATTCTCACTGACCAAACAGTCCATATATGCTACTGTGATTAATAAACCACAAATTCTCTTGAGGACGTTTCTAATTCATAACGTGTATTTTCTCAGTCATTTGATGCTAACCCATACCACTGTGCCACATCAGGGCTCAAGAATTAACAGGATTTCTGAAACACACAATAAATAGGAACTCTTACAATAAATCCTTCCTTCATTCTTCTCACCAAGAGCAAACCAGAGCCATCTGCAAAGCCCCTCTGTGCCTCCCTGGAACGCTGCTGCCTCAGCCCCTCTCTGAACCCTCTCCGTCCTCTGGGACCCAGCTCCAGCCTTCTTCCTGGTCACTTCCCCTCACTCTTAGTCCACCTCTCACTCATCATGTCCATCTCTGCCCTCCTGTGGGAGCTGGAGTCGGGGCCCTCTGAAGGCAGGCATCGTTTAAGTTCCTGCTTATTTTTTCTCTGGGCCAGTAGACAGACAAGAATGTTAAGGTGCTGATAAGCAGAATTTCAAGACAGCAGCTTTGTTTTGCTCAAACCGAGTTTCCCCACCAAAAAGAGAAAAAGTGTCAATACAAAGGGCTCCAAGGAGTATATCCTATTTCCCAGTTAATTGAAAACCTGACTTTTTGAAGAGTGGTGGTCAAATTAGTGTTAGCAGGCTGTCAAAGGAGGCAAGAATATACAATGGAGAAAAGACAGTCTTTTCAGTAAGTGGTGTTGGGAAAACTGGACAGTTACATGTAAAAGGATGAAATTAGAATATTCTCTAATACCATGCACAAAATACATTTGAAGACCTAAATGTAAGGCCAGACACTATAAAACTCTTAGAGGAAAGTAAAAGCAGAAGGTTGTTTGACATAAATCACAGCACATCTTTTTGGCTCCACATCCTAATATAATGAAAATAAAAGCAAACAAATGAGACCTAATTAAACTTAAAAGCTTTTGCACAGCAAAGGAAACCATAAACAAAATGAAAAGACAACCCACAGAATGAGAGAAAATATTTACAAACAAAGCAACCAACAAGGGATTAATCTCAAACAACTCATGCAACTCAAAATAAAAAACCTTACTCAAAAAATGGGCAGAAGATCTAAATAGACATTTCTCCAAAGAAGACATATGGATGGCCAAAAAGCACATGAAAAGTGCTCAACATCATTATTAGAGAAATGCAAATCAAAACTACAATGAGGTATCACTTCACATAAATCATAAAGGCCATCATCAAAAAAACCTACAAACAATAAATATGAGAGAGAGTGTCAAGAAAAGGGAACCCTCCTACACTGTTGGTGGGATGTAAATTGGTACAGTGATTAAGGAGGACAGTATGGGGGTTCCTTAACAAACTAAATACAGAACTACCATATGATCCAACAATCCCACTCCTGGGGATGTATCTGGAGAAAACCGTAATTCTAAACAATACACACACCCCAACATTCACAGTAGCACTATTTACAATGCCAAGATACAGAAGCAACCTAAATTATCAGCAACAGAGGAATGGATAAAGAATATGGTACATATATACAATGGGATAGTACTCACCCATAAAAAGGAATGAAACAATGCCATTTGCAGCAACATGGATGGACCTAGAGTGTGTCATATGGAGTGAGGGAAGTCAGAGGAAGACAAATAGATGATATTGCTTATACGTGGAATCTAAAAAAATGGTACAAAGGAACTTACAAAGGAAAAACAGTCACAGATGTTGAAAACAAACTTACGGTTACCAGAGGAGAGTTAATAGAGGTAAACTGGGAAATTGGGATTGTCATATACAGATATAAAATAGGTAATTAATAAGAACTTACTGTATTCTACAGGGAACTCTACTCCATATGCTCCATATGACCTATATGGGAAAAGAATCTAAAAAAAAGAGTGGATACATGTATAACTGATTCACCTTATGCAACAGCTAAAACACAACATTGTAAATCAACTATACTTTAATAAAAATTGGGGGAAAAAAAGCTAGCAGGCACTCTTATTTTATGAAATATTTATAATTTTGAGATCCTTCTATTTATCAATTTTGGGTTTTGCTTGGGATACAACAATAAAACAAATACAACAATCAGAAACTGGCAAATTGAGTCTCTTTACCTCATGGTGTGAATTTCCTGCTACTTGGTTCACAGTGAGTCACTCTGCTTAGCTTGACTACCACAGTCAGATTTCTCTCACTGTGGACTCTTGCTGAAGAATTTATGAAAGCTCACAGTTATGTGGGTGGAGAGGGTGTCAAGGAGTGGGTGAAAACTTGAACTTCAATCGGAATTTTATCACTTGCACGCCCTTGGGAAAGTTATTAAACATACTTAAATCAACCTCCATAAAATGGGGTTAATAAGGAACCTTGTGGTGACGTTAACAAGGGTTAACAAGCTAATGCTTGAGAATTGCCTAACTCTTGAAGAGTGTTAGATAAAGAAGCTATGGTCTAGGGCTCTGGCTTACTAAACCAAAGCACAGAAAAGCACATGTCATTCAGGCAGTCATTATCAAGTGTACTACAATTCTCCAGAACATAAGATTTCTGTTTTCCTACCTGGAAGTTGCAGACTTGAGAGCCACAAGATATGTCAATTCATGATTCTACACAGCCAGGCATGAAGTACAACCATTAAGGGAACTTCTTGGTACAAACGTAGTAGGTAAACTTGAAATAATGATTTTTTTAAATATAACTTTTGATTTAAGAAAAAAATGCTGTTTTTAGCATATGTCAAGAATTCATTTTCATTATTTAAGCTACTTACCTTTTTAATATATGGCATCTGGTCCCACGAAGGAACTCTTTCTAGTTTTACAGCTGTAGCCTCCCAGGTTAAGACATAAGCTTCCCTTCATAAGAACAGGTTTCCACTGTTAACATTGTCATTTTTTCCTATATCAAGAGTAACATATTTTTTTTCCTTTTTAAAAAGTTTTTCTAACCATTGATTCTCAAAGTACTATAACCACATTTTTCCTTTTGGAATTTATTTTCCCTTTCCATCTAAACTGAAAAACTTATATTACTTTCAGTTACAGGGGGAAAAAGTAAGTGACTTGATTGAGAATTAGAGAATTGAAAATTACTGGTAAACCACAGTCTGCAGTTTGAACTTACCTGTGAGTCTTTTCTTATGTTTTTAAAAATACATGCTATCTATAAAGGTTATACTGAAGTTTAGAGTACATTTCAAGGAATCTCAAGGGAAAAGAAATATGATTATAAAGGCCCTCTCTCAAACAAACTCAGTGAGGAAATGCCAAAACTTGCTTTTACCTCTTGCTTCAAGGACTTCATTAATGACTCTTGTGAAGAATGTGAACATATCAGAAAGAGCAGACATTTTTTAAAGTATCAGTTTTTATTAAAAAGTGCATCTTGATTAATTTATGATCTAGGTAAGCTGTTAAGATAATCAGTATACTCTCTGGAATAATAACTTTACAAAGATTTAAAACAAACAAAATTTTAAAAGCCTTTTTATTTCCTTCACCATTATTGTTTTACAATACAAATATCACCTTGTGAATACACAAAAAACCCTATGGAAGATAATTCTGCTGCACGTAAAATACAGAATGGATATATATACTTCTTCATCCTTAAAAAACTATTTTGTTTTCCACATTGGCAAGTATAGAATAGAATACTTCCCCAAACATACTTCTGTTAGGAGTAAAACTTAGAACCACATGCAGTTCCTGCACAAATATATTTTAAAGAAATAGATCTCTTTTTTGTTGTTCACCAACAAAATTGTCATGAGAGTATGGATAACTAATTTATAGCTTTTAAGTTTTAGTTAAGTGATCATTTTCAAAACTCTCTTTTTAAAAACAAAGTATTCATGGCTGTTTTCATTGTATAGTTAAAATCGAACTACCAAATAGATGGTAAAATAATTGAAGTGATACATGTCTTCGCCACCTGCTCACAATATGGGAACAGGCTCTGACTTTCCAATTAATTCCCCCATTCTTTAATTCAGAGCAGTTTGAGAACCATAAACAGTCTTCTGATTAAATTTAGCTATAAATGCAAAATTTAGTAGTGTATACATACATTTATATTTTCATGGAATATTTATTTTAAATAAAAACATTGAAGTTGCCTACTGACCATACAATCAAGACAAGAAAGGCACTAGAAACATAGACAAATTTCTCTCCCAAGAAGCATTTTTAAATTTTAACTCTCTGTTCTCTGACATGTAAAAATCTTTAAATTTGGTTTTCATAACATCATTTTGAAAAATAAAGTTAGGAAATACTTAGAAAATCACTTTATAACAGAATTTTTTTTTTTTTGCACTTTTTGACACACTGTCTCTGCTGATTTTTACAAAACCCAAAGTTACCAAACCTTCCTGTGTCTGTCATTTTTATTTGAATATCGATGCAACAGGTAGAAAGATTTCAGAATCGAACCCCATTCAGGTACTTAAGAAACCTTCATAGAGACATTTGCTAGAAAATGGCTTACAGCCCAATCTTTGGGGCAAGAGATATGAAAAGTATGTTTTCCCAAGAAAATAATACGTTTTATTTCCAGAAGTAACTGGAAAGACCAGAACTGATGATATAAAAGCTTACATTTATGCTGTTGCATCATATACAAAGGAACATGGTGGTCGCAGATTATGTAAATCCCCAACTTATGAACAGGAAATGTGTACAGTGTATGATAGGTTGAGTTTTCTTTATTGTTGTCCAACGCAGGTCCTTTGGAGAGAAAAAAAGATCACAGTGCTGACCAGGTAACTCAATAGGTTAAGTCAAGGTAATTGTTGAAAGATAATAGGATTAGGGAGTTGTTTATTTTATGGCATCTTCTCTCATGGAGTTCTTAGCACTTCGGACAGTTCCTCTTTCTCCACCACGTACAGCTGTTATGTGTCATTCACCAGTCGGCTGTATTTAACTTGCCTACCGAGGTGGATTACTGGCCAGGGGAAGGGCCAATGGTAAGATCGAGGTACAATTCCTTGGACATTCTTTTCAAAGTACTGAAATGGCCTGTACCACCACACTCTAGCCAGGAGGTTCATCTGGGAAGCTTCTTTTAGCACCTAAGAGCACACAGAAAGAGAAAACCGAGTCAGGAAGAACCACCGATTGTTTCAGCCCCGCTAGGAACATACACATGATTCTCATAATGTTTCACTTTAGGTTCAAATATTTTCCATATTAAAATTCACAAAGACCCCCAGATCCAGCCCCTGGATTACCTTTATGGCCCCAGGTTCACACTCACTCCATCATTTTACACTCTGTACCCAACTGCAAACCAGACCACACCTGTTTCTCTACCAGAGAAACAAATAACTCCAACGCCAGGAGTACATGGAGAAGGTGTGGCTTACATAAGTCTCTTGTCTATAAATAAATACTTCAGTTAGTGCTTTAGTTACTCTCCTATGATGAAAATGGAGAGATTTAATTAAATTTTAAGTATTAAGCTGGTGAGGGGACCAAGATGGAAAAGAAGGTAGGAATCCAAGATCAAGCAAGAGGAGGGCACAGCTTAAAAAAGTATTTTCCAGAGACGATGAGAATGTGATACTTGTTCTAGAAGGATGCCATCTCCTATGTCATTATAGAAATATATTTCTGGTTCAGCTTTGATTCAGAAGTGGATCAGCATCAAGGGAGACAATATAGTCTCAGTTGACTTCCCCTGCTGCCACACCAGCAACGGCTAGTCAAGAGCAACAGGAGTTAACACCAAAGGAGTAGAAAAACTCACTTGCTGATTGGCCATAGTGTGGTACCACCAGAAGAGTCTTGTGGTGATGTAGTATGCCACCACCACGTCCACAGTGTAGTGGTCATGCGCTAAGAGAATACAGAAGATTCCCACCACGCTGAGAAGCCAGCAGACCCAGTGGTACCACCACAATCGTCGAGGGGAATCTGAAAAGGAGAAATTTGCAAGAAGAGTCTTGTTATTGAAATATGATGAAGGGCACCCAACCACGCCTCAACTATTCATTCTGAATCCAATTACCTTGGATCTTTCCTTCTGAAAACAGATGCTTAGGGTGGCAAATCCAAGGGCTTTGCCTTCTATGTAACCAAGGTTAGAAGGGAAGCAGCTTATTTCATCAAGTGATTTTATTAGCCACAGTAATTTATATGTGGTTATTACTTCACCCATATAATCATAAATGCAGTTTCAAAGGGCAAACAAGGACAGGTTAATGCATCACACTCCATTAAAAATAAAACTGTCTATTGATAATTAAATTTACCTGGAAATAATATGGGGTCAATGCTCTGTACAAAAATCAATACCTTTTGGTCTATAGACCCTTATACACAGACTAGGCAATTATAATTGATACTACCACCCTATTTGCTTTCCAAGCTCTGCAACCATATGCTACTTTTTAAGTCTGTGAGGTGTCCACTTCTCAAATACAAATAAGAGAATCCAAGTGACCAGGAATCTAGCCCATGTCCACTCCCAAGGGCAGGGCAATGTCTGGGAAGTCACTTGATGGAAGATTCAAAATCTCTACTGGTGTAGGCCCCCCTACCTTCTATTCTCCATGAATGAGCTTCAGAGGGTCTGATACATTAGGCAAAAATGTTGTCTGAATGTGATTTACCCTCCTCACCCTGGGGAAGACAGTTCAGCCTTTGACAGGATTCTCAGGGGGTCCAACTATCAGTCATTCATGTACCCGCTATTTATTAAGCAACTACAATGGAGCCAGGACAAGATCTAGTCACTAGATTTGGGGATCAACTAACACCATAGGCAAACAGTCTGCCTTTGCGGGGAGATCTCTGCCCAGTAATGAAAAGAGACAATAAATAATAATTATAATCAAGTAACTCATACTCTATATTAGAAGGTGTTAAATGCTCTGGATTTAAGATAAGTGGGATTAGCAGCAGAGAGGCTGAAGGGAAGGAGGTTTGCGATTTTAAATGGCAGGGTCAGGGCCTGGGACAGAGGTCTTAGTGTACGCACAGGGCTCCCTGTTCCCTTTCCAGGAAGAGCTGTATCTGATACCGTAACAATACAACACCAAAGAGCAGCTACTGTTCATTTTCCCAGCTCCTCTATTAGTGTCCGCATATGCCATCTGTTTTAATTTTCACAGTCTCTCCCTCATTCATGAAGGAGCTGTGTATGCGTACTTAGCTGCTCAGTTGTGTCTGACTCTTTGCAACCCCATGGACACAGCCCGCCAGGCTCCTCTGTCCATGGGATTTCTCAGGCAAGAATACTGGAGTGGGTTGCCATTTCCTCCTCCAGGGCATCTTCTGGACCCAGGGACTGAACCTGTGTCTCCTGAACTGGCAGGTGGATTTTTTTATTTGCTGAGCCACTGGAAAAGCCAGGAAGGAGCTATCAGCATCTGATTCTAAGGATGAGGAAACTAAGACTTACAGAGATTAGAGGTTTTTCCCAAGGTCACAGAGCGAGTAAGTGATAGCACCAGGATTCAGAATCACTTTGTGACCCACGTCATCCAACTTGGTTTACAGTCTCATCTTCAAGAATAAAGCTTAACCCCTAGTAACATATTTCAGGGACCAACCAGCAGCAGGTAGGAACCTGGCTCCCAGGGCCGCTGACATTAGGCCTGTCCTGTGCCCATTTTCCATGCCTAGTTACACCAGTACCAGGGCCAGATCATGCCCTGACAGTTCTGAACAGACGCTCAAATTCACTCTATCTGGTCTCGTACTAAGAACAAGCAGAGCATCTACTGTCTCTCTTCTCACTCGGTGCCCAAAGCGTGTCTTCTCTTCTCTTCCTGTATTCCCCATCTCAGTTTTCTTAAGACCAAAACTGGGCTTTCACCCTTCAGTCCATCACCTGCCCCCTGTACCCCCACAACCAGTCCTGTTACCTGTGGACTCCTTTTTGTGAATTTCTCCCAGTTGCCCCCACTTTGCTCCAGACCGATGTCATCCTGACAGTTTGGGCCACTCCCATCTCTTTCCTGGACTATAGTGGCAGCCAGTCTGCTAACTCTGCTCCTGCTCTGCCCTCTCCAATCCATCCTGTGAGCCACTACAGGAGGCTTCTCCCTCTCTAAAGGACAAGTCAGATGACACCGCCCCAGTGGTTACGAGCTCTCAAAGGGCACCTTATGCCTGTCAGAACGCAAATTCAGACTTCTTCTTGTGACTCAAGGCATGTTCCACATCTGGTTCCTATTCACCAGTTCACTTTTTCAATTCTCATTATTGCCACCTCTGAATTCCAACCACACTGACGTTCCAACAGGTGCCACAGGCTCTCAAATACCTCCAGAATGCAATGTGTGTCCTTCCTCTGTGATACCCACAGCCCGGTTTCTCTTGCTGCTCTTCATGGGAACTGCCTAGAAAAAGCTCCCTGAGACTATTTCTAACAGTAGAATATTAAGGACAATGGAATTTTCTACAAGTAGAGAAAGGAATAAAACATACCTGAGAAATGACAGAGGAAAATGGGAGGGGGAAGGAATGAAAAACTTTAGATATATATTAATATTTTATTATTATATATTAATAATACCTGTATTAATATATATTAACAAGAATATATATTAATATACATTTCCTTTGCTTTGACAAGGGTCATCTGAAACAGATATGACAAATATTAAACCTGAGCACCATATAGGGGTACCTGTAATATTTTTTGTATGTTTCATAATAAAATATTTTAAGTACATTTTTTAAAGAAATTTCCCATTTAATGTCTGCATCATTTAGTTTCCCTGAGACCAGAGCCTGTCTGAGGGAAGAGACACCACCAACACCCATGCGCTTCTTTAGAGCCGATGGTACAGTGCCCAGTGCCCGAAAAATGGCTGCCAAGTGAACACAACACCTACCATCACCCAGCCAGGCCTGGAATTTTGTCTCCTCCCTTCTGGTTCCTTCCAGCAGTCATAAAACACCCTGATATCACAGCTGACAGCTAAGGAAACGAAACACTTCCCCCAAGAAGTACAGGTACTTGTGACATACATTTCCCTGGGTGCCTGCTGGGTGTGAGTATGCTAGTGAGATGAGGGGCTACCCTCCTGAGATCCCGTCTTGCTCCTGTGGACTTTCCAGAAACCGTGGGAAATGGCAGGTGAGGAAATTCTCATGGAAGGCCACCCTAGACTTACACTCTTTGATAAACAGGTAGGTGAGTGTGAGCATGACCGTGTGGCCGCTGTACAGGTAGTCCCCACACATGTTGTGGGAGCCTGTGATGGACAGGCCGCCGCCAGCGATGAGTTTCATTATCCTCCGCAGTTGGGCTTCCCAGTCTCCAAAAAGCTGGTGGGAGAAGAGGAAATCAGACTCATTACTAACCCACATACAAGTATGCCATGGTTACAATTTGTGTTCAGAATTAAGTTTTATCATATTGTGATTTATAGTAAGAAATATATATTTGGTCTTCGTCCCTGTTCCTGGCATAGAGCTCCTACAACCTTTGCAACCTCCTAAGAGAGACGAGCTAAAGGTGTCTGACTCTTTGCAACCTTGTGAACTACGGCCCGCCAGGCTTCTCTGTCCATGGAACTCTCCAGGCAAGAATACTGGAGCAGGTTGCCATGCCCTCCTCCAGAGGATCTTCCTGACCCAGGGATCAAACCTGCACCTTTTATGTCTCCGGCATTGGCAGGTGGGTTCTTTACCACTAGTGCCACCTGGGAAGCCAAAAGAGTCTTTTGTTATTCATAAAGGCCCCTTTCAACCACACCTGGGTTCATGTTTCTGAGTTTAAAGTGACTTTTGGAAAGTCCCCAAAGATAGGGGGTGATTGCCAGGAGAACCAACCAGGTGACTAGAGGGTTAGAATTTTCATTCCCAGTTCCTCCCACCTCCAAGGAGGGGAAAGATGCTGGGGGCTGAGTGAATCACCAATGGCCGATGATTTAATCAACCATGGCTATATAATGAAGCCTCCACAGACATCTAAAAGGATGGGCGTTTGGAGAGTTTCCAGGCTGGTGAAGATGTGGGGAGTGCAGTACATACTCCTTCCCATATACCTTATCCTACATGTCTCTTTCCTGTCACCAGTCCTAAGTTATACTCTTTTATAACAAAACTGCTCAACTAATAAGTAAAATGTTTTCCTGGGTTCTGTGAGAAGCTCTAGCAAATTAACTGACTCCAAGGAGGGGGTCATAGGAACTTCCAATGTACAGCTAGCTGATAAGCAGTACAGGCAACAATCTGAACCAGCAATTAGCATTCTGAAGTGGGGGTGAGGGGGAAGTGTGAGACTGAGCCTTTAACCTGTGGGATCTGATGCTATTTCCAGGTAGACAGTGCCAAAATGGACTTAAAGAGAGACATTTGCTTGTTTGGAGGTAAAACCCCATACATCTAGTTATAGAAGTATTCAGTGGGGGATTTGAGACTACAGGAGATACACTGGAGTGTTTTTCCTTTACAGATTTACATTAGGACATGTAAAATCCACCCTACCCCCAGTGAGTGTGCCTGCTCAACATTCACTGCTGTTCCAACGGCCCCCAGAAGAGTGTGGTCCTAGAGATGAAGCATGCAGCTTCAGAGCTTTCCTTAGATGTCAGCTCTTTTTACAGTAAGTGTTAGCAGATGGTTCAGTTCAGTTGCTAGTCATGTCCAACTTTGCGACCCCATAGGCTGTAGCATGCCCGGCTTCCCTGTCCATCCCCAACTCCTGAAGCTCAAACTCATGTCCATCAAGTTGGTGATGCCATCCAACCATGTCATGGTTAGTTATTAAATATTTTTCTTTACACTGACAAACACTGGCTGATTTACTACCTTAACTGACATTTGGGGGAAAAACTGTGAGAAAAATTTAAAGATTTATTTCACACAGTTGGCCTAGGGCAGCAGTCCCCCACCTTTTTGGCACCAGGGACCAATTTCATGGAAGACAATTTTTCCCTGGACTGGGGATGGGGGACGGTATCAGGATAATTCAAGCACATTACAATTATTGTGCATGTTAGTTCTATTATATTACATCAGCTCCACCTCAGATCATCAGGCACTAGATCACGGAGGTTGGGGACCTTTGGCCTGGAGGCTGGGGACCTGCTGACTTAATAGCTAAAGCAGGTGGAGACTGGAAAATCAAATAAATGAATTTTGGGGGGTACATGATTATAGGGACAGAACTAAAGCTAGGGCTGAGTAGAATGTACTTTCAACATTCTGAAATTACTTGGGTAGTGCAGTTCAGTTGTTCAGTCGTGTCTGACTCTTTGCAACCCCATGGACCGTAGCAAACTAGGCCTCCCTGCCCATCAATAACTCCCATGAATTTACCCAAATTCATGTCGATTGAGTCGGTGATGCCATCCAACCATCTCATCCTCTGTCGTTCCCTTCTCCTCCCACCTTCAATCTTTCCCAGCATCAGGGTCTTTTCAAAAGACCTGATGTGAAGAGCTGACTTAGGTATTAGAGTTTCAGCTTCAACATCAGTCCTTCCAAAGAACACTCAGGACTGATCTCCTTTAGGATGCACTGGTTGGATCTCCTTGCAGTCCAAGGGACTCTCAAGAGTCTTCTCCAACACCACAGTTCAAAAGCATCAATTCTTCGGTGCTCAGCTTTCTTTATAGTCCAACTCTCACATCCATACATGACTACTGGAAAAACCATTAGCCTTGACTAGATGAACCTTTGTCAGCAAAGTAATGTCTCTGCTTTTTAATATGCTGTCTAGGTTGGTCATAACTTTCCTTCCAAGGAGTCAGCGTCTTTTAATTTCATGGCTGCAGTCACCGCCTGCAATGATTTTGGAGCCCAGAAAAGTAGAAGTGTATGTTTTTCCTTTTAATAAAAGTTTATAAATAAATCCATCTTTCTCTGAAAGACTGGATACTAGAGCAATCAATGGCAAGAACAACTTATTCACTGAAGCTTTTATTTGCTCTGGCAAATGAAATACGTGACTATCTGTATTCTATGTTTGTCAGCACTCTCTAAAATTCTGGTTAGCCAATTTAATGACCACAATCCCCTTTTGACATTTAAATGATAATATTTCAGGCTCTGGGAAGCATGTTTCATTATAATTTCTCTTTTAAAAACTGATCAAGATTTCTAGTTAAGGATGTCATATTGAACGTATCACAAAGAAGAAATGGATTTCTAAATTGCAAGGGATCACTGAAAGCCCAGCTCAATAGAAGCAAACAGATTACACAGCTAAACTCGGCTGTGTTAGGAACTTCAGAAATTTGGGGTTAACAAGAGACCATAAAGCAGCCAGAGATCAAAAACAAGCTTCACAAGAAAGAGCAAGAATCAGGTTTTTTTTCAAAAGCAGTAATAGAAAAGAAAAGGCTTCAGAAAAATGCTCCAAATTCTGAAGGAAAATGATTTTCAACTTAGAATTCTATACCCAGCTGTATTATTAACTGTGGTGGTGGTGTAGTTACTAAGTCATGTCTGACTCTTTTGCCACCCCATATACTGTAGCCTGCAGCCTGCCAGCCTGCCAGGAACCCACTGGATTCCCCAGGCAAGAATACTGGAGTAGGTTGCATTTCCCTTCTCTAGAGGGTCTTTTTGACCCAGGGATCAAACCCTCATCTCCTGCATTGTAGGCCGATTCTTTAGCGACTGAGTCACCAGGGAAGCCCCATTATTAACTGAGTATAAACTTAAAGAACAGATCAAGGATAGATAAACTAAAGCCATTTCACACATACAAGATTTCAAAACATTTACCACCTATGACTCTTCTTACAGGAAATTGCAGAATATACACTCTACAAAGCAAAGAAGTAAGCAGAAAAAAAAAAAGAAATGGGATTTGCTAGGATGCCAAGGAAGGGAGGACTACAGCTCTGGCCTAGAGAGGGAGCCCTCCCTAACAGGACACCCAGTCCTGTGGCTGGACTGAGTCATAAAGTGGGTCGGGGGTGGGAGGAGTAAGTACACAGAAAACTAACAGAACAGAAAGCAAGGCAATTACCAACTCTGTAGGAAACAAAATATTGTGTTGAAAAGGAAAAGTAATTATAGGAGAGTATATGACTAGGCTATGAATAGCATTTACAAAACTGTAATAATGTAAGTACTGAATATTCAGTTAAATCAAAGACAGAAAACTACATTGGGGAGATAAGGTAAGAAGCATTAACTCTGGTAGTGGGCTGGTTGGGGAGGGAAAGAAGGCAAGGAAAAGGCACTGAATGCATGCAAGCTGGTGGATGTGGGGGTGTAGAGTACAGGGCTCTAAATCCTGACCTTCGCCAGCAGGAAGTGGGTAACTGCTTGTATTAGAAATGATAAAGAAACAGCACTGCCATGTTACTTAAGACACTAGAGGATAAGCACACACACAAAATCCTGTAAAAAGGGAAATGAAGGTAAATATTAATACCATGAGATTCAGTTAAAAAGAGTTGCAAGAAAGTGGGAAAGTGGGCTGGAATAGAGGAATGGGGTTAGCGTAAGAGTCGGGGGCTACTGTTTTCCATAATAAGTAGTGTAAAACAATTTTGTTTCTTAGATTACGTGCATGTACAAACATGATAAAAATTGTCTGAAAGTTTTATGCCGAAAGCTTTGTCTAGTTCTGTCATAAGAATGGATAATATAAGGTAGAAAATTATGGTAAAAAAACGCTTAGGGAATTCTTCATTTTACATTATTTCAAATTGTCCTTCCCAAACTCCCTCTGTGTTCTGAAAATTATAAATCATATCCTTGAGCACCATTCCCCCCAAAATCTGTCCTTCCATTTTTGCAGGAAAATGTCTGTGGGGAAACTATATGAATAGGAAAAGAGGGAGAGATTATGAGGTAAACACGGCCTTGGGGAAAAACAGCCCCAGACTGCTGCATTTCTTACAAGTACCCTTAATACCTCTGTGTATACTTTCTTTGTAAAAATGTCTATCTGTGATTGTCAAGCCTCTGCAAGGGGGAAATCTCTGAAGCTCAGTGGGCAAGAGGAAAAGAAAAAGGATGGTCACAGCTACACTGAAATGTTTAATTACGCTTTAGGAAAGCGAGGAAACTGTAAGACAAATTACAAAACAGCTGTAACAGAAACAGGTTACCATCTTTATCATGTACACAGCACATATAAATCAAGTAAATAAGACCATTTAGGAACCAAAATTCATCAAAGGACAGAGGGTGTGACCAGCTGAAGGCCCTGGCTCTGTCAAACAAACAGAAATAAAAATCAACATTAAGAGGAGCTCGTTCTTTTCTATATCGAGTTAGGAAAGCTAAGTAAAGAGCCAATGGCGGGGCAAAGGCGATGTCACTGATCTTCTCAGACAGGCTCGTTTAAGAGGAGGGGACGGGTGTGATGACTGCAGCAGCCGGCCAGCAGGCAGAGAGGCTTCTGAAGCAGACAGGCTGGGCTAAAATCATGGCTCTTCTACCCATCGGGTGCTTGATCCTGGGCAGCCAAACCCAAATTCTCAGCCTCAATTTGCTCATCATCAACCTGGGGAGTACTATATTTATTACAACTGGCAAAAATCCTCTGCAAAAATAACCATCAATGTTGACCAGCAATCCAAACAGCCAAGAAAAGATCTGTGTGTGAGTCAGTGCTTAACTGCTTCTAGGAATCTACCTCCAAGAAACAATCTGGAATAGGAAGAAAACCTTTATGAACAACAGTATTTATAAAAGCAACAAACTGCAAACAACCTAAATGGGTACTATTAAATAACTGTTCCCTTGCTATTCAGAATTTGGGCCAAGGGAGTACTGGCAACACCAGGAGTTGGCTGTGATTACAGACAGATCTTGGGGATATTTCGGGTTCAGACCACCGCAATAAAGAGAATATTTCAGTTCAATTTCACTAATTTTTAGGTTTTCAGTGCATAAAAAGTTACATTACACTATATTGTAGTCTATTAAGTGTGCAATAGCATTATGTCTAAAAAACAGGCCTTAATTAAAAAATACTTTATTGCTAAAAATGCTAACTATCATCTGAGCCTTCAGCAAGTGGTAACATCAAAGATCACTGGCTACAAAGCACATAACAAATACAGAAAGTTAGAAAAATTGTGAGGACTACCAAAACATGACACAGACACGAAGTGAGCAAATGATGTTGGAAAATGATGCTGACAGACTTCTTCAACCCAGAATTGCCACAAACTTTCAGCTTCTAAGCACTGCAGTATTTGTAAAGTCTAATAAAGTGAAGTTCAATAAAATGAGGTATGTCTGTACCCTCTTAGGACCTAATGAACCAGAATCTGAAGTAATTCAGAAGTATACTACAGCAATCCAAACACACTGAACTAGGCTATAATTATAACACATAAATTATTCAAAAATAATATCTACACAGTGACTATGTAGATAGTAAAATATCATACATATTTTCTTTTACCAAGAGGAAAAAACAAAACAAAATGTTTGGTGTAAGTATCACTGTTTAAAAACAACATGCAAGAAAAAGTCTAGGATGTACACACTGTGCTGGCATAGCCTGCATGGGAATTGGTAGAAATTCTCCTAGTCTCTGCCCCAAGGTTAACATCCATTCAGTTCCCTTGGAGTTGTGCAGTTCTGAGATGTATGCTACCTTTGAGTATAGGCAGGAGATGTAGGAAGAAAACAGAAGAGGAGGAGGAGGAGAGGAGGATGATGGATGATGGAAGAGGAAGTGGAAAGAGAAGGGGGAAGAAAAAGGAGGGAAAAGGAGGAAGAGGGAGGAGGGGAGAAAGGGGAGGGGAAGAGGAAGAAGCAGGTGCAACAAAAAGAGGAGACTCCCAGCTGGATTCTCCTTACTTCTCACTCCTCCACTCTGCCCGCTCCCATTTTCCAGAGTCATCAAAGAGCTGCTCCAGACATCACGGCCTCTGTTGTGGGTTGTGTTCAGTGGGAAAGAGGGTGGAGTGTCCCTGGAGCTGTAACCTCCCCACCAGGAGGCTTTCAAGTGTTCATTTCTGAAAGCAGAGTTATTTGGACATTCACACAAGCATTTTCTCAGAGGGCACTTCAAAGCTGCGACAAGGTCTTGTATCTACATGCTTATGTGAATTATGGTCTCACGGGGTCGGAGGAAAATCACTTTTCAGTAAAGACATCAGTTTTCTTTGACTTCTAATAAATGGTCAAGAAATTAAGTAAACTGGCCAAATCACTTAAGCAATACAGAACAGAGAAATTGAGAGCAGAAGGCAGAGGGAGAGGCTTCTGAATGAGAAAGACCACTCCAGAGGGGTTCGAACCAGTGAGCCTTTGGTTACTAAACGTAGGTTCCCCTTCAATGCTGAGTACACAGCTCTCTAGTAATAGGCTGTTAGCACCATTCATTGTGCAGATGGCCTTGTGCACTTGCCTCTCTCTTAACTACACCTGAAAAGCCAGGACTTTCACTTATGCTTCACCACCTACTGGCAGGAGAGAAAGAACCTGGAACCCAAACTCATCAAATAACTATGCACGAATCCAGGGCTTTGGTACAACTTGAAGGAGGGCTGAAAGTGAGTGCTAAAGAGGGGAAATGCTTTTTATTTATTTATTTTCTTTACATTATCGTGTTGGTTTTGCCATACATTGACATGAATCCTCCATGGGTATACATGTGTTCCCCTTTCAGAACCACCCTCTCACCTCCCTCCCGATTCTATCCCTCTAGGTCATCCCAGTGCACCAGCCCTGAGCACCCTGTATCAAGCATCAAACCTGGGCTGGCAATTGATTTCACATATGGTAATTTACATGTTTCAATGCCATTCTGCCATATCATCCCACACTTGCCTTCCCCCATAGAGTCCAAAAAACTGATCTATACATCTGCGTCTCTTTTGCTATCTCACATACAGGGTTATTGCTACCATCTTTCTAAATTCCATATATATGCATTAGTATACTGTATTGTTGTTTTTCCTTCTGGCTTACTTCACTCTGGATAATAGGCTCCAGTTTTGTCCACCTCAGTAGAACTGATTCAAATGTATTCTTTTTAATGGCTGAGTAATATTCCATTGTGTATATGTACCACAGCTTTCTTATCCATTTGTCAGTTGATGGGCATCTAGGTTGCTTCCATGTCCTGGCTATTGTAAACAATGTGGCGATGAACATTGGGGTACACGTGTCTCTTTCAATTCTGGTTTCCTCGGTGTATATGCCCAGCAGTGGGATTGCTGGGTCATATGGCAGTTCTATTTTCAGTTTTTTAAGGAATCTCCACACTGTTCTTCATAGTGGCTGTACTAGTTTGCATTCCCACCAACAGTGTAAGAGGGTTCCCTTTTCTCCACATCCTCTCCAGCATTTATTGCTTGTAGACTTTTAGATGGCAGCCATTCTGACTGGTGTAAAGTGGTACCTCATTGTGGTTTTGATTTGCATTTCTCTGATAATGAGTGATGTTGAGCATCTTTTCATGTGTTTGTTAGCCATTTTTATGTCTTCTTTGGAGAAATGTCTGTTTAGTTCTTTGGCCCACTTTTTGATTGGGTTGTTTATTTTTGCCTCTTACCAATGCCTCATCTTACAGCAGCCCTGAAAAATCAGCTAGGCAGGCTTTATTTTACACATGCCATTCAATATAGCAGAATAGTTTAAAAACTTTGTTCATTATTCACTAAAGATTTCTCATTAAGTGCTTTTTCCACTTATATCAAACTTCTCTTTTCTAAAAGTTATTTTCATAGGAATCTTTCACAAACAAATTACATATCTTCTACCTTCTTAAACAAGGTGTTTTCAATTTGATTTTAACTTTCCTTGCTTTATATTGTGCTGTATTGGAGGGATGCTCCACAGATCTCGAAGTTTACTTTCATATTTGCATGTCACAGCCCTGTGCTCTGTGACAACCTAAAGGGGTGGGATGGGGGCGGTGGGGGCATGGGAGGGAGGCTGAGGAGGGAGGGGACACGTGGCTGTTGATGCATGGCAGAAACCCACACAATACTGTAAGCAAGAATCCTCCAATTAAAGCAAAACAAAAAAAAGAATGACAAGGAGCATACTCCAGTTTTGGGTTAGCTATCCAGGTGGCTCTGGACAAACCATTTTATCCACTCTAGCTCCAGTTCTCTCATCTGTTAAATGGTGACAACACTACCTTCTCACCCTCAACCCTCACCACCAAACGGAGTTAAAGTTTATAAAAGTGACCGCTAAAATTATAAAGAGTTATACAGATATCAGACAGCATTACAATGACCGAGTTAGGTCCACCTTTTGGGTGAGAGGTTCCTTAAGTGACAACTCAATGCCTAGCAGCCAAGAAGTGAAATTTGGATTGTTCTCGTTAAATACACAGCTCTCATACATGTTCATCTGTGAACACTTTTATGAATTCTTTCTCAGATGATTATCTGAAAGATTTAGTTTCACCCCTGGAAAGATTTACTTTCCTCTGCAAATATATCACCTCAAATGATCTGAAGTAGGGAGATTCCCCTATGCATGTCCTCTTAGAACCCAGACATACAACTTTGAAACAACACTTTCCCTCCACTAAGTTCTGAGGGGTTTGGTTCTCTGTTCCTGCGCCATTATCCAATGTAACCATCAGTTCCTATGCCAGGTAGACCAGGTGGGGAGGGGGGTCTTTAAATAATTTATTTGTTATTTAGTCACTAAGTTGTGACTGATTCTTTAGTGACCCCCATGGACTGTAGCCTGCCAGGCTCCTCTGTCGACGGGACATGGACTGTAGCCTGCCAGGCTCCTCTGTCGACGGGATCTTCCAGGAAAGAATACTGGAATGGTTTGCCATTTCCTTCTCCAGGGGATCTTCCTGACCCAGGGATCAAGCCCGCTATCTCCTGCACTGCAGGCTGATTCTTTACCCAAGCCACCAGGGAAGCCCATTTGAACTAATTACCAGCAGTAAAACACCAATCCTCAATCAGCCTCCCTTTTTCTCCAGAAAAAAAGGAAAAAATTTTGTCATGGCCTTCAGCAATGAGACTTATCAAAAGCTTCATAAAATCTTAAATAAAGGTCAGCTATGGATTTGCATTTATCCAGATACTTATTTGCCACATTAAAAAAATCCATTATGTCAGTCAGGTAATATTTCCCTTCAACAAAAAGTATCACTTAGGTCCTTTAGCCTATCTGGTCATGAAGTGAAAAAATATTCCCTCAGATGTTTGCACTGAAAACGCGTAAATCTAAAGAAAAGAACGAACGTCCTTAGATTCTTCATTCAGGCTCATCAGTTACCAGTGGTTTGCCCGTTTGCCTCTCCTCTTTCTCCTGTTTTTACCCCTGGGCCACATGAGAATTAAGCTGAATACATTATGACACTTCATCTTTAAAGGTGCCAATAAGGACATTTTTTTCTCTAATCACACTCATGAAACTTAACAAAGATACAGTACCAAGGGGGTTAACACACATCCTTATTCAGACTCCTCCACAGTTTCAACAATGTCCTGTATAGCTTCCCCCCAAATCTAGGATCCAATCAGATCCTAGAGGAGATGAATTGAGGGTACCTGTCCCCCTCTTGAATTTTCTTGTTCTACTAGTTTCTCAGTCACTTTTTAATGACAATTCTTAAAGAGTGCAGTCTAGTTATTTTTTTTTTTAATAGAATGCCCTTCCACTTAGTTTTATCTGATTGTTTTCTTATGTTTAAATTCAGGTTAAATATTATCGGCAGGAATACACAGAACGATGTGCCCATGTATCAAATCAAAGAACATCTGGTATCGTTTGTCCTGCAGCTGGTTTATCAGGTGGCTGCCAGAATGTCTGACAGACTTCTCAACCAAATATACACATTTGCCCCTTTATTATTAACAAGCTGTATGTGACTTTTTGAAATGATTTAAATATTGTGGTACCCCATCTTTTACCCAATGGTTTTAGCATCTATTGATGATTTTTGTTTAAAATATTACTATAGTGCTTGAAAAATGGAGACTTTCTATTTCTAGTATTTCTTTAATATCTAGTAGTTAATTTCTGCTCCCTTATCACTAATTTTTAAAATGTTTCTTATTAATGTATAATTAGTCATAATTTCATTGTGATGCTCAAACTGTCTCACATGTGGCCTGTGGGAGTCTCTCAAGCAGGACAGTATGGCTTCTGAGTCGAATCCACTAGCCTGTAGTGTCTGGAAAGATCTGGAACCTTCCTTGGGATGAAACCCTGTTGTCCATCTGCCTGTACTCTGGATCGTGCTTCATGTAGTCATACAGTGTCACCTCTGCAGCTCTTCTGGATGCCTTTGGTGAATGGTCTCTGACCTCAGTGACCTCTTCACACTAGATGGCCGTTGCCATGTAGGAAACCTTTGTTACCTTCCCCATGTCTGCCCTGGTCTAGATCTCCCTCTTCTCTAAATTCAGAAAAAAACTGCACAAAAGCAGCCTCATCTGTCTCCCTCACATGAAGTGCCAGGAACAGAGACGAGGCCAAACTTCTTGCCTCTGCCACTTAGTACCTGCAGGACAACAGGCAAGTCCAGCATCTCTGGACCAACTGCAACCTCCTCTCATTCACGACGGTGAGAATGCAATGAAAAAAACATCTAGAATCATATCTGGCATGACAATAATTTGTGGCAGTACCACAAACTGGCACTGCTCGACGTCTACCTCCTTCCCCACCTCCCAAATAGCTTACTTTCTATATTACAAGAGAGATGGCTTTCTAAGAGACAGATGTCATCACATCAGATTCCCTGCTTCAACCTTTCTCGGCTTCCTGTGGCCGGACTCCTTGGAAAGAGTGACCAGACCTCTGAAAATCTGCCTACAGCTTCCCTCTCTGGCCTAATTTCTGGCCATGCAGCCCACAGGACCACATGCCAGGTGCGTCTGACTTTACTGTGTCCTCAGACTCCCTTTCACACCCGCTCTGTTTTCTCCACCTAGCAATCAACTCCACTTGGCCAACTGCCTCTCATCCGTTTCAGACTTGGCTCGGACAGCACCCCCTCAGTGCAGCCAACACTCACAGGAGAGTTTGCCACCTTCTTCCCTGTTTCCATGGCAACTGAGCTCCAAACATCTGTGAGAGTGAGGACTGTAGTCAGAGGGTAATCTTACATGTTACATGTCTGTCACGGTTTCTGGATGCCCATTTGTCTGATACATTGGTTGTTGTTCAGTCACTCAGTTGTGTCTGACTCTTTGTGACCCCATGGACTGCAGCACGCCAGGCTTTCCTGTCCTTCACTATCTCCCAGAGTTTGCTCAAATTCATGTCCATCAACACAGTGATGTCATCCAACCATCTTATGCTCTGTCGCCCCCTTCTCCTCAAACATTCCCAGCATCAGGGTCTTTTCCAGGGAGTCAGCTCTTCATATCAGGTGGACAAAGTACTGGAGCTTCAGCTTCAGCATCAGTCCTTCCAATGAATATTCAGGGTTGATTTCCTTTAGGATTGACTGGTTGGATAAGGGCTTCCATGGTAGCTCAGCTGGTAAAGAATCTGCCTGCAGTTCAGGAAACCCTGGTTCGATTCCTGGGTTGGGAAGATCCACTGGAGAAGGGATAGGCTACCCATTCCAGTATTCTTGGGCTTTCCTGGTGGCTCAGCTGGCAAAGAATCTACCTGCAATGTGGGAGACCTGGGTTCAATCCCTGGGTTGGGAAGATCCCTTGGAGAAGGGAATGGCTACCACTCCAGTATTCTGGCCTGGAGAATTCCATGGACTGCATAGTCCATGGGGTTGCAAACTGTCAGACACAGCTGAGCAAATTTCACTTCATATTTTGTGACTGACTGATATATCTGCATACCCTCAAAATTTTCCCCACACAGCACAAGTCCTCTAGATATGTTTTTTCAGAAATCAGCAGTCTGGGTTTTGCTGGTGGCTCAGTGGTTAAGAATCTGCCTTGCATTGCAAGGGACATCGGTTCCATCCTTGGTTCAGGAGATCCCACATGCCGAGGAGCCACTAAGCCCGTGTGCCCCAACTACTGAGCCCATCTTCTGGAGCCCTGGAGCCGCAACTACTGAGCCCACACGTTGAGAGCCTGCATTTCAGAGGAGAAGCCACTGCAGTGAGAAGTCTGTGCACCACAACTAGAGAGCTGCCCACCTGCTCGCAGCAACTAGAGAAAGTCTGCATGCAGTGACAAAGACCCAGAACAGCCAAAAAAGTAGATAAAGAAATGAATGAATCTTAAAAAAGCAGAAGTCAGCCATCTGCTTGTTTGTGAAAAGAAGTCATCTATAATCTCCCTGCCTCACAATCCCTGGTGACTTCTCATAAACTAAAACCATTTAGAAGGCTTACCAGATCATGTAAAAATGCATATAACAAACGTTAACTATAACGACACAGGAATAACTGCATAGAAAGCATGATTAGAACTATGCAAGAAAAATATGCATAAAGAACTAAGAAATATATTGAAACATAAGGCTGAGAGTGTAAACTTTTTGTTTTATTTTTACAATGTCTCTGTAACGACTGAAGAGTTTCTTTAAAATGGAGGAAAAAACATCTCTTTTTTTTTTGAAGAAAAAATATGTGACTTGGTACATTTCTTTATTTTTTCTGTTTCATTCCTGAAAAAGGAAGAGAACAGTGGAGAGAGAAAAAGGAAAGTGAAGAGGAGACGGGATGGGGAAGGATATCGGAAATCATAAGAAAGAATTGTTTTTAAAAAAATGAGAATGAACAAAATGAAAACTATACTGACGAAAAGAAACTGGGAGGCAAGTAGAACATCAGGTAAAATCAAGCAGTGACAATTCAAATTCCACACAATTCAATGGGATGACATAAAGTTATTTTGGTAATGCAACACAAGCCATATTCTGAAATGCAGATAAGGTTAGCAGAAGCTAATCAGAGTATCAAAATTTGACAGCTAGGAGGGCAGCTTTCAAACACTCAAGCTGTTACCTAAGAAAGCAGGAAAGAACTTAAGATATAAAATCTTGAAAAGCAATGAATCCTGTGCCTTATAAGACTGAACACATGCCAGTAAAGAGACCCGGGAGGGGGAGAATTACTACACCATGGGCTTAGCAGTGAACTGTAGGAGTGCTTTGATGGTTCTAATTTGTGCAACACACACACACACAAAAAAAAATTGACAGTGGCAGTAAAGTATACGAAGATCTCTCTGTTATTACATGTGTATTTTATTGTTCCACTGAACAATTAATCTCAGATGGCACCCAAACATAACCCTTGTCCAACAGTGAGCTATGTTCAAGCACGTTGCAAGGAAAAATAAAAAGACATATCTTTGAAGTTCAAGAGAATTACTTCACTGAAAACACCATGTCAGATTAAGGCATTAGCCAGCTAAATACCCAGGCAGGAACATAACTCTCTCGTTTTGAAGGTTTTCAAAAAGGTCACCATGGAGAGCAAAAACAGAACCAATGTGAATCTCACTTTAAAGTGCAGCCACTCGATTAACACATGTGATTATTAAAATGAGAGCTGAAAACAACGTAGGTTATACCCTCTCTTTCAATAACATTGGTGTGTCTGTGTATCTGGGGCCTGGGGTAGATTCGGATTTTTTTTTTCTTTTCTTGTAGAGTCTGCCAAAACACTTTTTCTTACAGAAGTCTTGGGACACAAAAGAATGCTTCTGCTTTTTTTTTTTTAAACTGAATCCTAGAAAGTTGGAAAAGATGACAAGAGGGTGTTTTCTGGTTTGGATACATGCTCCTTGGAGAAAAGCTGTGTTGAGATTATTAACAAGGGGTAATCAAGGGGTCACAAACTTGGCCGCCTCCTAAGCCTGGCACGTCATATACTGGGACACTAGCTGAATGCCTCCCAGAAGCTCCCGACCCAGGAAGTGAAGTCCTCCTTCCCTTCCCAAGCCCCAGCAGCTCATCTCTGTTACAGGAGTATTTGATGGCATGCCTCCTTCTTCCTCACCTCATCATTTCATACGACAATTACTTCCCTGAGCTGTAACACTTTATGAAGTAAAGAGAACACTGCCATCAAATGAATAAGTACTAGGGACGATATCCATAATTAATACTGTATACCTGTTGGAACATTTTTCTTAGAAGCCATGTGTTTTGAGAATGGGCATTAAGAGAATAATTAAATATACCAATTATGGAGCTTTGTTTGATGACAGAATCAAGTTTAAGTTCACACACCTATGTTAAACGAAATCATATTCTAAAGATCAACCCTCTACCCTTAGAGTTTAATGGTAATTGATAATCATTAAGAGTATCCACCAACCGACAGGCCTTGGGTGGTGTCTCAAGTCAGGGGATACTGAGTTCTGGAAGCCTTGTACTTTTATGTCCTGTCTCTGGCCTTTTCATCCATATCCATCCCATCCAGGATATGATGAATCACAAATACTTAATTTCTAGCACTGATTTCCCCCTCAACTTCAGACGCACACTATTCATTGGTCTGGATACCACCAGTTAGATGTCTCACAAGTACCTCAATCTCTATTTGTTTAATCTAAAGTCGCCTTTGAAATCTTTCCTTTCCCTCCTCATTCCCTCTATCAAATGTATTTATTAAGTTGTGCTGATTCAGCTGCTTAGATACTGCTCAGATGGGTCTCCTCCTCTCTATCTCTAGGGCCAGTGGCTTAGCTTGAGACCCTCATATAACAGCATTTCCCACATTATATAAGATGCAAGTTTGGCTGAGATGGTCTGCAGGCGTTTTCCACAAAGGCAGGGACTTCCGTTGACTTTGCTCACCCTTGCTCTCCAGTACCTCTGTCACAGCAGGTGCTTAATGCATGGTAAGTACATTTTCAGAGGATGAATCACAGTCTAGGGGTGAAAGCATGATGGTGACACCAAAAGCTTTCTTCCTTCTGTACAGCATTTTACAGCGACAGACCCCATGTATTCACTGCCTTCTTTCCCTCTCACAGTTCCTTATGACAATACAAAAAGTGTCATAAGCTCTGTCTTGCCAACAAAGGGACTGAAGCTTTGCGATGTTAGACCCAACTGCCACACAGCTAGCAAGCGCCGGTGACACCACCCTCACTCTGATGCTCTGACCCCAGCGCTCTTTCTACCACTGGGCAAGTTTGCATTGTTACAGGTAATAACTCCCTCTCCGTGCAAAGGTTCAGAGAGAATTTGATTAAGATGGTGGTAGCGTGGATATCAAGACACTGGATTGGATGACTTTCAGTAAGGTTCGTTTCTACTCTGACTAACCCAGCCCCAGCTACGGCTCCAAGGCAGGCAAAGCTGGTCTCTGGGATCTCTCTAGCAACCCCTCTGCCCTCTTTGGCCAGTTCCCCACTTGATGCTGTGGTATCTGGCCCTTGTCTGATATTCAATTTCTTAAGCTTGATCTGACTCCAGGAGATACCACCAAGCCTTCAAGACCTTTTCCAATTCTTCTGTCTAGTTTCAGAAATCACTCTTGCTTACCCACGAAGTGTTCTTGCCAAAAAATTAAAATGACTGAATCAAGTCTCCACAACAACTTTCTCTTTAGAGGAAATATGGAAGAGAGAGGAAGAAGTTTATTGAACTACAAAGACCCAAACAGATAAATCCAGAATGTAGTGTCTTCTACAGGAAAACTGCTAGATCTCTACCAGTTACTGATGGGATTTAAAAAAGGGTAGGGTGGGGAGGAAAGAACTGCTCTAGAATGTAGAGACTTAACAGAACAATTAAATGTTATATACGGTCTTTGGATTCTTATTTACACAAATCAACTGTTTTTTAAAAGGGCATTTTTAAAGACAATCAAGATATTCCATGAACTAGTAATTGCCAGTACCAAAAAATTATGGTTAATTGTGCTGAAGGTATCAACAGAATTAAAGTTATGAAATAAAATGTTCAAAAATTTAGATGCATATTAAATATGAATGAAGCAATGAAGTAACACTGTCTGGGATTTGTTTTAAAATACTTCAAAAGAAAAAAAGAAAGTAAGATGAAGCAAACGTAAGCAAATCTTGATAAGAACTGAATCTGGGGGTTAGTATATGAAGGTTCCTTATACTGGTTTCTCTTCCTTGACATACAGTTGAAAATTTTCAGAATAAAAAACTTGTCATTTTGATTCCATTCTTCCCTGAGCTCTGTTCTACAAAAGAATAACATTAAGGAGTTTTTACTAATAATTTTTGCTAACATTTCACTCCCTCCTGTATATTTCACTTTAAAGACTCCAATTTCCAGAAGACTGTCACAGAAAGATGGCCCCAGTTGGGGTTTCTGGCAGCACGATAAACAAGTGATATGTTTGGGTTTGGTTGGGCACACAGTTCCTGTTAACCTCTATCTTTACCAAGAAAACCCACAAGCTATTTTTAACTGTGGGATCATGGCTGATGACTTAAGATGTAAGTGCCAGTGCTAACCAACAATGGGTTTATGGTAACTAGTGGAGCTGCTGAGATCCTAAGAAGAAATAGGCTGCAACCAGATCTGGGAGAAAGGCTACACAGCTACATAGACCCTTGATGCTGGGTCTATCTTCAACACGGGCTTGACCAGACGCTGCTTTTGCCTAAACTGGTATGACATGCTCCTTGGTGAAAAAACTTCCCATGCACAGATTTTGGTTTTTTTTTTTCTTAACGACTGAACTAAACCATCAATCAGCCGACTACTGAAAACACACTGTTTACCAAGCCAGCCTCACTGCGGGAGTCTACATGACTGGACCCTCAGTGACAACAAGAAACCTCCAGGAGTCAGGAGCTTCAGGCAAGTGCTGAAGAGTTTTCACTGAGGATAAAAAAGATGTGAGGCTGGTTTTCTCTAGGACGGATGAAGAAAGAGCAAGAAGGAGGTGCAGGGAGGCAGGACTGCTGAGGGAGACGATGGAACCTTGGGACCATTCATTCTCTAGGGTGGCTTCTCTAGTTACAGATTGCAGCAAGAATGCTGGAGTGGAGTAAGAAACGAGATACCTCTGAGCTCATATGCCAGGTCTAGGAAGGAAGGGGGCCCACAATAAGCAGCAACCTAAACAAACCCCAAATTTCAAATGATAAAGTCACCACTTTAAAAATTCTTCTTTCAAGCGACTGATTTTTTTCAGCCCTCTTCCAAGATTCTATTAAAAAGAATGTCTCTTATGGAAGGAACACAAGGGCAAATCAATGAAATTGAAAGGATGTTTCACTAGCACAAGTGTGATGCAAAGAAATGCTTCTAAACATTTCAAACATACAGTCACAGCATTCCACATTTTCTCCCACCCCGATCGAGGAAATGAGCTGCTTCTACTTCTTTTTGCATTGAAGAGCTTTCATGCAGTTAAACATTTTAAAAACTAAATCTCCTGCTTAATTCTTTCATAAAGTTATGATGATCTTCCCAGTTGACATTATGTCAAGGCAGAGGCTGGGGTAAGGAGTATCAGATGAATCTGATGGGAAGGTAGAGACAGTGAGAGAGGAATAGAGTTTATTTTAAAGAAAAGCTTATTTGCTACTAGAGAAGATCAGGACAGTGAAGTGCCCCACCAGGGAGGAGAGATCTTATTTGGTGGGTGGAGGACATGAGTTTGAGCAAACTCTGGGACATGGTGAAGGACAAGGAAGCCTGGTGTGCTGCAGTCCACGGAGTTGCAAAGAGTCAGACACAACTGAGCAACTGAACAACAAAAGGGTGCAAGGAGACAGGAATGGTGTCTCTAGCTCTGCTCTTCTGGATTCCCACTGTAGGGCTTAATAGAAAGAAAGAAAAACTATTATTTGAAATCGAACTTCCCATCTAAGAGAGGGAGAAAGCATATAAAAGCTTCTGGAGCTGTTAACAAGGGAGCGAATGATATTTTAAAAGTCTGGCAGGAAACCAAAGAGCTACACCCACACACAAAGCTTAACTGCTTCCATCACACTAACTAGACCATATATTCCCCCAGCTGGGAAGTGCTGGCGGGGTTTAGGAATTTTGAGAAGGAGTGGGGTCACCTAACTACATTACTCAGTCATGTTCCCAGATGAAGGCAAGGGGGGTTGATTCTAAAGAAATTTTCACCTCTGGCCTAAATCAAAGGACCACCCGAACAAGATGAGAAAAAACAAAAAGGGAAATTACAGTGAGGAAAGGGTTTACCTTCGGAGAGCAGTTGAAATGCATACCGGGTACTGGGAGTGTGGTTACATACATTGTAATACACCGATACAGGTACAGCGTGCCAACTATGCAGAAAAATCTTCTGCTAATAATAGACCTAGAAAAAGGGAAAAACAGGGCAGACACTCAGTCATGAAATTCTGCAGGTTCATTTAAGTTGTCAATGCTCCAACAATACAAACAACCCCCCAAACAACCTGAGAGATTGCTATCAGAAATAGCTAAAAGCAGATTAAGGTGAGGCTTTTGAGAATGACACTGTGTTTTTGTGCTTGTTTTAAATTAACTTTAAGGTCAAGGGAGTATAAAACACTCCCCATTGCTATGAATGGGGCTTCCTGAGGCCTGAAATACCAGTTGACATTCAATTGATGGACAAGGAGGGTTTAAACTGATGGGCCGGAGTTGAGTCAGGGTCTGTGATTAAACATTTAGGGAGTGTCTTTTCTGCCATAAAAAAAAAGATGTTCAGAAAATTACAATGATATTAAATTGTAGTCAATTCATGCCAAGAGAATTTAAAACTTTTCTGACATTTAGTGAGTCAAAGGCATTAAACCATTGTACCTGTATATCCCAGAAACTATGTTAGCTGATCTCCAAAGAAGCATGATGTCAAGAAAAGAGTCTGTCTGAATTACAGCATCCAATTCTCACCTCTCTCCTAACAGTGTGGCCTTGGGATAGGCTATTGACACTCTCTGAGTATCAGTTTGCTAATCTGTAAATCAGGGTCAAGAACATGAGAAATAAGGTATGGATAATCTTTGCCATTTTATGCACAATGGTAGTCAACAAGTGTATGGATTATGTGGGTGAATAACCAAATAAGCAAGAATTAGGCATCTTTTCCATTTCAAGTCTATTGGTGGTTCCAGTGAAATTATTTGATGTGTACAGGTGAGCATGTATATTGAGTCTGATAGCTTCTCCTAATAGTAAGTTTCATGTAGATTTGGCTTTAACTAGATTAAGTTGTAAAAACTTCAGTGTCTCCTTGGACAAGAATGCTCCTTCCCTCTCTACCTCCACCCGCTCTGTCTTGTTCTACCACAGGCCAAAATCTCAGTCCTGTGGGTCTCCTCCTCCTCAACCTTGAGAAGCTCAGGTTTTCCCTCGGCCCAGGACAATCTGACTTAAACACAAATATTTTCAGAAACACGAACAGGCTTTCCTCTGAGGATACTGAACACTTAATCGCTCTGTAACTGTACAGTGTAGCTCTGTGTTTACACAGGATGGACATTCCTACTGAGTCTGGTTGTTGGAGTATCTGTGTTACCTGTATTTTCCAACAAGAGGGATGAAGCGATATGTCACTTGGTTGACTGAAAATTCATTTGAAAATAATCCATGTGACCATATTAGTGTTTCATGCATAACTACACAGTCCATGTAAGGTCCTTAGGTTTAAAGGTAGGGTTCGGGTCTTGTGACTCTTAACCCCAATTTTAGACACTGGGTCAAAAAATTGCTTACCACAGAGAAATGTCTTATTTTCTCTTATTAAAGCTGTGCTTGTCACCCCCAAGGACAAGAATTTATTTAGTACAAAGCTGTCTTTTATAAAGGTATGTGCCAGGAATTATGAAAAGCACAGTGTAATTAAGCAATATAGAGAGGAACTGTACTAGATCATATTACTAGATTACAAATGTCTTACCAAAATACTTGAAGTAACCAACTGAATTTTACATTGTAAGATACAATGATCATTTTTCTCAAAAAGAAAAATGCCCTCTCACGCCATCCTGTTCAAAGAAACAGAAATGACTTCCAATTTTACTTGAATGATACAAGAAACATCTACAACAGAAAACTATTCAGTCTATTTAGATATGCCAGTCTCTTCAGAGGAAGAAAAACAAAATGAGTGCTATCACTACATTCTGATGAATATTACTACCTTAAAATCACTTTGCCTGATTTCCATATTTCCATAGCTCAAACCTGAGCACATCTGAAGAGCAGTGAAAAGACTCAGGATTACCTGAGAATGAGGTATACAAAAAAATGATAAAGGATGAGAAAAGACAAATTCTTTTACAACAAAACAAAACAAAACATTTTAAAGGTAACAAACATTAAAGATTCAGTCACATTTACTCTTCGACTTGAAGTGAAAAAATCAAATGACTTAAACCCATGTGATGTCATCAACATTAACATGGCGACACGATGGAAGTGGCTGTTTGTAAGAACCTTCCGATCTTTGGCATTTACTTGATCTTTTTTGAAATTATGCTTAGAGTATCTTCAATGTATAGTTTTAAACAAGAATTTCCTACTATACACTTTAGAAAGCAGAATATTAAAAAAAAAAAGCGTTTCAAAATCTTGTATCCTGTTAAGGTATTATTTACTTAATTGAAGAATTTCACACATTAGAATTCTCTCTTAAATTTTAAAGTTCAAGATGTGTGTGTGTTTTTTTTTTTAAAAGAACTAAAATAGTTAAAAATGTAACTAGGGCAACAAAAAAGCCACAGAGGAAACAGTAATGAGGTATTTCTAGAGATTAAGCAAATGCCAAGGGCAAGATGCACATTACAATTCTCAAAACCACGGTTATGTTCTTCTCACGTGGGAAATGTCTCTCACACGTTGGAAAGAAGTCTATTTCCTATCTGCTCACACTCTGCAATGACTGTCACGTCACAGACACTTGTGTATGATCATGGTTATCTATTCTTCTCCCAAGTAGTTGAGTAATAGAGTCATTACTACCTTCTCTGACAGAAAAGAAAAATATACGTGTTAAATCTGATTGATGTATATATATATAAAGAAATATGAATAAAAGTGTTAATATTTTTTAAGATCTGCAAGAATAGTCTACTATGTTCAGAATAACTTTATTAAACTTTTTATTCTCCCAACTCAAAGAGAAAAGAGTACTCAGAACCCGATGACTTACTACACCAAACATAGCCTTAAAAGAGCAGTACTACATTGTTCTTGGCATTTGAAATGATAGTCTAAAGTTCTAAAGGGAAAATGAAAAAAGAAATGAATACACTGGAGAGTAAAAGGAAAATACTGGAAAGTTCCATTGTTTCCCACAACTTTTCTCAACTAAGCCACAACCAGAACACACGTAGTTCTTTCAGCGCTCAGACCTGCTCTGCCAGCTCTTGAGGGAAGTTACTGACTTTTAGAAACAAACAGGTCCTGAGACACGGCAGTGGGTCCAAGTGACAATTCCAAAGTCGGGGGCGATCAACAAGGGGGAGGGCACACAAATCTGGGCAAGGATCAGGGAGCCCCACATCTCCAGGGAAACCGTGGAAGCCAGTGCCCGGCTCAGGTCCTTCCGGTACTGCCTCTGGGACAAGGCGTCTTCAGCTCATCTACACACAACAAAGGCCTGCTGGCTGATCTGAATCATCTCAATTAACTTCCTTGGAAACTGGCTTCCTAACCAGCAAAAGGATATTTTCCTTATGATTCAGAGAAATGCTACTGAAGAATTTCCCTAGACTGTTATTAACAATAACGAGGGCTTTGCCAAATTTCTCCTCTATGCCAAACTCTGAGCCATTTAGTTCTTAGAACAACCTGCATTGCAACGCTATGACCCTTATTTTACCAATGGGGAAATTGCAGTTCAGAGAATTTAAGCTGAAATATAAATATATTACCCAAGACAAAAAGGTTCAGGAAATGGCTTCAAATTGTGTAAGAAATCCCAATTTTATTTTGAGACTACACTGCTGTGAACCAACAGATGAGCCAACATCCGATCTCATTTAAGTTACAAAATCGACTTAACTCACATTTTTCACTTAGGGTTTTAAGTCATATTTCATACTGACCCAGGCCTCTGCAAAGTAAGCATTTTTGACAGTTATTTTAATGTAAAGCATGTTAGTTATTAAAGTACTAAGATTCTTCTAGGTATCAAACAGGAAACTGTTCATTTTCCATTATTGTTTGCAGTCTGTGCCCAGTACGGTTTGCTTACCTCCCTCCAATGTTTGATCAGTCTGGTGGCTCAGAGAGTCAAGACTCTGCCTGCAATGTGGGAGACCTGGGTTCAATCCCTGGGTCAGGAAGATCGCCTGGAGAAGGGAACGGCCACCCACTCCAGTGTTCTTGCCTCGAGAACTCCATGGACAGAGGGGCCTGGAGGGCTATAGTCTATAGGGTTGCAAAGAGTTGGACACAGCTGAGCAACTGACACACTCCGCTGAGATGTTACCCACTTCTCAACATTCTATCTCTCCTGAACTTCTACTGTGACCTCTGACCTACTGTCCCTAATTCCATTTGTACCTCCATAAAAGCCTTTCTACAGAGAGAAGCCAGAATCATCTTTTTTAAAACAGTTAAATAGAGCAGATCCTTTAAAACCCTCCAATAGACGCCAAATATATTTGGAATAAAATCCAAATCCTTTACCAAGTCCACGAGGCCCTAAATGATCTGGGCCAAGCTCCCCTTCCTCAGCTCCCCCCATCATTCCTAAACTTCAGTCCGATGCCCTTGGTGCAACTGAACACTTCGCACCAAGTCCCTCCAACTTAGGCAGACCTCTGTGCCAGCCATGCCCTCTGCCCGGACCCTGGCACACTGCCTGTCATCAGGTCTCTGATAGACCACCTACTCTAAAGAAGGCACCTAGAGCCACCTTCACCTATTTTACTTTCTTCATAGCCTCCCACTCCCATGCCCACATTCTGTTGAAGCTAATGCCAAAGAGTTTCTTAAATGTTTTCCTCCCTTTAATTCCTTGCTACTAGCCCTGGGATTCCCTGGGTTATGATAACCGCTGGTCATCACCTCAAGTTCCAATTCCCATCATGGCCTCTTCTCAACATGAACCCAAGCTACTTCCCATTTTATCTCGCAGATGTGAATTCCACCACCCTGGGCAAAAGGGGCCCCACTCACCAAGTTTCTTGTTTTTGCCAGCAACCTCTTTGCCTGGCCTTTTCTGTTACCCCAACCACCTACCTCACATACCAGCTCAGCGTGCAGCTGCCCACAAGTTCCCAACTGGAGAGAGCCACTTCATTCTCCACATCACTTCAGAACTTGGTTTCTAGTTTATGGGGTTTTTTAATAGCGAGATTGGCATTACCATTATCAACAGAGGCCCTCATTCCTTCTATCAGAGAAAGCTCTTAAAGAAAGCTGCTCCTTACTTCTGTTTTAGTACCAGTGAGACTTACGATGGTGCCTGTAACATGGGCAATATCCCGCTGTTCTGTGCTTCACAGCTTCACTTCTTACTACTTCGGACAGTGCTTTCCTGCTTCTTCCCATAAATGTTTGTCCTTTAAACTCTTTCATTCATCTGCTGGAAATCACCTCTGCTGATGCTCACCAGTCCTTCACTCTGCATTGTTTCTACACTTTAACTGACAGCAGTGGTCAAGAGGGCTGCATTCATCCAAGTAGGGCTGTGGGTCCTGCCATCTTTCTCCCTTGCCTCCCTTGTCTCCTCACCGCCCCTTCTGGCCTTTCTACCCATCACAGGAGTCACAACTCTCCAGACGGTGGATCATGAAAACCCAGGGCTTAATTCCATACTTTACGGAAAGTCCCAAGGAAAGGGTTGTAAAACAAAAAGGAAAGAATAAATGCTATAGAATGAAAATAGAATAAACAGAAAAGTAAAAATATATGCTCTCCGGGGAGTTCTAGAACTCATTTACTATTTCCTGGTGTGTACGCAGGAGGGTGGCAGTTCTCAAACCAGGAGGATGAGATGGAACTATGCACCCAGCCCAGAAATGCGTCTGCGCAGCACAGTCCTTCTCCACTTTACACAAGTCCACCCAAATCAAAGAGACCTTTGCATTTTTGGTATTAATTATTTTAACCACACTACTGTTCAGCATATACTATCATTCCATTTTACAGAAGGAAGAATTCAGATGTAAAGACGCTCTAGCCTGGGGCCAGAGAGTCAGTCAAGAAAGAGCCACAACAAAAATCAAGTCTTTATCCTTTCTATTGGGCTTCCCTATTGACTCCTGGCAGAGAATCTGCCTACTAATGCAGGAGATGTTTTCTAGATCCCTGGGTCAGGAAGATCCCCTGGAGATGGGGCAGTGCATGTGTGTGTGACAGTCACTGGGGCCCCAAAGAGTCAGGCACAACTCAACAACAACAATAATAATACTTTCGATTAGCTGCTATTTTCACTAACAAAACTGTCAAGTTTAAAAAAAAAAAAGGTACTGACTTATATTTTTTCCTAAGCCTCGTGTAAAAGATCTGCAAAATAACGCAACAGCTGATTAAATTTAGAAAATGATCTGTACTGGTTTAGGGAATCTGTAAGGAACAGATCAGATGATAAAACTGTCTGCACTAAAGCCACCTTAAAAAAATTATTTCCTGAGTTAAATATAGATTGTAACACGAGATAAAGAAAAAACATTACCCTCTAAGATTATATGGTCTATGCGAGAGAGTTAAAAAGAATCAAAATCAAGAATCCTCCAGAAACCGCAGCACATATAAGCATCAAACAAAAGAAGTTACCTTTCTTGTTAGTATTTTAGGCTATTAGCAAAAATAGTATGTGTGCATACATGTGTATAATACAAATAGATGTGTTTGTATGTGTATTTGTGTGCTCAGTCGTGTTCAACTCTTTGTGACCCCATGGACTTGTAGCCCACCAGGCTCCTCTGTCCATGGGATTTCCCAGGCAAGCATACTGGAGTGGGTTGCCATTTCCTCCTCCAGGGGATCTTCCTGACCCAGGGATTGAACCCACATCTCTTGCATCTCCTGCACTGGCAGGTGGGTTCTTTACCACTGCACCACCTAGGAAGCCCAAGAGTGTGTAACAATGCAAACATGTATTGTGTATATGTAGATCTTTCCTCTATTCCTTTCCTTCATCAAAACTTACTCACTCTGAATCACATTCTTAATGCTTGTTCAGTTACAGCTGGCTGAACTCAACAATTAATGTTTGCCTTTAAGCTCATGGATCACCCTTAAAAGCAACACTTTTGCTTTAAGAGGGGGTTGGTTTCTAGAAACATAATAAGCATGTACATCACCGGCAATGGCTAACATTTATTAAATTCTAGGCATAGTAATTAGCACAGTGCAATCCTCAATAAATGTTAGCTGCTGTTATCATTTATTTACTCTCCTAATGAACATGTGTATGTACTAGGCCTTATTCTGGGAATACAGCAGTGAACCGAATGGACAAAAAGCTTCCCTTGTGGTACCTATATTCTAGGAGAGTAAGCAGACAATAAACATGTAAGTAAAATATAGAGCATGCTGGAAAAATTCTAAAGGGTAAAATTAAGCAAGAGTGTCACTGGGGGATAGGAGGTTACAGTTTGGGGGTAAGCTGATCAGAGAATATCCCTACATGCGAGGAGGCTTAACCATGAGGATATCTGTGGGAAAAGATTCTTTTTTTTTTTTTTAAATTAATTTATTCATTTTCACTGGAGGATAGCTGCTTTACAACATTGTATTGGTTTCTGCCATACATCAACAGGAATCGGCCATAGGTGTGCATATGTCCAGCCCCCCATCCTGAACCCCCACCGCCTCCTGCGGGAGAAGAGTCTAACCAGAGGTCAGTATGTGAGGGCACTGGAGACTGGCAGGAAGGTCAGGGGGAACGAGAACATGAGGACGTGAGGAAGGAGGACCTCCTACCTAAAAGCTGTGATGAGGTCAGAGACAAGTGACACAACACCCACTTACTCGTGAAGTTACACATTCTGTCTGCGGAGCTAAGCGCCGTAAGGGAAGCAAGAATGGAAGCAGACTGGGAGGAAGCTCCTGCAACCACCCAGGGAGGAAGAGATGACGCTGGTGGCATGCAGGGCGGCAACCTGGTGAGAAGTGGTGGGATGAAGACTAGATGTGGGGTGGAAGCGGTCATCAGTGACAAAACCAAGACATCTGGCCTGAGAGTCGGGGGAAAGACAGACACACTGTTCCCAAGTGGTGCTGGGGTAAAGATTAAGCCTGCAGATGCAGGAGACACGAGAGACGTGGGTTCAATCCCTGAGTCGGGAACCCCAGAGGAGGAAATGGCTACCCACTCCAGCATCCTTGCCAGGAGAATCCAGGAACAGAGAAGGCTGGGGGGCTACAGCCCAAGGGGCTGCAGAGTCGGATGGCACAGACTGCCTGAGCATAAGATGGGAACGGGGGCAGGGCAGGCACAGGAATCAGGGGGACACCGAGGACTCAGTCAAGTGCTCCATATGTATATCTCACTCCGTGGGCACAACGCTGAGACGGACACTATTTTTATTGTTCCCATTCTGTAGACGAGGAACCAATACTACTACAAGTAGTTAAGTAACCTGACCAAACTCACTTCAAGTCAGTAGGTGCCTGGAGGGTTAAGATGATCTTAAACTAAGATTTACAATCGAACTTATGCTAAACTGCCATCGCCCTGATACAAACAGGCTGGGAGGGACAGATTCGGTGAATTCCAAATAAGATCATGAATACTTAAGACAGATATCCATGATGATTTTTTTTTTTTTCTGAACAATACTCTTTTTATTCACAATGTACAAGAGAATACCTTATACCTTGTACATACAAGAGTATGTTTATTAAAATTAAATACATAATTCAGGAAGACTTTATACACCTCAAGGCTTGATTCTGTCAAGTATCAGTTCAGTTCAGTCATTCAGTCATGTCCAACTCTTCAATTCACAACACCATGGACTACAGCATGCCAGGACTCCCTGTCCTTCACCAACTCCTAGAGCTTGTTCAAACTCATGTCCATTGAGTCAGTGATGCAATCCAACTATTGTGTTCTCTGTTGTCCCCTTCTCCTCCTGCCTTCAATCTTTCCCAGCATCAAGGTCTTTTCAAATGAGTCAGTTCTTCGCATCAGGTGGCCAAAGTATTGGAGTTTCAGCATCAGTCCTTCCAATGAATATTCAGGTTGATTTCCTTTAGGATTAACTTGTTTTATCTCCTTGCAATCCAAAGGATTCTCAAGAGTCTTCTCCAACACCACGTTTCAAAAGCATCAATTCTTCAGCACTCAGCTTTCTTTATGATCCAACTCTCATATCCATATATGACTACTGGAAAAACTACAGGTTTGACTACATGGACCTTTGTTGGGAAAGCAATGTCTCTGCTTTTTAATATATTGTCTAGGTTGGTCATAGCTTTTCTTCCAAGGAACAAGCGTCTTTTAAAATTTCATGGCTGCAGTCTCCATCTGCAGCAATTTTGGAGCCCAAGAAAATAAAGTCTGTCACTGTTTCCCCATCTATGTGTCTTCTCTTTCACTTTCATCAAAAGGCTCTTTAGTTCTTCTTCACTTTCTGCCCTAAGGGTGACGTCATCTACATATCTGAGGTTATTGATATTTCTCACTGCAATCTTGATTCCAGCTTGTGCTTCATCCAGCCTGGCATTTCACATGATGTACTCTAATACACTGACAAAGGCATCAAAAAGGTGAAACGTAAGTAGAGGCTCTTTCAAGTGACCATAGTAGTCAGCTATAGTTTTAAAAACATCTTTTTCAAACCCTAAATACGTAGGCTGCTTCAAATCTGAACAATTAGGCCAATTTGCCAAACACTTCATAGCTGACAGAACCCAATGAGGAAGTTCTTTTGACTTGTCATCGAGGATAACAACTCCCTGCTTGCTCACACTGTACACATTATGGATGATGAACCTGGAGCTGACAAGTTTAACGTCTATAATCTCTTCTAAGGAATCCAGGCCAAGGATTCTCTGTAAATATGATAATGTCATAGACTTCCAGATCTCTTCTACATTGGCCTCTGTCAGCTGTCTGCGATGGACAAGACGGCAAGCTGGCACCTCTCCAATAGCAATACTGTGACGCTTGTACCACATCTCAGAATTCATCACAAGTGGCCTCACCGGGATGTTCTCTTGTGAAGCGCCTGGTGGGGGATCATTCCATTTTGGAAATTTAATAACATTCTTTTGATATGGGGGCCCCTTTGGATAAGGCTTCAGGGGTGAAGAAGGAGGAAATCTGTATAAGTGACGGTTGTCCTCAAAGTCTTCCTGGCCCCATTTTCCCTTGATGTCTTCAATAACGTGGTTCTTCAGGAATTTTTTTAGCAGCTGGACAGTTTGTTTGCGGGTCACTTCGGGGCCAAAGTTTTGGCTGCGCCTCAGCAGCTCGTGTAGCCAATCCACAGCTTCAGTTGCTGTGAAGCAATGCTCATAACTTTTGAAACGACAGCGATGTTTCCGTAATGGCATCTTGGCACGAAAAAGTTCAACTGTTTCATTCCACAGCCTGGTGGCCCGGTATGGCCCGGGCCCCACGATGCGGTGCTCCACGGCGCTTACGGCACGGCGGCGACCAGCGCCGATGCCCGGCGTTCCAGGCGCCGCAGTTTGAATGCCATGATGATTTTTTAAGAGAAAGGGACAGAGATGATCCCTAGGCACATGGTAAAATACAAGGCAAATATGGTACTAAAAATATACACAGATACAGATTATGCCTATATGAGCATACAGGAAAATATTAAACCAAATATGAAATCAGATGTTAGCATTATTTATCTTAGGCGCCATCAGTAAATTTTTCCTTTTTGTGTATTTTTACCTTCTAATCTGCCTATAAGCAATGTCCATTACTTAGTTTCTTTAGTGTCAAAAATAGAAGTGAACTCATGAAAACTATAATTTACTGCACCTCTGTATTTTTTTTTCTTTCTCTCCCTTTTATCTTCTCAGTTTAAAGAGCCAATTTTAATATTATTTATGCTAACCTAAAACCTAAATTGCTGGGATTGCTGAACTTACTTTCCTGACAATTCCTAGAGTTCAGGCTAATATTTAGGTCTTGAGACTGAAACTGACAAAAGAAAAGGTGAAAGCAGGTAAGACCATCTGTTCGCTAATGTGAGGATGAGAAGTGAGACAGCCTGGCGGCGAATCCATCACTGAGGGCTCAGAGTGGCTGTTCTTCCCCATTCCCAGGGGGTGGAACAGAGGCCGGCAAACACCTAGGAAGTCCAGATTACACGGGAAGGTAAACGGGACAGGAGAGGTCCCCAGAATGAAAACAGGATCTCAGCCCAGATGGACAATGGGGTCAGACTCAAGGGGAGAAAACTGGCTAGAAACGGCAAGAAGAACCACCTATTTGCAAGGTAGCAACGGAAATGCAGATAGAGAGGACAGACTTGTGGATACAGCAGGGGAAGCAGAGGGGGGACAAACTGAGAGAGTAGCATGGAAACTCACACATCACCAAGTGTAAAACAGACAGCCAGTGGGAATTTGCTGTGACAGCCTAGAGAGGTGGTAGGAAGTGGGAAGGAGGTTCAAGAGGGACAGGACATACATATACCTACGGCTGATTCGTGCTGATGCATGGCAGAAACCAACTCAATATTGTAAAACAAATTATCCTTCAATTAAAACTGGATAAAATAAAAGAACAAGGCTGGGCACTCCTGATTGGTGGTCTGCGGTGGAAAAGCGTTACTGCACTTGGAGGCACTGGGGGTTTCCTAGACCAGTGCTGCAAAGGGACCACACCACACCTGGAAGGTCAGAGGACAGCAGTCAGCTGGGATAGAATTCAGAACACTTCCACGAACTATGCTGGAACAGCAAGACAGGCTGACCAGCAGGTTTGGAAGGTCCAATCCTGGGGCAAGCAGAGATGTTTCCTGGTTTATATGCAATGTGTAAATCTTATTATTCAACGCAGGACTGATCTGTTTTCATTCTACCTGTCCTCTGCTTGTCGAATCAATGGTACTATATCTGCTAAGAAAATACACCTCCCCAGGACATTTCAGTGGACTCACACTGAAAAACTCTCAATTTTCTAAATATTCTTGGGCAAGTCAACGTCTTTTCTGTGTCTCAGTTATCTTCACAGAGACAAGAGAATAGTACTGCTTAAGAGTGGACTGGATCAAATAACACAACGCATGTAAGAAAAAAAAAAAATCCTGTCACTCAAATGTTTGGAATGTGCCGTGTGAATGGGAGATAATGATTTTTGACAATATGGATGAAAAGGAATGGAAGAATAGAGACTGTGAGTAAGAATATAATAGATGTAGGTACATGTGTAGAGAGAGAAACAAGGGAGGGAAATGAAGACTTCTGAGCTCTTATCTTGCTTTATGGCTGGAGAGGAATATGATGGTTTATCAGTTGATTAAATAATGCATTAGGTGCCCCTACAGCTGCAACAGCAGGAGGGAATTTTGTCCTCATGACTTTTATACTTTAGGATAGTCTGGGACAACCCACACTTCAAAAACTTGAGATGTTACCGTGAGAACACACAAAAACTCCCAGAAGATAACTAGGTAGCTTTGTTTCTATGAGGCTTTGTTTTGCTCAGTGCTGCATCTCTAGCACTAGTCTTCAATAATTCTTGATAAACTACTAAATGTAAAGATGCCCTGAAGTTCCATTTAGAGACCAGCGTAGTGGCCCACAGGGCTTTATTATTTGACTTCTAATGAAGAGAAACGGGCTTTTTTAAAAAAGGCTCATCTGGAACTTGAAAAAGAAACATTATTGGAGGGAACTCCTTCACAATAAATGTTCTACATCAACAGCTTTTAAGAACTTTACTTAATCACAATCATCAAAGACTTGAAAACAAATTTTAAAAATGTTGACAATAACTGTGGTCATATACTGCTTTGAGGATTAGAAGATGAAAGAGATAAGTACTTTATACCAATCAACTTAATGTGAAAAGAGACACTGATGGAATTAAACTGGGATGAAGTGAAAGATTCATGCTGATGGAGAACCTTCTCTACTGAATAAAGCACAAAACAAACAAAAACATTAAATTAGCATCTGAGAGCAGCAGCTGCCAATCAGCACAAGGATTAGGTCCTTGAAATTAGATTCCACCCATAGGAGAGAGGCAAACGCTGCAGACCCTCCTAACAAATAAGGCCTCCAAATCCAGGGCATGTTATCAAAGTATAAAAACAAAATTAGTCTTTGCCAAAGCGGTCTCTGAACATAAAAAACACACTGCTGCCAAACACCTAAAAATCCACTGCAGTGTTCGCAGAGCGTAATCCTGGGAAGCCACGCTGGAAACCTGTACCTGTTCCTTCCTGCGGGATCAATGAAGCCCCGAGAAACAGTTCTGAATAGAGACCTCAAGTCTTAATGCAGGATCGGCCCACATCATTCCCTTCTCCAGTTCCTTCGCTTTTGGCCTGAGAGAAACAGTTCTGAATGAGACCTCAAGTCTTAATGCAGGATCAGCCCACATCATTCCCTTCTCCAGTTCCTTCGCTTTTGGCCTGAGATCAATTTGCAAAGAACCTACGTGGTGACCATGCGCTCCATGATGTTACATGGCGGTTTATGCCAGAATAGTCTACCCCATGCCCCAAATGCTCAACCACAAAGTTCTTTCGACTCCACCTCATGTCCCAAGTATCCCGTGGCTCCTTTTCTCTTTCTTCAAATCTTTTCACCACCAGTGGACCAAAACATTCTGCAATATTTAATTCATCTTTATACCATCCACTCCCACCCCGCAAATGACTCCTTGTAGGCAAATGTGTGTGCTCAGTTGCTCAGTCATGTCTGACTGACCCTTTCAGAGCCCATGGACTGTAGCCCACCAGGCTCCTCTGTCCACAGGATTCTCCAGGCAAGAATACTGGAGTGGGCTGCCATTTCCTCCTCCAGCGGATCTTCCCGACCCGGACTGAGCCGCAGTCTTTGTCTCTTGCGTCTCCTGCATTGGCAGGTGGATTCTTTACTGCTGTACCACCTGGGAAGCCCTGCAGGCAGATATCTGATCCAAAAGCAGCCATGACAGAAAACAAATATCAGAATGTACACATCATCCGACTTAGCTCTGAAATAAAATATTTTCCAGCAAAGCTGTGAGAGCTCCCAAATAAGTGAATTCAATCTCAATCTGCAATTCATTCCTCTTTAAATTTCATATAAAATTCAGAGACAGACCCAAAAACCTTATGTGAGTCTCTGTAACGGAAGCCAGCCCTGTGGCTATAAATGATAAGGAGCTCGAAATGTAACAGAAACCATGGCTTCTAGAAAGAGTCTGTCCCTTCCCACCATCCCAGCACCAAATGTATTCATTGGCCAAACATGAGTCTACCTCATGGTCATCTCCCAACAGGACCATTCGCAGTAGCATCCTGACCCATCCCCTTCCTCCAGTCTCGCCGACCTGTTCTCTTCACTGCAGCCAGAGTGCTTCTTCATCACACCTGGAACAAAACTCCTGCTTCTTTCTCCATGACCCGTATGCCGTCCACACCTCCCTGACTCTGTATGGCCATTTTCTCCCAGTGTGCTTGGCCTGTGGCTTTTCCCCAGGCACACCTCAGAGATTCTGCCCTTGCTGTGTCTCCTACGGGGACTGCTCCTGCCCTAAACACCAACTGGCATCCCCCTCACTTGATCCAGATGTCTATTCAACGGTCACCTCATTAGAGGCCTTTTCTAAACACTTGATAAAATATCACTCCTTCCCCACCATCTCCAAAACTCTCACACCTTTTAAGACTGCTCTATTTTTCTCCATTTCTCTTACCCACCTGGTAGTGTATCTTCATTTGTTCACAGTTTCTCCCTGGTGAGAATACAAGCTCCGTGTGAGCATCAGGGGCCTCTGAGCACTGCAGCAGACCCGAGGTCTACCACAGCGCCTGGCATACGGGAGGGTCTCAGTGAATGCACTTTAAACAAGCACGTCCTGTGTGCCAGACTCCACACGAGGTGGTGGGATACCAAGATGAATAACAAATAGGATCTGGTCTTTTCCCTCGGGGGAACTGAAAGGCTAGCAGTAAAGGAGACACCCACACACATACATACGCAAAGAACAGAACGGAATGTGACATGAGCTTGGAGGGTTCAAGGGAAACCGCTGAGTAGAGTGGCTACAGATGAGGTCTAACAGCCTGGGGCCAGATTATGAAGGACCTTGAGCTTCAGGCTGGGGAGCTGGGCCTCCGTCTGAGTACTCACCATACATCACCAGGTAGGAATGAAAAGAGGTAATGAATCTGCAGTTAGAATTGACAGAACTTAGTGACTATTTATATGAAAGGAACTGAGAAGTTCTAGGTTTCTAGGAAATGCCATTGCCTACATGGAAGAAGTTGAAAGAAAACGATGATAAATCTGGTTTTAGAAAAGTTGAGTTTGAGTGCAGGTTAGGGAGAGGGGTCAAGTGTCGGAAGAGTTGAGCACAGAAAAAATGAGAAGCTTACTGCTTTCAAACAGAATATTCCATAACCAGAAGAATCTATTTTCCCAACATGCTGAATAACAGACTGCTACACTGTCACAGCCAAATAACTGGAATAAGGGTGTCTCTCTGCACTAGGAAACAGTTCAACCTTTATGAGGGCCAGGGAAAGGGAGCTCATTAATAGCCACTGCTTGGTGTGTCCACTTCTATCTTTCTTCCTGCCTTTCCCAGGTCTGGTGTGACACACACACTCCAGAGAGGTCTCAAGCAGGCAGATGGGAAGCTAGGGTTGTGCCTAGCATGGGTGGGGATGCTGAAGACTCACATGAAAACAACTGTGTTATCCTGCCAACATGGAAACCAGAGAGAGGACTTTAAAGTTGGACATATTCTGAACTACAAATGCTCTGCAGCTAATAACACTCAAATGTAACTGCCTCATTCAGTGATTTTGTAATCAAATAAAACACAGTGGTATAGAGCAACAGAAATCATCTAAACTGAGAGGTCTTTATTGCATCTGTGAGAAAAACAAGGCTCCTGAGATTTGGAGATTCATTCACTCTATCCAGCATGCTAGCACATGGCTGGGGCCAGAGCCCAGGCTGCCTGTGTCCTAGCCTTGGGTTAATTTTGCCCCAGGTGCGAAGTAACTGATTTATGGCTGTAGAATAATTTAAATATACAAATGACTACCGCATTAGTAACAAATACCAGTAAAACACAAAATCAGAAAGCTTCAAGAGAAACAGATTAGAGGAAAAGTCCCTGCTGAGAAATACAAATAGTAATATACTTTAAAGAAATTATCCCTGTGGTTAGGACATTTCTTAGAACAAGAATAAAATTATTCAAAAGTCACAGTTCTGTGAAAGGTTTCAATGTATACACACAAGTACATAAATGTTCTGTTCTGGGCAGTAAATTATTAGCTGGCATGTAAGAATTTTAGTCAAAACCAGAAAACAAACTCATATAAACAAAAAAAACCAGGAAGACCCCAGGAAACCTAATTTTGAGCTGACCTTGCCTTTGTTAAGGGAAAATACACAGACATTACTTTTTTTCCCTAATGAGCTTCTGAGGAAAAAATTTTGAAAGTCAAAAGCAGAACTGAAGTCTGACAGTCAGAAGAGTGTAATTAGTAAATTTTGAGCATCTCCTATTTCTACGGCCTATTCTTATCTATTCAGCCTCTTAAAACTAAAGTGAATAAGAAACAGTCTTTCTTCCACCAACTCAAATGCATCACAGACTGTTGCTCCTGTATCAAATTTAGCTTAAACTCTGTTGTTGTTTTGCAGTCGTTCAGTCATGTCCAACTCTGTGCAATCCCATGGACTGTGGCACACCACACTTCCCTGCTTAAACTTTGGGATAGCCAAACCAGCCCCCAAATAAAAACTGGCTACTTAAATAGCTTCCTATATACAACATAAAGATAGTCCTTTACTGGCAAAGACTCAGGAGTTGCTTTTATTTCCACTTGTAGATATCTAATTTATAAGGGAAGAAAACATAGACTTCATAAAACATACAAGAAAAAACTCATCATTTCCATTAAAGCTCAACATAAATTGTCAGTCTGCAATTTTGTTTGCTTTATATAAGATGATTTCCTTAATATTCAACCACACTGTGGGTCATGAAACATAGTCTACCAGAGAGAAACTCAGTTCCTTAGCAAACCAGTCTCCAACTCCCATGCGTGGAAGCCATAAAGATGTTCTGCTAATGGAAAAATGCGACACCCGTGATGAGGGCAAAGTACGTGTTCAGTTTGCTATACACAACTCAAGCAAACAACTTTGCTGCATCGAGTTTAGAGCCTGGGATATGAAAGCCACTTTGGATTCACCTGAAATTAAAAGGAGATGCCTATTTAAAATCCTGAGAAACTTGAATGGAATACCGCTCTAAATTCCACAGGTTCTAAAGAAAGGTGGAAAGGTGGAAAGCCATGCAGGTTCATCCACATCCCACCTAAAGTGGGTATCACTCTCCACTAGCTCAAGTCACTCTGGACTAGCTGTTCTGAATTCTATGTGTGAAGCATCTTCAGATTCATATTACTAAGGTTCAGATATCTGATTCTGTGTAGGAAGAGCTATAGGGTGATTCACAGCCCACAGGCCAACTGTCAACCATTGATTTGACGGGTTAAACACACCAAGACCGGCTAGTTTTCTGTGGTTTAATAGCCTGTACTCTCTGAAGATGTCTGAGGGTTTTCCTTCCTGTGCTGTGAAAACAGAAAAACCTCATCTCTAACAATCCTGTTCATCCCTCTGTATGAGTCTGGTATAAAACACAGCACTTCCTTAAAGCTGCCAGAGCTTTGGTTGGTTCAACAGACTATGTGGTTAAAAAAAAAAAAAAAAAACAAAGAAAGAAATGGGCTTTGATTCCTACTGCTTGATCAATTTCATTCTCCAATAATGAATATTAAACATCTGCCGTGCTACCTCCCAATTCCTGAAACTGCAGACTTGTGCTTTACTTACTTGTACTTTAAGAGCAGCCACTGAATTAACCAGAGTCCCACAAGGATCATGCCGTTAATTTCACAGATAGAAAAGGCCCACTGCACCCGGTTAAAATGGTCAAAAAACGTGTCCGGTAGTGGAGGCTGCACCTCCTTGGGAGGTACTCGTTCGTGGACGACCGAGATCATCACTGTGGTGAGAACAAAGCAGCAAAGTGCGTAGAGAAAGGCCAGGAAAGTCTTGCCCCACTCCATGGGGTACTGGGAGCGCTCCGGTTCTGGCATGGGGATCTTGATCATTTCCTTCCTATATCCATTGGGCATCCCGTTGGGTTTGACCTTGATGCTGAAGCTGCTGTTAGGGGCGGGGCCACCGGTGCCCATGCTGAGGTGCCCGTTGGCGTGGCCATTCTTGTGTGCTTCCAAGTGGTGCTCCATCTTCAAGGTCTCTACCATATGCAAGAGCCGCTGCCCATTGTCAGAGGTGACTAGGCACAGCGGGGGTTTCGTAAAATCCTCCGGGGTGAGGTTGATCAAGTCCCGGCCTGTGAAATGTTCCAGAGACTCGCAGTACTCTGGCATAGCATTTTCCTGCAGCCAGTCTGCCACCTTCTCAGGTGACCAATAGACCACTTCCTTCATGGTGCTGGCAGACAACGTGAGGCCCCCCTGCTCGCTCCTGGTGGGTCAGCAGTCACCGTTCCGACAGGGCAGGACACTGCCCCTCCACGCTGCGTTTATCCCGTCAGGCCTCATAACAGAGCTGTGTGGCGACATGGGCAGGGCAGTTTTTAAACACCTCATGTAGCTGTCCAGGGTTCCTGAGTGCCCGAGCATTAATTCACCTCATTTCTGAAGAAGATTCTTCCTTCTGTGGAGGCAAGAGAAACAAGTCAAGCGACTGGGACTTTCAAATTAATCCCTAAAGATTCATAACCTTCACATGCATAAGGAAAATGGAAAACCAGTTATTGGTGGAGTCCACAGTTTTCAAATATAGATTAGTTTTAAGGAACCAATAACTCCCTGGTTAGTATTCCCCAAAAGAGGCATTAAATTGGACCTGAGATGGATCAAGTCAAAGACAGTGGTAAGTTTGCTAAGAAACAATCCAACAGTGCTTTGAACGTTGCTCAGCACTGATCAGGGATTATTTTTGTGCTTATTACGTGGTTCCTGAGATCAGTTGAAAGACTGCAGCAAATCTGCTTAATCTACCACTCTAGATTAGTGTAGATTGGTGAAGAAATGTTCTTAATGTACAGAGCACACAGAACTTAACAGACATCAAAAAGGAGAATGACAGAAGTGTCGAGCTTCAGTATTATCAGGTCCAACAATGTTATACTCTTCCACAAAAAATGAGTGAGTTCCTTTTTGCAAATATGCTTAGATCCCAAATCTATACAAGAGTTATAAGAGTGGATGCTTGAGTGAAAACAGATGGGAGTAAAGGGCCAGGGTCCTCGCTGCTCTGATGACATCTTTATCCCCAGACCCCAGGAGATTGTGTGGAAAACCATAGCTTCAAAACCAGTGACCTGATCCAACTCCTTCACTTATCCACAAGGAAACTGAGTTCCAGGAAGGTCAATGAACCTGCCTACAGTCAAGCAGCAGCTTGTATAAAAGAGCTACAAGTTAACTTTCCAAGTCCTGGTTCAGTGTGTTTATTAAAATACTTTATCATTGATGTGGCAATAACCAAAATGCACATCTGCAGGGGAGATTAAAAATTATACATAGAGAGAGTATAAAAATGTATATATGTTGTACATACATATATTTAACCACAATTATGGTTAATGAACATAACATTGCATAAAACAACGGGAAAGGAATCACATACTGACTGAAGTTCTACTTGATGATGGGCTTGGGGGGCATTTTCTACTTCTCTCTCACCTACTTATCTTTAGTAAATATATATTAACTTTGTAATAATCATTTAGTTTTTAAAAAGCAAGAGAAGTTAAAAATAAAAGACTGAGCTCTATAACAAAGCAGTGTGGTTAATGAAATGTGGCCTTTGGCGAAAGGCAGACCATAGTCTGACTTTCAGCATTCCCATGCATAATCTACTATTTGAATTTCAGTTTACTAATCTGCAAAATGACCATGATCAAATATCTCCTTCACAGGGTTGTCAGTACTTTAAAATCCATATGTGAAAGTTGAGGATATACAATCTAGCACTGTTTGTTTTCTATGACTGAGTAGTACTCCACTGTGTGTGTACACACGTGCACACGCGCGCATGCGTGCGCACGCGCGCACACACACACACACACACACACACACACACACACCTTCTTTATCCACTGATCCATGGACAGACACTTAGATTATTTCCATATCTTGGGTATTATACATAGTGCTGCAATGAACCAAAGGATTATGTATAATCTTTTCAATTTTTTTGAGACCCTCCATACTGTTCTGCATAGTGACTGTACCAATTTACACTCCCACCAACAGTGTATACTTGCCATTTGAGACAAGTTTGTCACAGTATGTATGAACCTAGAGGTTATTATGCTAAGTGAAATAAGTCAGACAGAGAAAGACAAATCCTGTATGATATAACTTTTCTGTGAAACCTAAAAAACAAATTTAATAAACACAACAAATCTTATAGAGAAGAGACTCGTGGCTACCAGAGGGGAGAGGGTTGGAGTGAAACAAATGAAGGAGGAGTCGATTGCATAGTGACAGATGATAACTAGATTTACTGTGGTGATCAATTTGTAGTATACACAAGTGACAAATTATGCTGCAAATATAAAACTAAAATGTTATATGTCAATATGCCTAAAATATTTTCTTACTTTCTCAAATTTCATATCATAACCAATAGCTACTGTTCACTACAGCTCATGATGACAACGCACTGTCCAATTGTGGACCAACTTCTTTTCTCAAAAGAATGTTGTGTTAACTGAAAAAATCCTGCACAAATTTGTAGGTTTAAGAGCTAGAAATCAGGAATGACAGTGTTCCCTAAGTATGCTTTATGGAATAATAACCTGAGAAAATGTTCCATGTTTTAAAAAACCCAAATGAGTCTAGGAACTGCAGAGTAACCCTTCCAAGGGTCAGCAGTACACATTAGTATGTCAGAGGCACTTGGAAATCCTCCAGTAAAACTCAAGGGAGAAGAACCACATCAACAGAATTAGAAATGAAAACGGAGAGATCACAACAGAAAACACAGAAATACAAAGGATCATAAGAGACTATTATCAGCAACTATATGCAAATAAACTGGACAACCTGGATGAAATGGACAAATTCCTAGAAAAGTACAACTTTCCAAGGCTAAACCAGGAAGAAATAGATAATATTAATAGACCAATCACAAGCATGGAAATTGAAACCGTAATCAGAAATCTTCCAAAAAACAAAAGCCCAGAACCAGATGGCTTCACAGCTGAATTCTACCAAAAATTTAGAGAAGAGCTAACACCTATTCTACTCAAACTCTTCCAGAAAATTGCAGAGGAAGGTAAACTTCCAAACTCATTTTATGAGGCCACCATCACCCTAATTCCAAAACCCGACAAAGATGCCACAAAAAAAGAAAACTACAGGCCAATATCACTGATGAACTTAGATGCAAAAATCCTCAACAAAATTCTAGCAAATAGAATCCAACAACACATTAAAAAAAAATCATACATCATGATCAAGTAGGCTTTATCCCAGGGATGCAAGGATTCTTCAATATTTGCAAATCAATCAATGTAATACACCACATTAACAAATTGAAAAATAAAAATCACATGATTATCTCAATAGATGCAGAGAAAGCCTTTGACAAAATTCAACATCCATTTATGATAAAAACCCTCCAAAAAGCAGGAATAGAAGGAACATACCTCAACATAATAAAAGCTATATATGACAAACCCACAGCAAACATTATCCTCAATGGTGAAAAACTGGAAGCATTCCCCCTGAAATCAGGGACAAGACAAGGGTGCCCACTCTCACCATTACTTTTCAACATAGTTTTGGAAGTCTTGGCCACAGCAATCAGAGCAGATAAAGAAATTAAAGGAATCCAGACTGGAAAAGAAGAAGTAAAACTCTCTCTGTTTGCAGATGACATGATCCTCTATATTGAAAACCCTAAAGACTCTACGAGAAAATTACTAGAGCTACTCAGTGAATATAGCAAAGTTTCAGGATACAAAATCAACACACAGAAATCCCTGGCATTCCTATACACTAACAATGAGAAATCAGAAAGAGAAATTAAGGAAACAATTCCATTCACCATCGAAACAAAAAGAGTAAAACTCTATTGGGATTTCCTAAACTGACCTCATTCAGGCTGTCCTGCTCTAAATCCTGTTTCCTCCCTAGTAACTATGAGCTCCCAAAGGACCCACTGGGAGGTACAGGAACAAACAAGACCTGAACTCAGCCCTTCTGATTTCAAAGACCAAACTTGGTTCCACCGAACCCCTCAAACCCAACTCTGGTATGAAAAGGGACAGTATATCTAACTCCCAGCTTTCCAGGCTAAATAACAACCAACCAAATGGTGGCAGAGCCTGACAGCTAGTCCAGGCTTTGCAAAAGAGCTCTCTTCTGAGAGTCCACAGCACTTTGCAACTTCCCGACGTGTCACCTCAGGCTTGAGGGTCTGTCTAGACTGCCCCAGGGGACTCTGAGGGACCAGGGGAGGGCTACAACCTTAAGCAGCCACACGTCTCAACTTCAAAGAGGCCAAAAGGTGCTCAGTCAATACTGTCTCAGTATCCAAAGAGATGTCCCTGACAACCAGCAATATGTAGATTGTTTAAGGGAAAGTAAACCTACTGAAAATGCCGCTGATACACAAAACTGCTTTCAAACAATTTAAACGGTCAAGGAGAGTAAGATGGGTATCCTCCAGAGACAAGTATGAAACCAAAGTGAATCTCTGGCCACTTAAAAACCACTAGAGAGGGACTTCAATCCCCACTAACCTACCTAGAGTGACAAGAAGACATCTACCAAATGGGAGTCCTAGCAGAAGGTCCTGGAAATCTCTTGGCATCAGACCCCGGGCCTCTCCACAGATATCCCTCAGCGACCAGGATAGAGCCCAGGGAACACTCAACACCTTGAAGTGGCTATGAGAACTCTAAAGAAAAATTAGTGACTGAACGTTCAGGCTCAAAGAAATGAACATGGACTTTTCATACGTACAAGTTCTTCATTTCTCCCCTTGCCCAATGCACGAAGTCTACCAGGAGGGGAAAACCCCTCAGAACCACAAAGACCAGACCAAGGACAAGGTATTATTTCACTTCTCTTTGATGGGGAAACACAGTCAGATAATATCCTCCTCAGACACAATCTGCTTCAAAGCAGAAAAATATCAAATGGTAGGAGACAATACAGGGCTATGAGATAGATACACACACACACACACACACACACACACACACACACACACACACACACACACATTCTGGCACTGTAAGCTTCTATCCAAATGAAAGAACACAAGTCTTGCAAAAAACAAGTCCATCAGGCAGTTTGAAATAACCAGTGGAATTCTTAAAGAGACAGCAAAATAAACCAATAGCTTTCATTAATTAACTGGGACCAAAAAACTCTTCGCTCCTTAAGACAGTCCCTGTGATCTGCCACCCCCAACTTGGAGTGCTCTATCTACTCCTCTTCAACAAGTCCAGATTCTTCCCTTAGTCTGTAAGATCCTTCTCTGCAAAGCCTTTCCTGGCCACTACTTCACAATCTTTTCCTGCTCTCTGAGTTTGTACACCTGTAATATCATGTCACGAAATATATTTAACTGTCTTGTGTGCAAAGTGTGGTAGGAAGAGCTCCAGCTACCTACTTTCTTGACAAAATCCTTTAACCTCTTCAAGCTCAGCTTCTGATAGAAAATGGCATTAACAACTAACTACCTTACTTGTCCTCACATGGGCTGCTACTACTGTGACGATCATGTAAAAGGAATGAAAGCTATTAAATACTCCAAAAAATATGTCTTGCTCTTTTTGTAATGTCCTGCCTCCTTTCTAATGCCCACCAGGGCCCATAGTGACATTTCATTACTATTAAATGAAGCAGCCACTTCCAAACGGCATCTTTAAAAGCCCAAATCATTCAGACACAGAAGTAAGCACATCTTTCCAAATTTCATGAGAATAGAAAGTTTCTTTTGCAAGCAAGATTTGAAGCTTGAAAATTAAGGCATACATGTAGCTTTCCTGAAGCTAATACTGAAATCACACAATAAGGAAAAAACTCATTTCTATGGAAGTAACCATTAGGCAGCTACTCAGTACTTTCCAGCCTTTCGGCTAAAGCTAAGATTAAGTGTAGTATGGGTGCTTCCCAAGTGGTACAGTAGTAAAGAATCCACCTGCCAATGCAGGAAACACAAGAGATGCAAGTTCAATCCCTGGGTCGAGAAAATCCTCTGGAGTAGGAACTGGCAACCAGCTCCAGTATTCTTCCCTGAAAAATTTCATGGATGGGGAGCCTGGTGGGCTACCATCTATAGAGTCAGACATGACTGAGCATGCACACAATGAGTACTTCAAAGGCCACAGCGAAAAGATGAGGACTTACTCAGAGACCCCAGAGCCTGGCTGTAGGAGGAGAAGTGAGACAGTGACTGTCCCTTGGGCCTACACAGTCAATTTATAGCATACTGTTGTGTCTGAGATGGGAAAGGCAAAGTGCTTTCTTATTTAGACCTAGAAGACTGTATGTAAGGCTGGACTCAGAAAACTACTATTACCACCATCATTCAGAGATGCTACCCTGAATCCATTACTGGGAGAAAGTTGAGAAATAATACAGAGCTCAAATCTTTAAACTTAGTCCTCAGAACTGGGAAGATGTAAAAGAAGAACAAAAGCTGCACATAAACTCTTCATTCCATAACACTACAGAATTTGAGTGTTGCAGTTGATTAGTCGTGTCCAACTCTTTGTGACCACAGGGACTGTAGCCCATCAGGCTCCTCTGTCCATGGAGTTCTCCAGGAAAGGATATTGGAGTGGGTTGCCATTCCTTTCTCCAGGTGATCTTCCCAACCCAGGGATCAAACTTGGGTCTCTTGTATTGCAGGCAGATTCTTTGCCATTCTTGAGCCACCAGGGAAGTACACAGAATTTGAGATATGGAAAAGGTGCTGAAACTCTTGTTCACCTGTAAACTACAGTCTGGGGAGATTTGTGATTTGTCTGAAATCTCATACATAGCAAGGAGTTAGACCTGGGCCTAGACAGAGACCCAAGACGCTTTTCAGGGCTTTCCCACTGCGAAGAATCAATGGTCTCAGATTTGAGCATGTATGAAAGATAAACTGAAAAGTCTTTTAGAAAATTATGGAGTCCTAGAAGAGAAAGGGCAGGAACAGCACTTAAATATAGATTTCAAACTCATCAAAGTTTTTCTTTTTTTAAATCAGGCCTCAACTAATAAAAAATAAACCTGTGAATATGGTTTGGCTCCAATTCTTAAGATAGGTATTTTAGGCTTTTATACTAGAAAAGCCATTAGATAATATGCTACCACACGCTATAACCTCCTTATCAAAGTCAGATACCTGAAAACAGAAAAGTAAGTTAAAGCAGTTATACTGGTGATTGAAAAAAAAAAAAGTTAGCAAAATCACTAAATAAATCACTTAAGAATATTTGTTAAGCCTTACTCAAAAAGAATTATCTCGTTATCTAAAAACAAGACACTGCTGTGTTAACAAAAAGCAATCATATGACTCACCCACTGAACACAATTTTTAAAAAATAAGAATATCACAAGATATACAGTATAACTCTCCACACAGAAAATGCTCAGAAAATTTGATCTTTAATGCTTGTTCTATCATTAATTTGTACTGCATGCCCAGGGCCTCAACGTCCTGTAGTAGAATAGTTTATTCCCTTTCCTTGTTCCACTAGTTAAGGGAACGTCCATGTACCTGACAATACATGTAAATATAACATAAAGCAGTACACTCAAATGTATAAATTATTATACCAAATGTAATTTATTCTTCTTTGAAGATTCAATGAGCCTTTAAAACAAGTGCCATGAAATCAAGAACTAAATTTTTTCAATTTTATTTTAATTGGAGGCTAATTACTTTATAATATTGTGGTGATTTCTGCCATATACTGACATGAATCAGCCACGGGTGTTCATGTGTCCCCCATCCCAAACACCTCTCTCCCCATCACATCCCTCTGGGCTGTCCCAGTGCACCGGCTTTGAGTGCCCTGCATTGAACTTGGACGTCATCTATTTCACATATGATAATATACATGTTTTAATGCTATTCTCTCAAATCATCCCACACTCGCCTTCTCCTAGTGAGTCCAAAAGTCTGTTCTTTCTATCTGTGTCTCTTTTGCTGTCCTGCATCTAGGGTCATCATTACCATCTTTCTAAATTCCATATATATGCATTAATATACTGTATTGGTGTTTTTCTTTCTGACTCACTTCACTCTGTATAATAGGCTCCAATTTCATCCACCTCATTAGAACTGATTCAAATGCATTCTTTTTAATGGCAGAGTAATATTCCATTGTGTATATGTACCACAGCTTTCTTATCCATTCGTCTGCCAATGGACATCTAGGTTGCTTCCATGTCCTAGCTATTGGAAACAGTGCTGTGATGAACACTGGGGTACACGTGTCTCTTTCAATTCTGGTTTTCTCAGTGTGTATGCCCAGTAGTGGGCTTGCTGGGTCATATGGCAATCCTACTTCCAGTTTTTTAAGGAATCTCCACACTGGCTATACTAGTTTGCATTCCCACCAACAGTGTAAGAAGGTTCCCTTTTCTCCACATTCCCTCTCCAGCATTTATTGTTTGTAGAGTTTCTGATAGCAGCCATTCTGACTGGCTTGAGATGGTACCTTACTGTGATTCTGATTTGCATTTCTCTGATAATGAGTGATGCTGAGCATCTTTTCATGTGTTTGTTACCTATCTGTATGTCTTCTTTAGTTCTTTGGCCAATTTTTTGATTGGGTCATTTATTTTTCTGGTATTGAGCTGCATGAGCTGCTTGTATATTTTTGAGATTCTTTGCCAGTTGCTTCATTTGCTATTATTTTCTCCCATTCTGAAGGCTGTCTTTTCTTATAGTTCGCTTATGGTTGCTAGCTTATAGTTTCCTTTGTTGTGCAAAAGCTTTTAAGTTTAATTAGGTTCCATATGTTTATTTTTGCTTTTATTTCCATTACTCTGGGTGGTGGGTCATAGAGGATCTTGCTGTGATTTATATCAGAGAGCGTTTTGCTTATGTTTTCCTCTAGGAGTTTTATAGTTTCTGGTCTTACATTTAGATCTTTAATCCATTTTGAGTTTATTTTTGTGTATGGTGTTACAAAGTGTTCTAATTTCATTTTTTTACAGGGAGTTGACCAGTCTTCCCAGCACCACTTGTTAAAGAGATTGTCTTTTCTCCATTGTATATTTTTGCCTCCTTTGTCAAAGATAAGGTGTCCACAGGTGCGTGGATTTACCACTGGGCTTTCTATTTTGTTATGCTGATCTATATTTCTGTCTTTGTGACAGTACCATACTGTCATGATGACTGTAGCTTTGTAGTATAGTCTGAAGTCAGGCAGGTTGATTCCTCCAGTTCCATTCTTCTTTCTCAAAATTTCTTTGACTATTCGAAGTTTTTGTGTATTTTCATACAAATTGTGAAATTATTTGTTCTAGTTCTGTGAAAAATATCACTGATAGCTTGATAGGGATCACATTGAATTTGTAGATTGTTTTGGGCAGTATACTCATTTTCAATATATTGATTCTTCCCATCAATGAACATGGTATATTTCTCCATCTATTTGCATCATTTTTTATTTCTTTTATCAGTGTTTTATAGTTTTCTATATATAGGTCTTCTGTTTCTTTAGGTAGATTTATTCCTAAGTATTTTATTCTTTTCATAGCAATGATGAATGAGATTGTTTCCTTAATTTCTCTTTCTGTTTTCTCATTGTTAGTGTATAGGAATTCAACAGATTTGAGAAAATAAATAAAATAGACAAACCATTAGCCAGACTCATCAAGAAAAAACAGGAGATGAGTCAAAACAAAATTAGAAATGAAAATGGAGAAATCAAAACAAACAACACAGAAATGCAAAGGATCATAAGAGACTACTATCAGCAACTATATGCCAATAAAATGGACAACCTGGAAGAAATGCTTGAATTCTTAGAAAAGTATAATCTTCCAAAACTGAACCAGGAAGAAATAGAAAATCTTAACAGACCCATCACAAGCACAGAAATCAAAACTGTAATCAAAAATCTTCCAACAAACAAAAGCCCAGGACCAGATGGCTTCATAGCTGAATTCAACCAAAAATTTAGAGAAGAGCTAACACCTATCCTATTCAAACTCTTCCAGAAAATTGCAGAGGAAGGTAAACTCCCAAACTCATTCTATGAGGCCACCATCACCCTAATACCAAAACCAGACAAAAATGCCACAAAAAAAGAGAAAACTACAGGCCAATTTCACTGATGAACATAGATGCAAAAATCCTTAACAAAATTCTAAAAAACAGAATCCAACAATGTATTAAAAAGATCATACATCATGACTAAGTGGGCTTCATCCCAGGGATGCAAGGATTCTTCAATATTCACAAATCAATCAATGCGATACATCACAGTAACAAATTGAAAGGTAAAAACCATATGATTATCTCAACAGATGCAGAGAAAGCCTTTGACAAAATTCAACACCCATTTATGACAAAAACCCTCCAGGAAGCAGGCATAGAAGGAACATACCTCAACATAATAAAAGCCATACATGATAAACCCACAGCAAACATTATCATCAATGGCGAAAAATTGAAAGCATTTCCCCTAAAGTCAGGAACAAGACATGGGTGCCCACTCTAACCACTATTGATCAGCATACTTTTGGAAGATTTAGCCACAGCAAACAGAGATAAAAAAGAAATAAAAGGAATCCAGATTGGAAAAGAAGAAGTAGAACTCTCACTGTTTGCAGATGACATGATCCTCTACATAGAACACCCTAAAGACACAATCAGAAAATTACTAGAGGTAATCTACGAATATAGTAAAGTTGCAGGATATAAAACTAATACAAAGAACTGAATTTCTATGGGTTGTTAAAGGCATGATGGACTCAAGATTGAACAAACATAGCTGGCATTTCAGGGAAGAAATTATAGGGAAGTTTCAGAAGTTTCTAAATGCTGATAATGGGAAAAGAAAGTAGGAAACAAAGCATGCACAACTGCCAGGTACAATTTTGGCTCCATGTATCAAATCTCTAAAAACAAAAGCAACCTGGGGTATACATGTGGTTTTACTCCACTAGCTTACATAATGAACTTAATACAAGATCAAAATTTGGTGAGCATGTAGTATTTAGCTCAGATTTTATAACATGAAACTACCTGTGGAAAACTTGCTAAAGAGAAACACAAAGTATTGATATTATTTTATTAGGAAATAGATGAACTGCCTTTTTATAAACACTTCTAGTCCAGATAAAGGTCTTTACGTCTACTATAACTTTACATTAAAGGCAACAGTAACCTAATGGACCTTTTAGGGCAATGCAGCGCAATGAAAGACTCATGAGGTAGGTGTTTACATCTCTGACTCAATTGGGATAACTCCTGACTGCTCTTCTCCAAACCAATCTAAGAAGCTATAAAATTTTGTTGTTACTTAATAAGTAAAGAATTCACTTAAATAGGCAGAGATTATAAAACTGTATTTATCAGAAGAAGAAAAAAATGGCTACAATAACAATCACATAGCTTCAATCTACTGTTGAGGAAGTTTCAGATTACTTCTAATGCCTTAACCTTTAAACTTTATTTTAAATGGCTATTATGTACAGTGTTCACAATTCCATAGTCAAGACTCTGGTTAGCAAATGAAATCATTCCTTTTGAAATGGATCCTTGAAATTGAGAACTAATTGAAAGAGACACGTGTACCCCAATGTTCATCGCTGCATTGTTTACAATAGCCAGGACATGGAAGCAACCTAGATGCCCATCAACTGATGAATGGATAAGAAAGCTGTGGTACATATACACAATGGAATATTACTCAGCATTAAAAAAAAAAATTCATTTGAATCAGTTCTACTCAGGTGGACGGAACTGGAGCCTATTATCCAGAGTGAAGTAAGCCAGAAGGAAAAACAACAATACTGTATACTAACGCATATATATGGAATTTAGAAAGATGGTAGCGAGAACCCTGCATGCGGGACAGCAAAAGGAATGCAGATGTATAGAATAAACTAGTGAACTCTGTGGATGAGGGCAAGGGTGGGATGATGTGGGAGAATGGCATTGAAACATGTTAATTGTCATATGTGAAATCAATCGCCAGCCCAGGATTGATGCTCGGGGCTGGTGCACCGAGATGTCCCAGAGGGACGGAATCGGGAGGGAGGCGGGAGGGGGGTTCTGGAGGGGGAGCATATGTAAACCCATGGCGGTTTCATGTCATTGTATGGCAAAACCAACACAATAAAGTAAAGAAAATTAAAAAAAAAAAAGAAAGAAATTGAGAACTAAATACATCATAACAAAATATGAAGCCTCCATTAAAGACTAGACTGTACTTCTATATTTATTGTGATACATATTTATATGTATGTATGTACGTGTAGTCTTGTCAAACAGGTTACAAAGAGAATGATACCATTTTTGGAAACACAAATCACAAATATCCATAGTAGAAAAGTCTACAAGGTGTATATCACCTCTAAACTGTTACCTCTGGGTGACAAAATTATGAAATAATTTTCAAATTTTTTGCAGTGTTTTCTAATTTCCTTGATAAAGACATATTACTTGTGTTTAGAATAAAGAAAAAGCTTGTTTTTCCTTCAAGTATGTTTTATGTTTTTAAACGCATAGGCAGCTTTGCAAAATCGAAAATGGATGTTTCCTACATTTGCTTTCTTTAAAAATATGAAATGGGTTTGCAGATTTCTCTAAATAATTGGAACTTTTGCCCTCTGTGTATAACTAGGTTCCAAAGCCATCAAATTCCCCAAACACAACAGTCTCAGGATATGAGCCAAACCACTGACAAGGATAAAGCTGAAATCTGAACCTAAGTGCATAAAAAAATTCCAGTCTCAGATACTGTCTTTTAAGCCAGAGAGAAAACAACAACAAACCATCAGAATGACAACTCTTGCATCATCTAGATTTTCTTCAATAGCCATCTCTCCAGCCTCCTGCCAAAATGTAAAACCCTTGTGAAAATTCTGCCTTATTGTCATTCAGTAAGGAAAACTTTGCATAACACTATTGACCACTAATCATGAGCGTTTTCCCCTGTGTCTTAGAACACAATTACCAAATCTCTGAAGAGTCTATTCCCACTTAACTGATGAACTGCCTTTCTAGGTCTGAAACAGCAGGGCTATTTCATAACATTCATCAAGTTAATCTGTAGTTCTGGGACATGGACACAATCTGGCAGCACTCAAGACTGTTAGGACGTAACTGATGTTTCCAGATTCCATCAGCTCTCACGTCCAGCTGATGGGCACAGCGCTGATCTCTCTGCCTCAAGAAGCCTGGGAACAGCTAACCCAGGCTCTTTTCTCCACCACACCTCACTCCATTCCTCTTCTTTTTTTCCCATTCTGCTTTTTTAAAATAAGAGCTAAAATCCTTCCACTGGACTGCTTGCTTAGCTGCAATTAAAAAGATTGCATATCCCTATGAAAATATCACAAAGGAGGGCTGTGAAAAAAGTCACTGGCTTAGGAAAAAAGATGAGGCCATGTTTTGCTATCTTCTGTTTTAAAGAAACTTCAAGAAATTAATGTAAATTACAAAAGAGAAGTAAATACACCACAGCCCCTTAGAGATTCTTCAAGAAGCAAGAGTTCACAGGATTCCCATGGAAAAAGTAATCTCAATTAGGGATGAAAAGCTACTGAAAAGTATAAATCATATAAGGACATAATCCACCATGAGGTAAACCTAGCAGGTGTGACAAACAACATGAGCTTGAAAAAATAAGTTTAAAGAGGTGCTTAAGTGAGTACACTGATGATATAAAAAGATAATTAAGACATTAATAAAAGAATAAGACATGGTAGGGAAAAAAGAAAAGACAAGACAGGTGTGTTTAAAGAAAATATAGGAAAATCTCAGCTTCTTTCCTTAGCCTGCAGTGGGCTGACACCTCAGGACAAAAGGAAGAAAGCAAAAGGTTAAAGGGAGGTCATAAGAGAAGGGGAAATGAGCAAAAATATACAGTATATGTTTAAATGCAATTGACAGGTTTTTTTCAATCCTCCAAACTCAAGCAATCCAGCACCCATACACTCCTTGTAGGCAGAAAAGGAGTGGAAAGTGGAATCCAGGCCATCAAAAGATGGCACTTATTTTTAAAAATATATTAATATCTAACTAAACATGGGCATTGGGAGCTTCCCAGGTGGTGAAGTGGTAAAGAATCCACCTGCAATGCAGGGGGTGTGGGGTCAACCTCTGGGTCAGGAAGATCCCCTGAAGAAGGAACTGACAACCAACTCCAGTATTCTTGCCTGGGAAATCCCATGGACAGAGGAGCCTGGTGGGCTGCAGCCCAAGATATAACAAAGAGTTGGACACAATTGAGCACACACATACACACACAGAGACAAACACACACACACACATGCGTTAATTTCCACTGCCTCTAAAAACTCTCCTGAAATGATAATACAGGGATGAAAAAGGTGGGGGAAAAGGGCAAAGAGGACAAGAGACAACTAATTTAGGAGGGTGGGAAGCAGATGGACTCAGTGTTAGCTGAGAGAAAACCCAAGAAAACAAAACCCTAAGCCAGTAAGGAGGAGAAATGAAAAGCAGTCTTTGTAAAAAGAGGCCTTAGAAGCATGAGGAATTGGAGGCATAGATACATCGCAAAATGGGGGTGAGGTGGAGCTAAAAATAGGACTGGTTGAAAAACCATCAAAAAAGTGACCTTCAGACTCTCACTTCCCACAGCTGAACAACCACCTCTCCCCAACACCAGAGAAGATGGGAAATTTATTGTCTGGAAAAGGGAAATGGAGAGCTGCTAGAAAAGGGACAGGAACACGGTTGAAAGTGGCGTACTAACTACAGTGGATTGAATAAAAGTTACAAACAGATGGGGTCAGACCTGTCCTAATTCTTCACCTCATTAGACACCCACCATGCTGGGAGCCAGGATAGAAACTTCCAGGCAGACCTCCCCCGTCCCAGCAACCCCTCCCGGAACTCCGGACACTTTATGAGAAAAGAGCACTGAAATCTGTGCAAACAAGTTCCACTCATGCAAAGTGCTTTCAAACAGCATTTTTAGCACTTTTTAAAAAATAAGAGTGGGTCAAAAAAATTAATAGACATTTGAAGAAACTCCAATAAATATGAAAGGCAGAGCTTAAAACAAAAAAGAACTTGGAAGAACACACTAAGCAGGGAAATTATAATGTTAAGAAAAACTATTATGAACATTCTCAAAGAAACATTGAACAAGAACAAAATGGTACAAAAAACAATCTTTTTTTTTTTTTAAAGGTCTTGGAAAAATTTTCTATATATAGAAACTAAAGTTGAAAAAAAAACTCAGAAAGCAGAACAAGACAGAAAGATGGAAAACTGAGAGAAAAGGTAAGAACATTAAAAAAGTCATCTAGAAAGTTAAGTACATGATTAGTAGAAGCTCAAGAAAGAGCACAGGAAAAAAAAATAGGGAAGTTATAACCAGAGAAATTATTTAAGAATATTTTTCAGAACTCAAAGGGCTATGAATTGCTATACTGGGAGTCCAATACATATTCAAGAACAGTGATTGAGAATGTTTGTTATTATTATTCTGTACTAATTTATTTCTTATTTTTAAGGAGACAAAATCCTGAAGAATGGTCTAGCCCTACCCTGATTATGTTTTCTTCCACCTTACCTCAAACCGCAGGGAACCCGCCTGCCAAAGCAGGCTCCGTGGGTAGGGTAGATCCCCTGGAGGAGGGCACAGCAACCCACTCTGGTATTCTTGCCTGGAGAATCCCATGGACAGAGGAGCCTGGTGGGCTACAGTCCACAGGGTCACAAAGACTCGGACATGACTGAAGTGACTTAGTATGCACATACCTCAAACCACAACTGCCAGTCTCCATCCTTGACATTCCATACTGGTATTTCTGTCCCAGGACTTACTGCAGGCTTAAAGCACAAAGACCATGTTCTGGTCTTGAAGGGGAGCACAATATACTACTCTGGCAAACGATTATTTTGAGCTGAAGGCAACTGAGAAGTGAAACCAAGTGGGATGCTATGGGGCCCTCCCAGGCAAAAGAGCCTTTCGGTGTCACCTTCCTGTTTGTAGGAAAAAGGCTTGCAGGTTCCTAGACCTACTCTGAGCTCCAATGGGCAGATTCAAACAGTTACTAGCCAGGGGAATTAGGGAATACAGAAAGAAACAATAGTGCAGGATAAGGCAGGGTCCTGGTTCCTCCTCAGGGGAGGTGCGTAATACTTTGATACATATCTCCGAGTTCTTCTGCAGGAAGTAGGGCCCCCACCCCAGGGTGATGATAGTAACCCAGGCTGGGCTTAAACAGTGGACCCAAAACTGGCTGGATCCAGATGACTGATGACTGAGAGTCCCAGAACACCAGCCTGTCAGCTTACACCAACCAACCAGAGGAGGGTTATACATCCTGCAGTTCCCCTGCCCCCCAAAAATTTTTCCTATAAAAACTCTTCCCTGAGAAAAGAAAAAGAGTTGGACATGACTGAGTGATGAACCGAACTGAACTGAACTGAGGAGTTCAGGCTTTTTGAGCGTGAGCTACCTGTTATCCTTGCTTTGCCCTGCAATAAACCTTTCTGAGCTCCAAACTTCAATAATCTGGTATGACCTCACAGTGCATTGGGCACCCAAACGTGGGCTTAACAACAGAAGCAGATTCAGAAAAAGCGCTCTCCTATCCCCCTATTTGCCCAAATGCAGGACTGCAAGGAGATCAAACCAGTCAATCCTAAAGGAAATCAGTCCTGAATATTCATTGGAAGGACTGATGTTGAAGCTGAAGCTACAATAGTTTGGCCACCTGATGCAAAGAGCTGACTCACTGGAAAAGACCTGATGCTGGGAAAGATTGAGGGCAGGAGGAGAAGGGGACAACAGAGGATGAGATGGTTAGATGGCATCACCGACTCGAAAGCCATGAGTTTGAGCAAGCTCTGGGAGTTGGTGATGGACAGGAAAGCCTGGCATGCTGCAGTCCACGGGGTCACAGAGTCAGAGACGACTGAGCAAGTGAACTGAACTAACGGCATACATTTGTAGACATATTCCCTCTTCCTGCTCTACAAGGAAGGACAAAGTTAGTCACTGGAGACAACTTTAAGAGTCTAAAAACGCATCAGCCCAGAGATGGTGCTGGCGGACTCTATGTAACAAACCCTGCTAACACTAACCCTTCTCCACCATTAGTCTTCTCATGTATTCGCCTTCTCACCTTTGCCTCCCCTAGAAGCTCAAAGTCCTTTTCCTTTGTCCTGTCACTACTTTAAAAATTTGCTGGAGTAACAGTACCATAAATTTTAGATGTATTTTCTAGACAATAACCATTTCCCCATATTTTCTTAAGCAGTTCAGATTTCAAATGTATTTTTCTCGTCTCATACATCATCAAAATGTCTAGGAAGGTTTACTATTTCAGTTTCTAAATTAATTCTCTCCCAGAATGCTTCCACTACCTAGAAAGTGTTAAAAAAAAAAAAGTTTTAGTTAGATGTGGGCTAATAATTTTAAACAGAAGCATCACATTTTTTTAAAGATCTCTATCGAATTTGTTAAAATATTGCTTTTATGTTTTGTTTTGTGGTTTTTTTGGCCATGAGGCATGTGAGATCTTAAGTTCCCTGGCCAGGAATCAAACATGCACCCCCTGCACTGGAAGGCAGATTCTTAACCACTGGACCACCAGGGAAGTCCCCAAAGACTACTTTTTTAAAAAATGATTTTACTTTGGTTGTGCTTCACTGCTGTGTGAGCTTTCTCTAGCTGAAGTGAGCAGCGGCTGTTCTTCGTTGCAGTGGCGTATCTTGTGGAGCACGGGCTCCAGGGCACATGGGCTTCAGCAGGGTGGCTCCCGGGCTCAGCAGTTGTGGCTCACGGGCTTAAGTTGCTCTGTAGCATGTAGGATCTTCCCAGATCAGGGATTGAACCTGCATCTCCGTCACTGGCAGGCGGATTCTTTACCACAGAGCCACCAGAGAAGCCCAGCATCACCACTTTTAATAATCTACAGACTCTGGAAGCCTGATGGGGGCCCTGATCCCCATGTGTAATAACAAAACACAACTAATTTAAAGTACACCTTTGGTGTTTACACTGGGACTGCCTAGAGTTGATAACAGATTAATAGTCGGTCAAGAGAGGACACAATTTCTTGATTAATGTAAAATAAAAAAACCTGATCTAAAGTGAAAACAACTTTTCATAGCCTACTGAGGATCGGAAATCCCCCCTGGCTGGAAAATGAAAGCTTTTCCCTTTCAGTGAGAAAAATATCTAAAATCTCTTCTAAATTTACACTAATAAAAAATTTATGTGACTCACGGAGTTAAAAAAAAAAAAAGCTAATATAAGGAGCGTGACCCCGGTGACCAACACTAAGGCGCAGGCCCAGACAGGAGAAATCAAGTTCAAGTCTACGTCCCAAAATAAAGTCCTAATACTAACCCTGAGAGCTAGGTGAGTTTTAACTATTTTCAGGCTAGAGGTGATCTAAAGGGGTAACTTCTAAATTGACGGCACCCAAATGCACATCCTGTGGTCAGTCCTAGCCAGAAAGGTGATGTTCTACTCTTCTCCCACAGATGGCTCCCTGTGCCAGTCCCCTTCCCCGGGCTCCTGATTTCAGGAAAAGCAAGTGTAGGTCTTCTTTACCTTTACCTCCACACTCAAAAAAAAAAAAAACACTAAGCATTTTTTTTCTGACAGCAATTATACTCTTAAAAATGGATACCCATCAGCTGGTCAACTCTTGTCTAGTGATCACTGGCTGTCTTCTTGGCTCCAACGATCTGGTCATTTCCCAAATTTCCAGAGTTCACCTTCACTCAGCTTCTTTATCAATTGGCCAATGGTTAGCAGAACCAAAGCTCAGCTACACAAAAGGGATGCTCCTCATTCATCAAGCCAGTCAGCACTGGAACACAGATTCAGGTTGTAAAGCGATCTGTAAAAGTTCCAGCTGCGGACTAAGGTACAATACCACCAGGGGGCAGCAGAAAGCCTATGAAATTACAGACATCTTAACACCCTTCCCACACTGTGAAGGGTTTGAGAGACATCTTCCAACAGAGACCCTACACCCAAGCAACACATCTAGGGGGTGAAACTGTAAGAACTAAAACCCCTGTTTTCTAAATCATCAATTGAGGCTCCTTACACTATACCCATGTGATTCTAACGTGGCTCAAGTGACTCTACAATTCATAATATGGCCATTTCCACAGTCTCTCAAACATACTGCGTATCTGGACTATTCTGTAATCTTACCTAAACGAGACTATCTCTAGGGTGCAGGACCTCAAAGAAGTGCAAAGGCCTACAATTAAAGAACACAGTTTATGGGAAGCACTAACCTTAAGACAATCACTTAAATACTTATTGTTGGTTTATATAGAAATGTAATAGGCTTTGTTTCTGGCTTCCTTAACTATAACTTATATGTAAGTGTACCTAAGTTATCAAATTAGTTAACTTTTTTTAAGGCATGATAAAATTGAAAGATCTGAACAAGCACAACTAAAGCTATTGTGCATCAGGTGAAATAAATTCTTAGTTCTTAAAAAGCCTTGCACATATATTACTATGTTACGTTACAGTGAACTAATTTCAAAATAAGTCATATATAAAGTATTATCTCAACTGAATGAATGTTCACATGCATTTCTGAAATCTCTTAACATTAACACATGTGACATTAAATGTATAAAACATAGCTTTAAACAAGCATAAAAATAGCAATCAAAATATTCCACAGATGAAATTAAAAAACAAACAAGACAATATATTTTTTACATTTGTCATAGATCACAAATATCAAGAGCTCTTAAAAATCAGTTAAGGAAATGATTTTAAACAATCATTAGTCATTTTAAACAAATCATTAAACAATGATTTGGCCTGATTGCAAATAAGCCACACACACACACACAAATTTTTTTTTTAATCTCACAAGTTAAAAAATATATAGTAGCAAGGTGCTATTCTTCAGTGATTGGGTTGGCAAAAATGAAAAAGAACTGTAGCTTAAAACAGCAAAAATGTCACCAAGGATTCAAGTTCTGCCATTGTATCACAAATCCATTTACTTCTCTTTACTTCATACGACCACCATAGCTCAGCCAAGACTACATTTCATTTAAATTACTGCCGTGGCCTCCTCAATGATGTTCTTGTGCCCAAACCAAGTGCATTTGCCATGGGGCAGCAAAGAGAACTTCCTCAACTGTGTGATTCCCATATTTGAAATCCTGCAATGCTTGCCAATGCTCTTGGGAAAAAATCCACACTTAATTGTTACAGTTTGTAAGACTGGTCCTGCCTATGTACAGCCAAGTACCTCCACTGTGCATTACACAACAACTACGCTAGTCTATTTTCAGCTTCCAGCCACCCCAGGGCCTTGAAACATGCTGTTGACACTTCCTGAACACTCACCCCACTCCTTCTTCACTATGGACTTCCACTCAACATGCAGGCCTCCACTCCCACATGTCATCTCTTCACCAAGCCTTTCATGACCATCCTCTTACTGACATCATCTTTCTCGCCGAGCGTCTTTCTGCCCTGCCAAAATGGAAGCTCTAAGATAGAAGGTCTCTTGTGTTTTTTTCATTATTGTATCCTTGATAACTAGCACACAGTAGGTATTCAATATTAGTATTTGTTTCATGAGTGAAAAAATAAACACTAGAGAAGGAAGGCAGTTGAGTGCATTTGATCCTAAGAACACAGATATTAAACCCAGATTCTTCATCATCTGAGGCTGACCACATCATTCTCAATAATTCTTTACAACTCCCACCTAACTAAAAAAAAAAGAAATCTATAAACCATTTCATCAAAAAGTTATTTTAAAATATAATCTCCTGAAAAGAAATACAGCTAAGATTTTTTTCAGATGGAAAAACACACTTCCTTTAATCATACCATTTTTTCCTTTTAGACTTTCTTTAATACGAGAAGAAAATAACATTGATCCCTGTTGGTAGGAACTTAATTCCTTAAACATAGAAAAGGAATCACTATCCAGTTGTTATGCCTAAAGAGAAGGCTCACAGAGCTTCCCTAATTTTTATTCTTTGTTATAAGCAAATTAAAAGAAAATGCAGAGTCAATGCCATAACACAAAAACCAAAAGTATTCCAACATTTATAAATTTTCATATTTATATACAATAATGAATTAAGTAAAAATACTTGGTTCTTTTTCCCCCAATTGTATACACAGCCATTTTCTACCTAAAATTAAGCCCTCACACTTTTCAAACTTACCAAAACCCTTCTCAGTAGTATGTTTAATCAGATTTTTAAGTGTCACAGTGGGAAAGAGACTAAATAGGAGACCTTACAGATGTTTCCCAACTGCTTCTGAAGGTGCGACTCCCAGATCTTTTTTGGATGCACTGTTCCCATTAATTTGCATTAGCTGTTGAGACACTGTCTGGAACAGTAACACAGGCACATGTGAGCAATGGCATGGAGATGGCAAGGCCCTAATTACTCACTCCTCATTAGGCCCTGGCCACTAAAATAGAACTACAAGTATCACTGTTCTGAGTTGTGTTTCTTAATGTTCAGACCATGTAGTCTCATCTTTCTTTCAAAATTCTATATGCATTAATACCTAAACCATTTGACAAAATGTCAGTTTTACATACAATGAGAACATTGTATCATCATACCTGAAAAGGTGACATAGCTCATTAAAAGCATTTCAAAATCCTGTCAAATGATCTAAAGACGTAAAATGTGAGATCAAAGAATTTAACTTTCAAATGTCACAAGTTATTTCAGTATAAAAGAGAAGGAGGAGCAGGAGAAAATATGGATTTAATTTGTAAAGACATAAAACACCAGTCACAAAGATGGAAACTAGAAAAATGACTAAGAACAATGATAATCTATATCTAGGACAAAAGAATCTCTCAGTGTCTCAATAAGTGGGAGGGCAGATAAAATTTACCCTAAAATGCCCAAAATAACACTTCAAAGTATTTCTGAAAACTACACTCTAAAATAACAGTGGCAATCCCATGGGTTTCTAATCCACAACTGATTATGTTCCACACTTGTGCTGCAAGAATCAACTCGAAAGCATAATAAAAGATCTGCACACCTAAATTAACTTCTTTTTGTAAACAGCTAAGTCTGTATGACAGAGATCCAATTCATTAAAGGAACTTGATGATCAGCATTCAGAGAGCCTATTAACAAAGCACTCTGGCAAGGTGCGCGGCACATCAACTTCACTGAAAACACAGCTCAAATTTATTTTCTATTTATATTCATAATGAGCTTTTCTTTTGGGCATAAACAAAGCCAGCACTAAAGAGCCAAGGACTGAAAAGCATACATGTTAATAAAAGCCAAATCACTGAATCCAAATAAAATCAAACATTAATTAAGTGTGTACTATGCATAAAGCATTGTCATGGGCATCCTGAGAGACAGGCATGCATACAGAATGGTTCCTGTCTAACTAGGCTGAAAAGTCCAAAAACCAAATGCCATCTCTTCTCCAAATCTGCTCCTTGTGCATGCCCTCTTAAGCTTCGTAAACTTCAATTCTATCATACTATATGCAACCAGAGATTAAATTGCCAACATCTGCTGGATCATCGAAAAAGCAAGAGAATTCCAGAAAAATATCTACTTCTGCTTCATTGACTATGGTAAAGCCTTTGATTGTGTGTATCATGACAAACAGTGAAAAATTCTTAGAGAGATGGGAATACCAGATCACCTTATCTGCCTCCTGCGAAACCTGTAAGCAGGTCAAGAACTAACACTTAGAATTGGACATGGAACAACGGACTAGTTCCAAATTGGGAAAGGAGTATGGCAAGGCTGTGTATCATCACTCCGCTTATTTAACTTACATGCAGACTACATTATGCAAAATGCCAGGCTGGATGAATTACAAGCTGGAAGCAAGATTGCCAGGAGAAATATTAACAACCTCAGGTATAGAGATGACACCACCCTAATGGCAGGGGCTTCCTTGGTGGCTCAGATGGTAGAGTTTCTGCCTGCAATGTGTGAGATCTGGGTTCGATCCCTGGGTCGGGAAGATTCCCTGGAGGAGGGCATGGCAACCCACTCCAGTATGCTTGCCTGGAGAATTCTCATGGACAGCAGAGCCTGGTGGGCTACAGTGCATGGGGTCTCATAGTCGGACATGACTGAGTAACTAAGCATAGTACAATGGCAGAAAGCGAAGAGAAACTAAAAGGCCTCTTGATAAAGGTGAAAGAGGAGAGTGAAAAAGCTGGCTTAAACCTCAACATTCAAAAAATGAAGATCACAACACCTGGTCCCATCACTTCATGGCAAACAGATGGGGAAAAAAATAGATGGGAAAATAGTGGCAGACTTTATTTTCTTGGTATCCAAAATCACTGCAGACAGCAACTGCATCCATGAAATTAAAAGACACTTGCTCCTTGGAAGGAAAGCTATGATGAACCTGGACAGCATATTAAAAAGCAGAGACACCACTTTGCTGACAAAGGTGCATATAGTCAAAGCTATGGTTTCTCCAGCAAAGTGAAGTGAAGTTGCTCAGACTGTAACCTACAAGGTTCCCCCATCCTTGGGATTTTCCAGGCAAGAATACTGGAGTGGGTTGCTATTTCCTTCTCTAGGAGATCTTCCTGACTCAGGGATTCAACCTGGGTCTCCCACATTGTAGGCAGACTCTTTACTGTCTGAGCCACCATGGAAGAGCTGCACCATAAAGAAGAATAAAGAGCACCAAAGAATTGATGCTTTCAAACTGTGGTGTTGGAGAAGACTCTTTAGAGTCTCCTGGATGCAAGATCAAACCAGTCAATTCTGAAGGAAATCAATCCTGAATATTCACTGGAAGGACTGACGCTGAAGCTGAAGCTGCAGTACTCTGGCCACCTGATACAAAGAGCTGACTCATTGGAAAGGGCCCTGGTGCTGGGAAAGATTGAGGGCAGGAGAAGAGGGCGACAGAGGATGAGATGGTTGGATGGACTCATCGACTCAACAGACATGAGTTTGAGCAAATTCTGGAAGATAGTGAAGGGCAGGGAAGTCTGGAGTGCTGCAGTCCATGAGGTCTCAAAGAGCTGGACATGACTGAGTGACTTAACAACAACATATACTCTAGCAAAGACATCAAGCAAGCTTTCTCTGCCTCTATTCAATCCATTAGTGCATACAACCCATAATACTCAAAGAAGTGAAAAGTGAAAGTGAAGTCACTCAGTCATGTCTGACTCTTTGCCACTTTGGTAGGACTGTAGCCTACCAAGATCCTCCGTCCATGGATTTTCCAGGCAAGAGTACTGGAGTGGGTTGCCATTCCTTCTCCAGGGGATCTTCCCAACCCAGGGATCGAACCTGGGTCTCTTGCATCACAGGCAGACGCTTTACCATCTGAGCCATCAGGAAAGTCCCAAGAAGTTATCTGTGAACTAATGGAAAATTTTTATTCCAAAATACTCCCAACTTGAGTAGAAATAAATAGTTGTATCTAAAACCTTCAATGGACTAGTATAACATCTAACACAGCATAGGCTTTCAATAAATATTTGTTGAATGAATGAATGGAGTGAAATTAATCATTAATAGTGGCTAGTATAACTAAGCACTTAATTGATAGCTAAGCACTTTCATTGATCAATTATAGTCAATTTACTATGTTTTGTTTTGTTGGCTTCTGGTGGACAACAAAGTGATTCAGACATATATCTTATCAATAAAAGGCTATAATAAATAAATAGAAATAAATAGCTATTTTAAAAGTGGATGTCCTCCCCCAATACACACACTTTTCCTCTCCCCACTAAAAACCCTCAGACACACCCCCATGTCCTCTATTGTCAACAGAAACTGAGAGGAGACACTGTCAAGCTGACAGACTAAATTTAGCAGACAGATCCAAGTTAGGAGTTCCTCTCAAAGCACCCCCTGAAATAGCTCTGGTTTTACCAAACTTAATTTCCTTGGTCACTCTGGGCTTCATTTTATGAGCTTCTGGTTTTACAAATGGCCACAAGGAATTATATACTATTAAAAAAAATAGTACCATGACATTCTGGTTGGTGTAACGTTTTGGCTAAGAGCAACTTGTTTTCTGACTTTCCTTGAAACACCTAACACATGTAAATCAAAATAACAAAGGTCAAAGTCTTTAGAAGCAAGCTAACTTCAGGAGTTACAATCAACAGTACAATAGATTCTTTATAAGAAAAAAAAATGAATGCTTAAATCTCTTATGTGAAGGTATATAAACTATAAAATTATCCAATTCTTTGAGCAAAAAAATTTGGGTAAGTTTATTGCACCCATTTTGCAGCTGAGAACATGGAGGCTCAGAAACTAAATGACCACAAGTTAGATCTTTAGTACTAGAATAGTGCCACAATTCTGTACATCAAAGAATCATTCAGAATTTATCACTAAATTATTTAGACTTGAACAAAGCCAACTGATCTACTTCTTTCTTTCTTTTAAAGTTTAAAAAGACTTCCACTGTAATTATATTTTACCAAGATTTTTTAAACTTACAGAGGTTTTTTCTTTTTTGCATTCTCCTATTTGGCTTGAAGTTTTAAGACAATTTATCCATTTTCATTTTTGCATTCTCCTATTTGGCTTGAAGTTTTAAGACAATTTTTCCATTTTTTCCCCCAAAATATCAATCTTTAAAAACAAAAATATGGCTTTCTTCTTGGATCTTTTGCATTAAACAGTATTAGCTTCACTGTGCCAATGACATTTATAGAAAAAAGTTTGAGAGAGCTGGGTAGCAAGAAGAGACAGAAACATGATATTTTTAATTTGGAGATGTAGGATGTAGAAATTATTTGAAAAAAATAAGAGCTTTTTAATGAATAGTTTTCATTTTTGTTGGTAAAAATTTATATAACTTTGATTTAAAATTCCCTTAAGTAAAAAATTCTCTATTAATATTGCTCCATATATACACACAAAATTTATCATGTAATTTTATAATAGTAATAATATATATGCATTGCTTTTTTTCAACAGGCACAGAGTTGCTGTTTTTCCCCTCCTAGTATGAGGGCTGTCTAATGGGGATGGAGTTTAGCTAATGTTTTGAACACACATATTTAAACATGAGGCAGCCATAAAGCATGTGATTAAAATGAGCGTTGGAAATCTCCAAGACTGAGTTAGAATTCTTCCTCATTCCTTCACTAACAATAACTACCATTTGTATGATCTTAGGTGAGTTACCTAACAGTTGAAATTTTTGTTGCTTCATCTCTAAACCGAGAATATATAATATTGATCTCAGATGGCTTAAAATATTTTTTATTTTGATATAATTGCAGATTTATATAAAAGGTAAAAGAATAGAACAGAAAACTGAAATATACCCTTCACAACATTTTTCCTGTATTAACAACTTAATTGAGTAGCTATCAAAATCAAGAAATTAATACTGCTATATTATTAACTTAAAAACAGATCATACTTGAATTTCACCAATTTTCCCCCAATCTCCTCTTTCTATTCCCACAATCTCCTTAATCTCCTCCAATACGTGGCAATTACCCAATCTCTCCTAGCATTATGACCTTAATACTGGTCAACTGAAATGGTTATTCTGTAGAATGTCTCTCAGTTTGGGTTTCTCAGATGTTTTCATGATTAAAGTTATGCATTTTGGGCAAGAATATCTAGAAGTGATGTTGTGTCCTATTAAGTAATCATATCAAGAGTTAATTCCATGACCTTTATACATCATATCAGGGCAATGCGAACCAGGATTCTTTAAGAAAGTTGTTTTTCTATGCAGTAGTTCTGGGAACACACCTTCAACCAATGGCAGCTGTTGTTATGGTAAAATCCAAATTAAGAACAAAAGTTTCGGAGGTATGTAGACTTGGGTTCCAACGCTCATTTTACGAGTTCCTGCCATGTGACTGTGGACAAGTTTTTTTAACTTTCCCAGTTTCCACAGTGCCCAGTAAAGACAGAACTACTTGTGAAGCTGTTACGCAGCTGTTATAAAGATGAAATAATGTAAGTAAAGTACTTAGTGCCTGGAATTTATACATGTTCCATGAAATCGATCACTACTATTATTTTTTAAGTAAGTTACTATTTTTCTGCAAAACAAGCACTATGGCTTAAGGCAAAGAAATCTGAGATCTGAGGGGGAAAAAAAGTGAGTTAGAGCATTGTGGGAGTAGGAGTAGGCCGGAAAGATGTCAGATTGGGGGAAAGGCATGGAAGAACAAAGAGCACATCCCTTTTATTTCATCTCATCCTTCCCTGCAGAAACTAGCACTGCAAGTGGGGCCTGAGAACCCAAAGGCATCCGTGCTTGATTTCTGGCAGAGAACTCCATGATGCAAGAGCTAATTACCTGCTCCATGCCATGGAGGCTCCTCCCTTATTTAATCTTCTCTTGTAAAATCACTACCTTCTGCTTGCCAGGATCTCTTGCGGGGGTTTTTCGGCTGTTGACACATGACATCAAATTGGTTGCAGCTGCCTCTGCTGTTACACTCGGGTGTAGATAGGAGAGGAATTCTAACACACCTAACATACAGTAGTTAAAACACATTCTTCCTTTAAAAAAAAATAAGCCTAACCCTAAAGAAACCAGAAAAAAAAATGTAAAACTAATCCTGGGGGCATCGGGACTTTAAACACTTCTCAGACCATATGAAGGATCATAGAAGTAATTATTGCACCACAGCCTTTGTGGATTTAACCTAAGCTTTTGAAAGCCACGTCATTATTCATAGACATGAGAGAGTAACAATAAGAACTGTGTTACTTCATAGAGCATAAATACTGATTACAAAAGTATAAGAGCATCATTAAGTGTTAAAGTATCAGTAACTAGAAAATCAGCCTTCTATAAGATACTGTTATTACTAGCTGAGCTCTACAGCATCTGTACCTTAGAGACTAGGATGTTAACAGCCATCTAACTTCTCACTATGCCAAAGTGGGAACCTGTGTGTCCACAGAGCTGAAATAAACTGCACGTGTAATTCTCTGAAAAGACCGATCTGCCAGATGGAGCCTGATGCTCTGGCTCCCAGGCCAGCACGAGGACCATGTGACCTAGAAATGACAATGAAGAGCACTGAATTTTCAGAGGATAATTTAAGCAGAGAACTAAGCGGGTCAAGAGTCCAAGGTCCCTTCTCAGCACATTTCTGCCCCATGTGTGAGACGAAGGTCCATTACTTACTTGCTCTCTCACCTTCCTGCTCTATCTTCTAGCTAATATTCAGGAGAGTTTACTAGGACCTAAGTTTTTTAGACTATACACTCATTGAAATCCAAGCAATCCTATAAAAAGGGTTAAGAATGCCTGTTGACAGCTGAGGCTCAAGGGCCCAGAAGGGAGGCCCAGTGGTCAAGGTCACACGCCAGAGCCGGGCTCCAACACTGGGCCCCTTCACCTGCGTGCTCCACAGTGAGCAGTGCACCTCTAGGTGATGCTGCCCCTTCACACCATAGAGTAATGCTGACAGAAGACTGCGGAATGTGTTTTCAGTTCCTTAAAATGTGGTGCACTGTTGCCACAAGCCCTGTGACTGGCAAATTCTCCTTTCCCTGTGGTCTCAGCCACATTACTTCTGGGTCAAACACCCCACCCACTGGAGAGACCTAAAACTAACCCAGGCCTCTCCCACCTCCTCCACCCTCTGCCCCAGCCTGGCTCCATCTGCTGGGAGACAACCGTAGGCCTCTGGTGGAGCCAGAGCTGAGGACATCGCCTTCAGCCCAGGCTCTGGGCACCCCTCCTGCTCCAGGGTGCCACCTGGACACAAGCCACATCTGCCAAGGTGAGGCTCACACGCGGAATGAACTTCCTAGGGAAGGAAGCTCCACACAGGCTCACTTTCCTCAACCCCTTGAACACAAGTATGAGAATGTTCCTGGGTGATTCTTTCAGAGCGCTCCCTCGCCCAGGTCAGAAAGCTCTCCCCACCCATATCACTACTCCCTCAGGTCCCCAGCCTTAAGGAGCTATCAGAAGGACCAAACAACCGATTTACACCTGTTTGCATGAACTTATTTACCTTATGCCATTTCTTTCTTCAAAAAAGACTTTCCCTCTGATAAAACCAATATATTCCCTTAAAAGAGATTCGAACGATACAGAAGTACATTCAAGTTAGATAGGAAGGAAGAGGGGGAGGGAGGGAGGAAGTGCAAGCAAGCTTCCTCAACCACATCCTTCAGAGATTACTAGTTCTAACAGTTTGATGTTCAGTCTTCAGGACTTTTTAAAAAAAATGCAAATCTAATTGTTAAAAGAAAAAAAGAAAGGGATCGGACTTACCTGTATTGTATAATATCATCTGTCTAAAGGAGAGGAAGGGAAGGAGATAGGATACCTATTTGTTAACATAGCAAATATATACATAAAATATCACTTGAAGGCGTCAAAATAGTCAGAGCAACTGACTCCAGGGGAGGACCTGGGTGTTGAAGATGTGAGGTAACTTTTCACCGTACATCCTTTCTTACCATTTGAACTTGAAACCATATGAATGCATTATCTACTCAAAATACTAACAGAGTTAAACATACAGTGGAGAAAATGGACTTATTAAAAGTCCAAACAGTGCCTAGCATAGAGCCGTCACTCCACGGATATTGCAGAATGAAAGAAGCAAATGAGTCTACGTCTTCCAGTATAGTAGGAATTATTCTGCCTATTGTTAAGTCACATACAACAATAGCAGAACAAAAACACTCGGCAACTGAAGGGGAAGGTGACCGTTATTGGTTCTTATAAAAGAAACGGTGTACACTAAGAGTGAGAGAAGATTTTAGATTTCATCTAGCAGCTGGCAAAGATATCAACTATCATTCTAACATTTCCTCCCAAGATTCCTATTGGCAGAGAGAGTAAATACAGCCATCCAAAACTCTGGATGCACAGACTCTGTAAGAGGGACAAGTTTTTGTTTAGTTGACCTTAAAGTTACATGGAAATTTTGTATTTTGCTCTATAATAAGGGTTAGGTTCATACAAAAATCATTGTCTTTGCCCAAATCTTCAAGAAATTCTTGACCCACCATCTCCCATATGGGGGAATTCAAGCACTCCAATGTAAAAGGCAGATTCTAGCTGAATCTTCAAATTTTAAACAAACTGGGGTCATCAAAATCAGCCCAAGATCACATGGCAAAGACTGGCAAAGCTGAGACCAGGCTGTGACAGCAGTTTCTCATGAGAGCCTAAGTCTTTTTGAGTGACTTTCTCCCCACCTCCATCCATCCTACACACAGCTACCACTGACTCCCCCAATTAAAAACCCTCTCATATCTACCTGAATCTGGGGGCCCACATCCATTTTGCAGAACCACTCAGTCCATCTGTGCCCACAAAACATCAAACCTCCCACAAGCCCTGTATCTCATTAGACTCTGTATCAAGACTCTTTTTGCTTCTATAAACAAAACTGTTTCTAAGCACTTTAGTAATTATCCTGGCTGTGCCATTTGCATATTGGTTAATGCACTAATTACAGATCTGTGTGTTTTATTTATTTGATAAGACCAGAACCTCGGTATGAAAACATTTGGTTAACCAATCATTTTGACTAACTTAATGTTTGGAAACACTACGGTCTATTGTGTAACATCTTCCATAATACACAACCCCCTGAGTTTAGTTGGACTTCCCTTGACTGTTTCAAAGCAATGTCATATTAAAATTAGGTTAACCAGCCTTCCCTGGTGGCTCAGCGGTAAATTATCTGCCTGCCAATGAAGAAGACATAGGTTTGGCCCCTGATCCGGGAGGATGCCACCTGCCACGGGGCAACGAGGCCCCTGTGCCACACTACTGAGCCTGTGCGCTACAGCCGGGGAGTCACAACTACTGAAGCCTGCATGCCCGACAGCCTGCGCTCCGCAACAAGAGAAGCCAGCACACCACAACTAGAGAACAGCCCCCACTCTCTGCAACTAGAGGGAAAAGTCCATGCAGCAATGAAGACCCAGCACAGCCAAAACTAACTAAATAAATAAAATGATATTAAACAATTAATCTATTTTATACAAAGAATTCCCTGCATAATAAACAGGGGTTCAAATATCTGCACTGAAATTATGTTCCATTCTTCCTCAAAATATTTGGCACTTTATTTGTGTGTAATGTCCATAAATCAAATGCATAAATCATGTTTTACGAAAGACACCTACAGCAGGCAAAACACTTTAGCAGGAAACCAATTTTAACTGGGGAAAGAAAAAAAAGTTACCTCTGGGAGAAATAAGTATACACATCTTTAGACTGCCACTATAAAAATGTCCTGAACAAAGCATCCACTCTAAAGAATCACTGTATTTCCTCAGGGAATTTAAGTTAACAGAACATTCACGTCTAGATTTTTTTTTTTTTTTTTTTTGAGGGACTGAGATATTTGGAGCTTGCACAAATTCCTATGGGAGTGAAGGAATGTCCGAATAATTTCTCTACTGGATCAAATATCTCTAGTCTACAGGTAAAATTTCAGAGATCTAAGGCTCAAATGAATTCTACTCTGTCACAAAAGTAACCAGTGCCTGAAGGTCAAGATGGCAATGGGAGTCTGGGTCTGGGATAACAGTGGAGAGAGGTGGAAACCAGTATCACGGGGAGGGATGCTGATGTTGGCCACCAGACAGCTCCACAAGGATTCTGCTTGCTGCCCCGGCCTTGCCTGGGAATAAGAGCCAGTAAGACTATGGCCTTCCCCAAGTATCTCCAAGACCTCATCTCAGGTGGTGCAAATTTCCCAAACATTTAAAACACCCATGTTTAAGTTTATAAAGGAAAATGCAAGTTCCAATTTCAAAACACATTCTAAAGCAACTCAAAAAAGCATCCAAAGCATAAAGACTTCTAGGCAAGAAGACATGAGACCTCAAGTCCAAGTCAATGACTACCTCTCTCATCATCCAATTTCTCTGTTGATCTCACTGAACAGAAATTTCTTATCTTTCCTCCCTCATAATGCTATTGTAAGGCTTGAATATGACAAACCTTCCAAAACCGTGAAATGTTACACAGATCACTACAGTACCCAAAGGATGGCAAATTTATAAATGATTAAATTATAATATCAACAGTTTCCTATCTAGGTAACTAATGAAACAAATCAGGATCCACACACACTCCTTTAGACAGTTTCATTCAAAGCTATGCTTTCTGTATGAGTTTAATAAACAATACAAATCATTATGACTTAGATTTGGGTCTAATTCTTCTAAACATACCATTACACAATAAAGGCTTCGCTGCACACCTGACTCCACAGGCTAAAGAGGCAACAGGCATACCTCTGGGTTCTATCAGTAACTGGACCATGAACTTCACACCAACAGTGCCATCCTCCTCGGGATCCCCGAAGACCAGGCCATCAAGCATCATGCAGAGGACACTGACTCCAGAAGAACACACCTTCATCGTGCCTCCAGGGCACAGTCCAAGAGTTATTTCAATAACAAGAGAAAGAAAGGTCAACAGACAAAAAGTAGAGAACTGAACAACAAACAGGAGAACAAAGTACCCGGAAGGAAATGGCAATGATGTCCGAAGTTTGCTTTGGCTCCCTCTTCTGCCTCCCCTGACCCTGAACAAAGTAGGGCAGAGGCAAAGATGGAACAAGAATCAGGGAAAGCCGATGGCTGTCCATGCTGGTGATAAGCATATAGACTGTGCTCCTGGTCACTCCACATTTTCAAAAACCATCACTGTAAAATGTTTAAGCCATACAACAGTACGGATTCAATTTTTGTTTTGAAAGTTACACACAAACACACACAAAAACACAAGGCACCTGGGGGAAAAGAAATAAGAATGGTGAAGATAATTAAGAAAGGAGATCTTATGAAAATCTAAATGGGAACAAAGTTTTACATCTTGTGTTGAATACTCAAGGGAAACAACTCTTTGCCTCAGACGAAATAAAGTTTTAGCAAGTTGGAATTTAAAAAAAATGACATTAAAGGAAACACGCAGCTAAATTGTTCTAACTAAAGTGAAATTCTCACAAAAAAGATATTTTAGGAGTCTATTCTGAAGCCCCTAACCACTGGGCAATCCATCACTATCCGTTTATTAAGTGAAAATTCCTATCATTAGCATTTAGACACAGGCCATGTGAAAGAGAATCTACTGAAAACAGTAGTATCGAATATACCAGTAGCAGTCAACCAATACTAAGTATCTAAGTCATTGTTTGAATGAGCAGTATATTATTATTCTCACTTTTCCTCATAGCACAGTTACTTTCCAGAAACTACCTTTGATAAGAGTCTTCCATATTAAGAAGAAACAAAACAGTATGCCCATTCTAGAAAATGTTATAGAGAAAAGAATAAAGAAAAAAATATAATTATGTCATCAAAGGCAACCTATGCCAACATTTTCCTTACTTCCTTCTGATACTGCTCCAAGTCAGGACTGTACACTCTATTACTACTCTTCCTGTTACCCCAGCTGCAGTTACTGCCACCACCTTTTTACCCACCATTTACTCAAACTATCATTGCATTTTTACCACTGTTGACATATTTTTTCCAGTTTTATCAAGAAATAATTGACATATATCACCATATGTACTTAAAGTGTACAAAACAGCATGATGGTTTGATTTACATATTGGGAAACGATTACCACAATAATTTTAATTAACATCCATCATCTCATGTACGTAAAATAAAAAGAAAAAAATAGTTCAATTACCCTTGTGGTGAGAACTCTTAGGATCTACTCTCAACTTTCTTATGTATTATATGGTAATTAACTGTAGTCATTATTTCGTACATTATGTCATTAGTACTTATTTATCTTGTAACTGGAAGTTTGTACATTTTGACCATCTTTCCTCAAATTCTTCCTCCCCCCACATACCACCTCTCATAATCATAAATTTGACCTCCTCTATGAGTTTTTCTTTAATTAGATTCCACATAAAGTGAGATCATAGAGTATCTGTCATTCTGTTTGATGTATTTCACCTAGCATAATGCCTTCAAGATTCATCTGTTGTTACAAATGGTGATTTTCTCACTTTTTAGAGCTAATTTATATTCCATTGTGTATCTATGTCAATACACACCACAACTGCTTTATCCATTCATCCATCAGGCATGCTTAGGCTGTTTTCAGGTCTTAGTAACTGCAAACAATTCTGCTATGAGCATGGGAATGCAGATATTGTTTCCAGTTATTGTTTTCACTTCCTTTTGGATATATTCACAGAAGTGAATGGCTGGCCCATACAGTAGTTCTAGTTTTAATTTTTTGAGGAATCACCAATCTGTTTTTCACAGTAACAGTACCAATTTACATTCCCACCAACAGTGCACAAGAGTTCCCTTTTCTCTGCATTCAAACCAGCATTTGTTATCTCCTGTCTTTTTGGTGATGGACATCCTGATAGCCATGGGAGTGATATCTATTGTGGATTTAATTTGCATTTCCTTAATGACTAGAGATATTGAGCATCTTTTCATGTCCCTGTTGGTGGCTGGCAATTTTAAATACCATTTTACAGATCATAAAATGAAAACCTGAAAGTACAACAACCTGCTCAACATTTAACACATGTCAGGACTAGGATTGGGACTCAAATATATCTAATGTGAAAGCATATTTTCTTTACATTTTACGCACACATACTTTCATATTCTAAAAACAATTCTGTATCCTGCTTTTTCACTTAAAAACAGTATAATAATTCATCCTATGTCATTAACACTTTTCATAAAGAATTTAATTGCCTCACAACAGTCCATTTTATTTTCCACGTCAATAAGTTTGTACATTGTTTTCATTTTGATGTGCACCTTTTTATTAACTCAAAAGCAAATCGTTACAAAACATTGCGTGTGAAGGCTGGACAGTTAGACTGAGGTCTAGCGTGGACATCGGGCAGAGCCGGCCAGTGCTGACGCCGCAGTCCGCGTGCGCTATGCCAGGTCGCTTCCCTGAAAGCCGCTCATTAAGCAAGTGAGGATAGAGACCGGCTTGTAGTCAGATGCTTTCCAAACTAAGATGTTTAATATAAAAGTCCAGATGTGTTGCTCACCCTCCACGTTGCTGAGGTCTTTTTGTTTGGCTCATCCAGTCTCTGACTTCTCTAACAATACTCTGTGCAGCTCCTAACACAGTATTTCTCCCTTTCCCTTTGATTTTTTATATCCCAGGATGCCATCTGGCACTTCTTATCACAAAGAATTAAATGATCACCCTCTTTCAAGTTCTGAAAAACCTTCCTGTGAACCACGGATTCTCAGAGAATTTGTAAACATGTTCCCCGCCGACTCCCTCTTTAATCTCACGTCTAGGCCATGTGTAAAACAACTTGCTCTATAGCTTTATCTGCCTGTCGGCCTGGTTATCTCAGTTTAAGCTGCTTGATACAGATAAATATTCAACTATCACATTTATACCAGTTATTCCTAACAGCTAATTAAGTATCAATTCTATATATTTTTTTTAATCCAATATACTTCTTGAACACCTGTACTTTAATTGACATAGTAGACACTGGGCATATACTAGAGAAAAAAAATAAAGATGATCCCTGCCTTCATGGAGTAGAACATCTAGTGGACGAGGCACCCAAAAAATAACTAAACAAATAGTGCTTTACTGTAATTGTGTGTAGTACAATACATTGTGATATTCTTCTATAATATATAAATATGGCAATAATGCTGTGTTCTATGAAATTCTGTTGCATTTTTGTTCCAATTCATTCTTTACCTAAGTTGCAAGCTTCAGTTTAAAATGTTTGTCCACTGGCTTGCCCATGAGCTTTGGGTTTAAAAGGTCCTAAAACAAAATGGAATTGTGTAATTTTGCTTATTTGTTGGTCCCATATTCATTAAGTGATAGTTAAAGGAAAATTTCTCAGTGTCCTTCCTGCTTCCATGGAACTACTCTGTTCTCAGGCTGGTCAGGAAATCCTCGGATTCCTGACAAGAAAGTGTACGTCTGACACCCTGGCTCTGCTCAGCCTCACAGACTGTGAAGGCGCTCGTCAGTTGCGCCAGTAAGCCTTCCCTCTCTCACCACAGGTCCAAGGATCTCATAAAGGAGGCCATCCTTGACAACGACTTCATGAAGAACTTGGAGCTGTCGCAGATCCAAGAGATTGTGGATTGTATGTACCCGGTGGAGTACGGCAAAGACAGCTGCATCATCAAGGAAGGAGATGTGGGGTCACTGGTGTACGTCATGGAAGGTACACTTTGTAACCACGTTCCCCTGACACTCAGATATTCTCTTCTCACCTTATCAGCCTGCACACAGAAGACAGTGCATTACATGAGACAATCCCATTTTTCTTTTTTTTGTTGTTGCTGAGAAGCAGTTTGAAAAGAGGAAGAACACTGCTTAGACACAATTGTTGATCAATCGTTTGAAGTGTCTGTATTTAGAATTATTAACATCAGAATCTAGTATTTTTTCAGACATGGGGAAAGGATGATAATGTGAAAGAAAGAATTGCTATTTATTGCACTGAATAAGACCACACACTGTCAGATCATTAAGGAAACTCACAAAGCTTCAACAGAAGTTCAAGTCTGTTTGGAAGTATTTTTGGTCATATAATCAAAGTGTCTTCAACTTTGCTTTTACCTCCCAGTATTTGACTAGCTTTCCTGATATGCTGCTTGTATAAAAAGAGAATACTTTCAGTGTTTCCTATGTGTCTGACAGAGGTGGAACATAAAGGCTGGATGGTATATTAGCTGATTAATAAGAGTAATAGCTTTTTTCATAAATCCTGTACAAATTAAGATAGAATAGAATCAATCTCCCTTGGGGGGAAAAAGTGATGAATGTGCTGTAAAATGTTCTCAATGTATATTTCTAACTTGAAACTTATAATGGCATGTTTTTCTTTTGGGGTAAGACAGAAGCCTGAAGTCATGACTGAATCAACTGAGAAGAAAGTGAGTTCAGAGATGTCTGTGAGAGAAGACAGATGGCTTAGAGAAATCACCATCAATCCATTTGACGGCAGTTAGTGTATCACCCAAAGCATTCATGGCGGGGTCCTGTAACTGTCAGGTTTATAGGTCATTTAGGGGAGGGGTGTATTTGGGCAAAACAATCAACTTTTTAGAGTTTCACCCAGCTTATGAAAAAGGAGATACTATTTCTTTCTGGCAGTGGTTCTCCACCGGTGATGATTCTGTCCTCCAGGGATATCTGGTGATATCTGGAGACATTTGATTGTCAAAATATGGGTGAAGGTGGGGGTCGGGAGACTTCTGGCATCCAGTACGGTAAAGACCAGGGGGTGCTACTCAGCAGGGCAATGGCCCACAACCAAGAATGGCCTGTCCTTAATGCCTGTGCTCAGAAACCTTGCTTTCTACCTTCTTTATAGGACTGTTATGAAGTCTTTGTGGCATAAACTGTTATTCTACAATGTTTTATACTTTACATTACACATCCACACAATCAGTATTATTATTTCTATTATATACTTGACTCTAAGAAATGTTCTTTCTACATGTCATTCACCTTTTAATTTTTCTTCGAGTCTTTTTTGACACCTATCAGGCATTTAATATTCAAGTATTAATTTCTATCATTTTTATTTCTTTGTAGTTTTCAGTTTCCATTTTGTGTCAATGGTATCAAGTTTTTTTGCCCAGGCCAAAACTACATAAAAGTTCAGCTAGGCTTTCTTCTGACAGAGACAAAATACAATAAATAAAACTGCAAACAATATACACTTGGCAGAGAACTGGAGAAGGAGGTGAAATCACAGGGCAAGTGTGTATTTGGGTAGTGAGCAGGAAGGATGAGACAAATGGAAGAAATATACAGAGGTCAAGCGGAGACTGTTAAGTATATAGGCAAAATGTTGGGAGCTATTTAAAATAAACACATCAAAAAAATATTAGGTTGCATGGTAGAATGAAACACAGCTACTAACCAGAGAGCCAGTACTCACAGTAAACAGAAGCTCTTTCCACCAAGCCTCATGCATCCACCAACATTTACTGGAGCTCCTATCCCTTAATTGTTTTTAAGTTGCACAATACAATGAGCTGATACACAATATACTGTATGAAACCACTGTCTATTTAATAACCTACCCACTCACACAACATTTTCTGAGCCAGGTGAGACCTGAACCTAAAAGTATACCCAAATATGACCCACCCTAAAGTCCCCACAGGCAATGGGGCTTTTACCCATAGCTCTCCTCCTCAAGAATGAAAACATTTCCAGATTCTCTAAAGAAACCTAGATGTCCACTGACAGATGAATGTACAAAGAAACTGTGGTACATATTTACAACGGAATACTACTCCGTCATAAAGAGGAATGCATTTGAGTCAGTTCTAATGAAGCAGAGAAACCTACAGCCTATTCTACGGAGTGAAATAAGTCAAAGACAAAAACAAATATCATGTATTAATGCATATTATGGTATCTAGAAAGATGGTAATGATGAACCTATTTGCAAGACAGCAACGACATAGAGAACAGATTTGTGGTCAAGGGTGGGAGAGAGGAAGGAGAGGGTGAGATGAATGGAGAGAGTAGCATGGAAGCATATACACTAACATATGCAAAACAGCCAGTGGGAATTCGCCGTATGACTCAAGGAACTCAAACTGGGGCTCTGTAATAACCAAGAGGTGTGGGAAAGGGTGGGAAGTGGGAGGGAGGCTTAAGAGGGAGGGGATATATGTACACCTATGATTAATTCATGTTGATGTTTGACAGAAATCAAACCAATATTATAAAACAATCATCAATCAATTTAAAAAATAAATAAATATGATTATATATATATATTAAAAAAAAATCAGGTCAACATGAGAAAAAAAAAAAAGGCAAAAAGATTAAACTCTGACAAGCAAGAACACCTCACATCAGATGGATGAGAAAAATCGAAAGAGGCCAAAGTCACTGTCTGCCATTTACCAGGAAGATATACACTAAAGCTTTATTCTGTGTTTATGTGGCTGGGTGGGGTGTGGGGTTTGTTATCATTGTAACTATTTCCTCACTCACTCCACATTTCCTTTTTAGGTCCAGAGGCTGATAAGGAAATCAGGAAATATCTGAGAAACCCTAGTACTGGGAGATAAGGAGGCGGGTTAAGCAATGATACACCAGAAATTCCATTTGATAAAGGCACTGAGTTCTGATAAGTACACAGACTGTGGATCGGATATCTGTCTCTCAACAAGAAAAAAAGATTCTCTGGGCAAAATGTTTTCTGTTAGGATGGACATCCAGGATACAGGTAACCAAAGCAATGGCTGAACAGGGCAGCTGAAACAGATGTTGTAGATGAGCTGACAAAAAGTCCCCAAACAAGGAGAACCTTCTTGCACATATGTGTCCTCAGGAGACTGTGCTCAGTCTTCCCTGAGCAAGGTACTCTTTACCCAGATGTCCAGATTCCTGACCTTTGCCTCCTGAGTCATACATCCTCTTTATATATAGACACACAAAAACTGGAGGAGAAACTGTCACATAAGGACATTCTCTGGGTTAAAGGGCAAAAATATTTACATTCCATTTTCACATCCTTCCTTTCTGAACTTTTTTTGGGGCGCCATGCCTTGTGGCATGTGGGATCCTAGGTCACGAACCAGGGTTCAAACTCAAACTCACTTTGAGCCCCCTGTAGTGGAAGTGTGGAGGCTCAACTCCTGGACTGCCAGGGAAGTCCCTCTCTGAATTTTTAGAAGAAACTTGTTTTTCTTAAAAAACTGTCAGTTCCCATCTAATGGGTAATACGAATCTTACAATGTTTCTCATTTTGCTGTGCCCACCAGAATCCCTGAGCCAAATCTAACTGGACTAGACGTAAAGATTCTGTGCTGATACTTAACACGTCTGAGTGTGTGCTATGTGGAGCCCAAAACAAAATGTCACCAGCCACGTGAATTTCTTCTTCAAGAGAAATGAGAGTCAGGGATGGTGACATGGGTGATGGCGTAATGCTGGTTTTCCCCTGGTATGTTAGATGCCTTCTGGACCATATTTTATGACACATGACAGGGAAGAATTTTTCTGGATTTGATCAAGAAACACATTCACTAAGAAACTTCTCTTGTCATGCAATTATCTGTAACTTTCAAAGTGTGAATTTCCTCAGAGAGTGTGGTCTTTCAAGAGGTCTACTCAAATTCTGGTGCCAGGCATTATGAAATGCAAATCAAAATAAATCTGAGATTATATGAAATAAACATGCAACAGCAAAAAAAATTAGAGTTTTGTTTTTTGGGTTTTTTTAAAGCTGTCTATACATTCTGCTCTAACTCATAGCTAATTTAATTTGAGAGGCAGGAAAGCAAGACAAGCTTGATCCCAGCGTTCAGGCTGTTAAGAGTCAAAGTTGCTTTTTCTAGGTTTTTGCTTCTCATTCAACACCAAATGGTTTACCAAGTTATGAGTGGTATGAACTTCTGTCTAGTGTCAGTCACTCAGTTGTGTCAACTCTTTGCGATCTCGTGGACTGCAGCCCATCAAGCTCCTCTGTTCATGGGATTTTCAAGGCAAGGATACTGGAGTGGGTTGCCATTTCCTTCTCCAGGGGATCTTTCCAACCCAAGGATCGAACCCAGGTCTCCTGCACTGTAGGCAGATTCTTTACTGACTGAGTTATGAAGGAAACTGCTGCCTAACTAAAAAGCAAAAATAATGAAGGTAATGACTGCTTCTTAAAAGTAAATCAAGTAATGTACCAAATTAACAAATCACTACATGAACCGATTATACTCTGTGAACTAATTATCATAAATAGAATAACACTGTAATCTGCGTGGATTCCTTTTAGTTTTTATGTAACAGGAAGAGCTTGGCAGAAGCACTTGAGTTAGCTGGGAGTTTTGGCTCACATCTAACTCATGAGCTTATCCCTCAAATCCAGGGATGTCATGAGATAGCAAGCACGTGCTCAGCTGTTCAGTCGTGTTTGACTCTGCAACCCTATGGGCTGTAGCCCACTAGGTCTCCTCTGTCCAGGGAATTTTCCAGGCAGGGATGATGGAGCAGGTTGCCATTTCCTTCTCCAGGGGATCTTCCCAATCCAGGGATAGAATCTGTGTCTCTTGTTCTCCTGCATTGGCAGGTGGGTTCTTTATCAATGCATCACCTGGGAAGCCCAGCAAGCCTTGAGGTAATGGCAAAATCCATGCCCTGCTCACTCTAGCCACATGGTTACTTGTTTTTGTTGACTGGACACTTAAAAACACCTTTATGGGTTACTGTGAAGATTAGTGCCTTGAAAGTCTACAACTCACCACAATTGATAGTAAAAAGCATAGTAACGAGTTGGTGGGGTCCCTTGGATACCTTAACCAATCTTAGACTAGATTAACCCCTTCCTCACAATACACTAAAGCATGTGGGTGGCTAAGTAACCGCTCACTGTCACTGACCGGAATTAACTAAGACAAGCTTGACAGCTCTGTTCCTGCTGGCAGATGTGCAATGCTTAACCAAGACTCAAGTTACATCTGCTTCTAAGCCTGTTTGTGCAGGTTGTACCTGTTTCTGTTACTAAATAATTTAACAAAATATGAAGTAATAAATAAAATATGAGTTTGAAAAAAAGTGAGCTGTTGTTTTTATAAAACTAAACTGAATGCTTTAGAAACACCTGAAATATGAAAATAGCTAAAAATGACTGCTGAAAAATTAGGTGTATTGGAGCTAAGACTCTAATTGGAAAATGTAACTTAAAATCTAGACGGATTCAGTACTGAGCTGCTTAGAAAATCTTCATGTTCTGGCTTTAAAGACATAAAGACTGGACATCATCGATGGCGCAACAGACTATGGTTTGTGAAGGAAAGACAATTTGGAATACGAAACAGAGGGCTGATAATCCAAAGAAAACTCAGCACTAAATGGAAGACTAACTGATCCCTTTAGCATTGATATTTCTAAGTTTAATAAAATGTTGATGGTAGGCATGTGTCATTTTTTCATCTCTACTCTCAAATGATTAATCGTCCAACTATGGGTCTTAACTGTACTTGAAAAAACTTTCTCTAAGGAATTAAACCAAGATCTGGACTCCTCCACTCTATTTTCTTCTTTCCTTGATAAAGAAGTTGGATCTTTATCTTTCCTTGATAAAGAACTTGAGAAAAAAGGAAAGGGAGACAGTTGGCCTTGATGAAATCTCACCCCTTTTCAGCAGTCTCTCTGAGTCCCTCTGGAGTTTGCACTTTCCTAGGCTCTGTAGAGGTGGCTCTAAGGGCAGTCTGTCTGGAGGCCAAGGTTTAACACTGCCTCTTCTCTCTCTGCATTTACAGCCCTCTGTATCTCAAGTCCAAGTCTGCTCAGCTAGGAGCTGGGCAAAGTAAAGCAAAGTCAACTCACACTACAAAGTGTTTTCTTTTCCCCAGGATGTGGGCATTTCAGAAGACCTATCTATAAGTGGTAGCAGATTAAGAGTATACAAAAAGGAAGTTAAAACACAGGACTATAGAGGGGGGAGATATTTTGGAACCAGGGATAGCAAGGAACAGGTTAGTCTGAAAGTAAATGAGTTATGAAGTAGAAAGAACTAGACTTAAACTCCATTGTGACTTTGGGGAAATTAACATTTCTAAGTCAGTTTCCCTGTATGTAAAGATAAGGACACCACCACCTACTTCATAGGATTAGTTGAAATAAATAATTACAAAGTACCTATTACAGTCCAGGCATACAGTAGGTGCTCAATCACTCATGGCTGCTTTTAGTAGTCTACTTCCTTGCATCAAACCCCACTAACAACCACATCCCCCAAATGGCATTATTTTTCACATCTTGCCTCCCTAAAGAACTCAAAAGATTCTCTTATAATTAGCTGGGTTCCCACAACTCAACGATTCCCTAAGCAAGAACTCAGGGGCTCTGTTAATGAAGAAAGCTATATATGGCAAGGTAACATTATTTACAAGATATACACTTGTAAATAATGCACAGTCTTGTGAAAATGTGGGGCACTCAAAATGTGAACATCGGTTGATTTATTAAATTTACCCAAAATTAATGTACTGCAAGATCAAAAACAAACAAGACCCCCCAGAAAACAGTTCATCCTCTTTACATCAATAATCCCACACCCTGTTCTCTTGCAGTGAATCTGATCATCTAAGATATCTGATGTAGTTGCTAGATTTAGACATTCAAATTGTACACTCTTAGCAAACAGCAGATCACCATCCTTGAGGTGTTGGTTCACTGCACACCTAAATCAGAGCTCACTCGGGATGGGGTTCTCTGTGGGTATCAGGCAGGATATGTGGTTACAGGCAGTGTCTGTTTACACTGTCATTGCCCAATTCAAGAGAAGGATCTTGCAGCTTGAAATCGTACACATGTACAATGAAGCAAGATGAAAGCATTGAAGAGTACAGGAAAGAATAAGTATGGGGGTGACCTGGTCCAATCCTTAAATGAAAGGTGTCAGCCAGGACACGAAACCAAAAGAGAAAGGGGAAAAGAAGACGACACAGCCAGCTTTAACAACATTCTGACAACACTCAAGGACACACACAGCTGATCACAGCTCACTCCCCTCCCATGAAAGAGAAAATCAATTTCTAAAAGCTCTGAGGAACAAAGTTCCTGGGTGTACTTAGATGTCTCCAACTCTCTGCCTCTGTACACACGAGTTACCTCTTCTGGGCAAGCATCGACAACTCTACATGGCTTTGGTTTTCTCTGTGGAGGACAAACCGCAGTTGAGAAAGCTGCCTTTCCCATCTGCCAAAGATCATAAGATGTAACAGCTGTTACCTAAGCAATCATTCAGGTTTCAAAGGTATTCAAGATAAATCTGTTATTGCTTTTAAAGAAAGAGCTTTTCTCTTCCACAGAAGTTAATCACTGACTCATAAAGGAGCTGCTAAAGGCAAGTGAGTTTGGGGACTGAGGCCAGGATGATGGTGATGAAATTTACCTCAACAAGTGATGTGGCATCTGAGAACTGTGATGCTGAATCATTTCACATCTCTTCAGTGTATGACTTGGGAGTATCTTCTCCATGTACCAGACACTTTCAAAAGACTACACACAGAAATAATCTCATACCTGGACTTCACATTCTGGTGTGCTAACAAATATTTTAGCATATAGTTAATATCATACTGCATTTTTTATCATTAATAAATGAGGCAGGGTTGTTGCTTATTTCTCCGCTTTCTCCGAGCTTCTTTAAAATGAAAAACTCTTTGGGCAATAGTAATTACTCATTTGAAATAACAAAAACAAATGTGTGTGTACTTCAAATGGAAATCCCAAAACAGACGATATAAAAATAATCAGATTATTCACGCCTCTACAAATGCAGGGAGCAGGCATCTTAAGTATTTGCAGGGATAATCAGATGTTGAAATAATAAATATTGAAATGAAATTATCCTAAGTTTTAAAATTATCGGCTTTTCATTCAAAACAGTTTATAAAAGCACTGAATGGTAACTGTAACTTCTACAATTTTTAAATTATTTTAATACTACAGAGTTGTTCAGTCCAAATGGGTTACCCAACTTCTCTAAGCAATATGAAGGTAACACTTAGTACCCCAAACTGGTTTGGAATATCACAGCTAAGAACTTTTTGGCACCCCTTCTCAAAGGTGAGGTTCTGGTAAGTTCTTGACATGTCTTAGTAGCATGTCTTCTGTGAAATCAGCACATATTCTCAAATTAAGTCAAGAATCTCCATTACTATCAAGCCACCACATGAAGAAATTAACTGAACAAGCTGAAAACCACCCAACAGTTCTCTTTTGATACGGCAAGGGTTACTGAGGAAGCCTTACAATTGCAGCTTGTGAAACATAAGATAAAAATATATTATAATAATAATAATATTCAAGAAAGACAGTACTAAGCTCTACTATAATGAATTAATTCTAGCCAGGAGTTTATGTGAGCCAAATTATTCAAGAATAAGAAAAGGAATATTACTCCTGGATATTAAATTCTTAAAAGTGACAGGGTATGTGAAATGTCTAGAAAAGGCCTGTAGAGACAGAAAGTAGATTAGTGGTCAGGTGAGGCTGGGGATGAGAATAGGGAGTTAAGTGTAAAAAGTCAAAAGGGATCTCATTGGACCAATGAAAATGTTCCATTAATATAACTAGTTTATGGTGCTGGTTTCTTAACTCAGCAAAGTTATTAAAATTATCTGAACTATACACTTAAAAGAGCTGAATTTTACATTATCTACAGTATGTAAAATATACCTCAATATTAAGTTTGGTTAGAGACTGGGAAGTAACTAAGTAAGGATGTACCCACATCCTCAGTTGTGAGAATGCTCATCCTAGTACTTTCTAACAACCTGAATCTCATAAGAGGAAAGTTATAGTAATTTCATATAGTAAAATATATGCAGTTACCGAAAATGATATAGGGAAAAGTGGACAACGATCTAAATGTCCATTAATGAAGCAGTACACTGGAAGAAATTATGGTACAGTCATCCTCTCAAGTAGTACAATTCATACTAATCAGTCAAAATATATGAGTTAGATTATATACAATACATAGAGAAATATGTCCAGCATATATTAAGTGAAAAAGTACCTTGCAGAACAATACATACGGTAGGACATTAAGAAATGGATGTGAATTATCTATGCCTAGGCATGTGTTTGCATGTATATTTGGGAAGATAAATAACAAGCTGTTCACAATGCTTCATTAGCCTTTAGAAGTAGAAATGGGGAGAGAGGATTTTCCAACAAAGTTCAAGGAAGAAATTTGAAGTAAGTGCACTGAAGTGATGAAAACGGTTGTCATCGGACACATAGGATTTATGTTTTTTAATGTTCTTTTTGTCTATCTTAATTTTCTTATTGAAGAGGAAGGCTGAAATAGTAGTAGTCAAGAGATGATCCAGATTTAAATCCTGGTTCCTCTGTTTATTGCTGTGAGATCTTAAGCAAATTACTCAACCACTCTGTGCCACACCTTTTTGTCTCCATAAACCAAGGATAATAACAACACCTACACTATAGTTTATGAGGATTAACTAAGTATATGATGTACACAAGGTACTTAGAGTACAGGACATAGTATTACCTGTTAGCACTTGGCATACATATAAACACATTATTAGTTAGGAAAAAAAAAAAACACGAAAAGAAACTTTATTTTTGTGGAGGAAAGTATAAAATCACATGGACTTGTCATGTACGTTTGTGTGTGCGTGCTCAGCCTCTTCACTGGTGTCCACCTCTTTGCAATATGGACTACAGCCCGCCAGGCTCCTGTGCACACTGCTGTATTTGAAATGGATAACCAACAAAGACCTACTGTAGAGTTCATGGAACTCTGCCCGATGCTATATGCCAACCTAGACAGGAGGGAGTTTGGTTGAGAATGGATACGTGTATTACGTATGGCCGAGTCCCTCCACTGTTCCCCTGCAGCTACCACAACACTGTTAATCAGCTACACGCCACTACAAAATGTTTTGAGGTTTAAAAAAAAAATCACACGCACTGACTTGTTGTTCCACTGCCACAAGTATGTTCAATATGAGTGTGTGAGCAGGACGTATCAGGCACTGATCAAAGTCTGGACCGTCATCAGAGCCTGTCATAGGACCACAATGATGGAATCAACCTCCCTGAGAGCCACACAAGGCCAGAGGCTACCTGGGCGGGAAGCTCCCAAGTGCCCTGGCTCAATGTGTTGTGACCAATTTTTAATGCGGCGACTACCAAGGCAACTTTGCTGTCTCACAGTGGCGATAATTAGCCTGTGTGACCAGACCCGGTGGCAGAGGATTCCAGAAACACCCCAATATAAATACTTCTGCCTATAATTGACCTCAGTGGGACTCGTAGCTTCATCTCAAGACATACAACATAAACCAGGGTCAATTATCTGACACTTGAGCCAGCAATGGGAAAAATCCTTAACTATCATATTCTAATAACAGAGCACATCTCTGCCTTCCTGAAAAACAGCAAGTTCTCAACTAGCCCCATTTCCCATACCTGATGTTGTAAGAGATCCATTCAGTGTCAGCAGACCCAGACCGTGATTGGCAGCAGCTCTCTCCATCTGCACGATACCATAAACTTCCTTAGAGGCAAGACATGTATTTGTCCAGTGATGACTATCTACCAAATTCATCTACTTCTCTCAAAACTCTTTGAGATAGGCCTTTTAACCTCCGCTTTACAAATTAAAAAAACGGGGGCTTCGGGAGAGTATATTCCCTATTTGGGAACAGCCCTGAGAGGCAACACACAATCAAATGCAGAAATTTCCATTTTCAAAGCCTCTGCTTTCCCACTCACTGTACATCTCACTAGTTTCATTCTCAAGGGGGGGTCACATTTTTTATTTCAACTGAAAAGCATTCCTCCAAAAGGTGTATACACCAGCAAAAATTTACACCAGTTAATCAAAAATATCCCACAAAAGTCCTACATTTTCTCAAAGCATCTATTTTTTTTTACAATGGTAATTGTTGATATTAACATTTTATTTTTCATTTGCTTCATTTCTCTAAGGCCCACTTGATGCCTTTTGACAAGGTACCAAGTTCTCACCTGTCAACCCACCTTCATTGAGTGGAACAAACCACAGACATCCCTTATTTTACAAACTCATTTTTCAAAGTAGAGTCCATTTGTCTTATTCATTTATCCTCCTGTATAAAATGTCAAAGACAAATTTACAAAAGAATTTCTGTCAGCCTTATTTAGTCAACTTGATTAATAAGCTAAAGCTGGAGATACAAAGTGGATTACAGTGGTACAAAACTATTGTGCCCAAGAAATCATTTGTAAGCTTCCCTTTGTCACAACTAGGAATTTTTAAACATCTCCATTTATCTTTCATTTTGATATCCTGTTTAGAAAAGAAAAGTGCCATTATCAAACTACAAAAAAATTTATCTGGTTAAGACCAATTAATGACATCATCACTTACTTCAGCAGTCTGCATTGAAAGGAAGGCTTAATAAGCACCAAAATCATCCAAAACAACAATGGCTAATTCTCTAAATGTTCTGATGTCCTATTATTTTTGCACTGAATATCACTGAACAGTTGCAGAAGCCAAAGCTTAGCATTAGCTTTCTCAAAAATAAATCCATCTTCCTATTGTAAGGCTCTTATTTCAGTAAATTCAGCTTAACGGAATCAACTGTCTTCATGGAACTATGAAGAGTTAACAATGCCATTAGCCATCTCATCTTAGCTCAAATGGCTTGAAGAAGAGGCCAGGATCCTATTGGCAATTAAGATTTATTGATATTTTTCAAAGAGTAGCACTGTAGGCCAAACCAAGAAGCTACTGTACCATAATACTGCCCCTTTGGCATAGTCAATAAAGCAGAAGTAGATGTTTTTCTGGAACTCTCTTGCTTTTTCAATGATCCAGCAGATGTTGGCAATTTGAGCTCTTGTTCCTCTGCCTTTTCTAACACCAGCTTGCAAGGAGATCCAACCAGTGAGTACATCCTGAAGGAGATCAGTCCTGGGTGTTCATTGGAAGGACTGATGTTGAAGCTGAAACTCCAATACTTTGGCTACCTGATGCAAAGAGTTGACTCATTTGAAAAGACCCTGATGCTGGGAAAGATTGAGGGCAGGAGGAAAAGGGGATGACAGAGGATGAGATGGTTGGATGGCATCATCGACTCAATGGACGTGGGTTTGGGTGGACTATGGGAATTGGTGATGGACAGGGAGGCCTGCTGGGCTGCAGTTCATGGGGTCGCAGAGTCGGACATGACTGAGTGACTGAACTGAACTAAATACTGCCCCTTACCGGATACCGTTAAAAGGCTTTCTGTATGTGTGGAAGTATGAAGTATATATAATATACATATATATTATATAAACTTTCAAGAAATCCTTAAAATCTTCTCTGGAGATATTTAATTAAATAAACAACCAGTGAAATAAATGTTTTCCTTGGACATAGGCTGAGTCATAATTTATATTATATTTATACACTCAATTCTTGTTAACCAGAATCTTAAATTTTAAATGTTTAAATGAGAAGTCTGTTCTTTGAAGAAATTTGGATATCCATTCTTGATCGCTTCATGATTTTAAAAGCAGATTAAACAATATTGTTTTGGTAACACTCTACACACAAGAGAACAGACATGATTCTGACTGGCCAATGGACAGGTAACCAAGGGAACACAAAGAAAGAAGAGGTTGGTTCCAGTGAACTTGGAGCCAGTTCACTATTTTCACATTCAGTATTCTGTAAAATTTATCAGGAGATAAATAATATATCATTATCTTAGAACCAACCCTGCTGTCTAGAAGCTAAATCAAGAGGGGTTATGATGGCAGGAAATGAAGTGCTCCCGCCACTAGGGATATACATAGGTCAGGCATGCACACATCAAGCTGATTAGAGCACTCTAAAGTCAATCCTTCACTCAAGCTCATTATTCCTGCTCATCTCTTACTAGAATTTCTTGCTCCTCCTGGCCTCCATCCATAAATTCAACACACAGTGTTTCATTTCGGGGACTGTGCTAGGTGCTGAGATACACAAGTGAGAATTACCCATGGTGTCTGGCCACCAGGAATGATCTCATCAAGTGGCTAAATTTGGCATTTATAGATATGGCTGTTCATTAGCTCACCTGCTCTTAAGAAACCCAGTAAATTACTGAGGACCTAGGCAAATTCAGAGGTTGGAAGGACACCAATACCCATTATTCCTTCTGAGTCTCGGTGCGTCAGATGGCATGGGGTTTCCAGGGCTAAGAAGACACACTCTCCCAAACCACAACTACTAGGACTTAAACATAGCACAAAGTATGACCACCTTTTCTAAATTTCCACCCTTCTTTCATTTCTTAAAAGAAAAAAAAATGTTTTATATCCCTTACAGCAGCAATGTTTTTATTGAACACTGAAAGACAGGATACAATAGGAGAAAAAACATTTGCAATACAAATATAAAAGGGCTAATTTCCCTAATTTAAAATGAGCTCATATAAGTCAATTTGACAAAGATAAAGAACCCTATAGGGAAGAAGAGGAAGAAGAGGAGGGGGAAGAGGAAGAAGAGAGTACAAGGTAAAGCACAAGAGCAGACAATTTACACAAAGAAATTCAAATGCTCAACAAAACTATGGGAAGATAGTAAACCTGTAATTAAAGATAAGCAAGTGAATACACAGATAACATTTTTAACTTATCAGATTGGCAAAACTGTTAAAGTCTGGTGATTTAAAGGGCTGGGAGCGGAAGATTGTGAAGGATACAACCTTGGTAAAAGACAATAAATCTCTGTAGCCTTTCTGGAGTATATTTGGTAATGTTTATCAAAGTTAAATACCAGGCCGCTTCACTTGTCCCCTGAGAAACCTGCATGCAGGTCAAGAAGCAACAATTAGAACTGAACATGGAACAAGGGACTTGTTCAAAACTAGGAAAGGAGTACATCAAGGCTGTATATTGTCACCCTGCTTATTTAACTTATATGCAGAGTACATCAAGCAAAATGCTAGGCTATATGGATTACAAGCTGGAATGAAGACTGCCAGGAGAAATATCAACCTCAGATACATAGAAGATATCACTCTAATGGCAGAAAGCAAAGAGGAACTAAAGAGCCTTTTGATGAAGGTGAAAGAAGAGAGTCAAAGAGCTGGCTTAAAACTCAACATTCAAAAAACTAAGATCATGACATCCTGTCCCATCACTTCACGGCAAATAAAGGGGGAATAAATGGAAATCATGACAGATTTTATTTTCTTGGGCTCCAAAATCACTGTGGACAGTGACTGCATCCATGAAATTAAGACAACTGCTCCTTGGAAGGAAAGCCATGACAAACCTAGACAGTGTATTAAAAAGCACAGACATTACTGCCAACAAAGGTCCATATAACCAAAGCCATGATTTTTCCAATAGTTATGTAGGGATGTGAGAGTTAAACTATAAAGGCTGAGTGCTGAAGAATTCATCCTTTTGAATTCTGGTGCTGGAGAAGACTCTCGAGAGTACCTTGGATAGTGAAAGAAAAAGTCACTCAGTTGTGTCTGAATCTTTGCATGGACTATACAGTCCATGGAATTCTCCAGGCCAGAATACTGGAGAGGGTAGCTATTCCTTTCTTCAGGGGATCTTCCCAGCCCAGGGATCAAACCAAGGTCTTCCACATTACAGGCAGATTCTTTACCAGCTGAGCCACCAGGAAAGTCCAAGAATACTGGAGTGGGTAATTTATCACATCTCCAGAAGATCTACCCAACCCAGGAATCAAACCCGGGTCTCCTGCACTGCAGGCAGATTCTTTACCAGCTGAGCTACCAGGAAAGCCCTTACAGCAAGGAGATCAAACCAGTCAATCCTAAAGGAAATCAATCCTGAATATTCATTGGAAAGAATGATGCTGAATCTGAAGAGTCAATATTTAGGCTACCTGATATGAAGAGCTAACTCACTGGAAAAGAGCCTGATGCTGGGAAAGATTGAGGGCAGGAGGGGAAGGGGACGACAGTAGATGAGATGGGTAGACATCATCACCAACTCAATGGACATGAATCTGAGCAAACTCTGAGAAATAGTGAAGGATAGGGAAGCCTGGCATGCTGCAGTCCATGGGATCCCCAAGAGCTGCACACAACTAAGTGACTGGATAATAACAAAGCTAAAAATGCACTTATTCTCTGACTTAGCAATCTCACTGTTAGGAATATAACCTTCTGATATATCAGCAGGATGTTTACTTACAAAAGGCAAACTACAGTAACTCCACTAGGTAACCACAACTTCTCCCCACAAATACTCCCCACAACTCCTCCCCACAAACTAGCTAGAATTCAGACATAGGTAAAATCAATTACTACACGCCCATAATGTGCAGAAATAATGAAATCTTAACCATTTCATATTAAAGTGAATAAGGAAAATATCTGTATGTTAAAGGGAAAGAGCTCTAAACATACACACACACACAGGAAAAAACCAAAAATAGTACAGAAAATGTGTAATGGAATCCTTTTATGAAAAAAAAATGTGTAAAGCAGAGACAGATACAGATATATGCCAAAAACATTTGTATCCTGGAAGAAATCACAAGAAAGGTAACAGTTACATCTGAGGAGAGGCTTTTCCTTCTCTTTTTGTACCTTTTGGTACCATTTGTATGCTAACCACATACATGCACTGTCTTTTAATTTATTTTCAATATCAACATGGGTTACCTAAAGGTTCTCTATCCATTGTTTTTCAATAAAATCTAAATTTTTTTTAAATTTAAAGTCTGAGCCTCCAAAAATATATTTAATGAGCTAAAGGTTTTTTTTAGGAGAGTTCTGAGGGAGAAAAACACACCAAAATAAAGAGCTAAGTAGAGAAAATGAAAGCAGCACAGAGAGATCAAGTATCAACTTCGGTTCAAGGTCAAGGTTGAGTATTTGTCCCTTTCAAATGTTTTAAACAAAATGATAAATTATGCATTGCATGGTGTCAGGGAGCAAGAGACTGTCATGAAATGCAATAGTTCAAAGCTATGGAACGCAGAAAACCTGGAGGGAAAATCTTTAAAAAGCTTTTCTGGAAGGTCTATTCTTCCAAATTCACAAGAAAACAGTAAAAAAAAAAAAAAGCACTAGCAAACCAAATAAAAAACCCAGCACAGACAAATAAAACCACAACCCTATATTATATTGTGACATCCTTTGGCAAATATTTACAAAGCCTCAGAGATAAATATCAAATTATTTCACATGTTATAATTCAGAGGATGACATGGTTAGATAGCATTGCTGACTCAGTGGACATGAAACTAAGCAAACTCCGGGAGATAGCAGAGGACAGAGGAGCCTGGTGTGCTGCAGTCCACTGGGCTGCAAACATAATTTAGCGACTGAACAACAATTATAATTCTAGGTTGGACCAAACATCTTCACAGGCATTAAACAAAAAGCATAGGATGTCATCTGGCTGGATGACATTTCATAAATGGCACCAACTCGATTATCCATGTATTTGTCCGAGGTTTAAGAGGCAAACAATAAAAAAGAAAAGGAAAGAAACAATCTTCAGCACCCTTAGTGATAAGTCACTATATGGATAACAAAGGCAATCAAACCATATAGTGTTCAAAGCCTGAGGATGTTAACTACTGCCCATGCAGCGTGGGGCTGCCAAGGAACACAACGGACCCAGGAGGCACAGGGCATTCCTCCCAGCAGTGTCATTCTGGCATCTTCTACCAACAGTGATTAACAACATCATGCACGTGAGCTAGTGAAAAAATACTTCAGGGGTCCAGATCCATTTTTGCAGATCAGGCAGTAAAGTGTGAGCTTGTGACTGACAAGCAGTAAACTGATAACTGGCATTAGGAGGGGAAAAAGCCCACCCTTTTCACATAACTTTTATTTTTCTTTCATTCAATCAGGCAATTTACATTCTGCAATTCTGTCCCTGTTTGCATGGCCTTAAACTTACCTATATTCTCTCATCCTCAGTTGTTCACTTCTAAAAAAAAAATATATATATATATATATATATATATAATTTTGCTATCTATAATATAGCACTGTGAGGATTAAGTTAAGCTAGCATAGGCCAAATACAAATCCAGCACCCAGCCCACAGTACCTGACATGCCTTCAGTTATCCACACCTGGCACTCCAACACATGGAGAACCTGAGCCCTAATCTGCTGAGTACTCCAGGATCCAAAGATCAGGACATCTATTCAGAAAACAAATATAGCAAAAAAGGGAAACAAGAGAAATTCGACATTTCTATTCCTCACTTTTCAAGTTATTCTCCCAACAAAACTCTAAGTAACAGTCATAGAAGGGCAGAAAGTAAGAAGCTCTATGATTTGTCAACTGTATTAAAACTGTTTTCCCACTTAGATGAAAATTACTTTGGGGTAAAAAAGCGTGGTTCTCCCTAGAGGATCTCCTGGTTAGATTAGACCTGTGTAACTAATTGTAAGTTTAAATTCCATGTTGTGAAAAAACAGGGTTTCTTTGGAGTATGAGGAGAGGAAGAAAAAGAATAGGGAGAGAAACTCTCTCGTAGGTCAAGAACTGCCACCACCCTGCCCCACTCCGTCTTTCTCACATAAACGTGGTCACCAAATCCCACCGATTCTACTCCACAGATTTCTCCTAAATGGAATATGTCCCCTCCTGCTTGGAATCACTGTTGCTGCCTACACCCTGGCCTTCAGAAGGGGTCATGTGGGTTATTAGAATCCAGGGAGATGGAAGATCCTCCCTGCCATCAGAGTTTCTAGGCTTAAAAACAAAATTGTTTGAAGTTATTTAATCACCCCCGTGACAACACCATCGTCCTATAGGAGACCACTCTACCTGCCTGTGCATTCTGGTCTGCCTCAGCGGCTCAAGGAACCCCAAAGTACCAGGCTGTTTGAGGGCTCCAAGCCTTCACAGGGCCTCTGAACCTGGCCTCAGATGTCTCGTGTGGGTCCCCTCCTGTTCCCAGCAAGTCTTGGTTCTCTAAGGCCCCTGGAAGAGATTCCCTTGGATACAGGATTAGTTCCATTGAAATGGACCCAACTTTCAAGGTCTTGAAACCCTCTGGGGCAGACACCAATTCGTACATACTCTTCTGTGAACATCTAGCCATTACATGGCAGCAGTAGCAAGTTTATTCATGACTGGGAATATTAATATTGATCTTACACAACAGCTGTGAAGGAAAGAGATAAGGCCCAACCACAGTGAGCAGCTGCAAGTGAACTAATATTGCTATACGACGTAGTGTAGATAATGAAACATACAGGTTGAGCTCAGCACTCTCCACAATGATTTTGTGTTATGAAAAACAGCCAAAGGCTTTAAATTATGATTCCTAACCATGCGCCCATTCACTTGGTGAACATATATTTATCGAATATTTACTTTATACTAGGTGCAACTTTACTGTTCTCATAAATCATCACATGAGTCAGGACAGTAGTGAGCTCGGTGTAGAAAACCTCTGAGATTAGAATAAATTTTAAAATACTGGGAGAAAAAGTCAAAGCTGACAGCATACCAAGAATTGATTTCTCTTCTATAATACCAGGAATTACATTTCTGTATAATCACTGTCTAGTATTTTTAGTTGCGGGGGGATGTTCTTTTCAGAGGCCTCTGCTTTTCCCTAGTTGGGGCCAAAATAACAAACTGCAGGGATTCTGAGAAGCTAGCCCTTGTGATAAGTAGGCTCATCCAGACATTTATTTATGAGGCCCTAATGAACTCCCCAGAATGTTCCTACCCTGGTTCCCTATCTCCAGGCCCTCCCCTCTCCTGCTGTTCTTCTTACTCATGTTACTGTAGTCCTAGGTTCCTCATCCTTCCTACCCTCTAGGAAAGGGGACTGGCAGCTGCAAACATCTTCTTTAAAAAAAAAGAGAGAAAGGCTTTCTGAGAAACACATCTTCCAGAGAACGCACTTTAGTAAGTTGTGAAACAATCTGTTAAAAACCTAAACATGTACCCACTATGTGCCAGGGGCCCAAAATACCTAGATGCTTGGAACACAGTCCCTGCCGCCAAGGACTTCCAGTTCCTCTCGAGAGAGAAACAGAGAGAGCAACCTGGTAAGCGCTGTACAGAAAACTGCACGACTGCGCATGCCTGCCGGGGGCCACCTTAGGAGGTCACCTTATATATAACAGCGGTCCCTATCAACAGATACCAGTTGTGTCGGTCCTGGGCTAACAGAGCCACCTCTTCTGGTCCCCAACTCTGCTCTGTCACAGGGGATCAACCTGCTGGAGTCAACCAACAGGAGGCAGTGGCAGAAGACTGGAGAGCAGAGCAGACAGCAAAGGGAATGCTTCTCACCTTTCTATCTGCTAATATCTTGGCTTTGGCTCTTATCTGCCCCTGAGTTTCAGTAACAGCCTCCACCACTAGTCCCTCCAGCCTGAGGATAGTGGTGACTTCTGGCTGGGGCTAATCTCTAGATTTCTTCCTTGGGCTTGTGCTGTACCATTACCTATGAAGGAGCTTCACTAAATACCCTCCGTTGTAGACAAAATGGCTTCCGTGTTCCTACTTAGTCCCTAATGAACCAGTATTATTATAATGTGCTGATAATTCACCTTGACTCAAAAGCAGTCATGCTCTGCTAGAATTCAAAATTGAAACTGGAGGAAAGCTATGATTTTTGATAGTATACCTTCATTTGCCCTAAAAGATTCAACTGCTAGATCCTAGAAATGTTTTGGTTTATATAAGAATTCCTTGGAGATGGCGCCAGTACGTAAGAAAATGGATCCAATCCTTTCTTGTATCTGAATCATCTTCCTGGGGTGAGATGATGAAAATGTTCTGTATCTGCTCCACCCCACGATGGCAGCCACCAGGCATGTGGATCCCAAGTACTTGGATGAGGTTAGCAGGACTAAGAAGAGAACATTTCATTTAACTGTATTTAAATATCCACAAGGGGCCAGGGGCTACAGTGTTGGCCAGCAGAGGTCTAGCATATGGTCATCTCTATGGTGGGGAAGGACTCCTGCTGTGGGTACCTTTGTGGACTTTGGTGGGGAACAGGTGGCACAGAGAGAAGCACAGTAACTGTAGAACTATCAGCCCTTTTGTTCATTCTATTCACAGTGTAAAAATCTAACCACCTCTGGCCTACCTTATCCCCAACCACAGGAGCACACAATTTACTCAGAGACCTTGGTGAACAAATTTCTTAGAGAATAAACCTCCTTTAAACGCAATGACAGCTTGAGAATGAAGGTCTGGAGGAAATGTGAGTTGTTGAAAAATATAGGCTGCACTCTAGTAAGAAGAGCAGCTCTGGAATTGTAAGTAACAGAATTCTTGTTCTGTGTTCCCTATTTTTCAACCCAATGGGAACTACCCCATGCTTATCCACTCCGTGCTAATTTCCTATTGTCCCAGCCCGATCCTTACTCTCTTTCCAAGAGGATTCCTCTAGAGTCTTCCTGGGACTGTGCAGTGGCCACATAACACACCTTCATCTATCCTGGAGCTGCTGCAATTGTGAAACACATTCCCTTTAATATAGACCAGCCATGACTAACTTTTGGGTTAGAAACATTCACCTTCACATCTCTGACCTTTACATGGACATCATCAGCATAAATGACATCAGGCTTGCTTCTCCTGAGAATTCTGCTCCTGGAAGTAAATGCTAAAGATTTAAGAAGCTGACTCTCCCAGGCTGGTAGACTGGTATTATCCAACCATGCCTCAACAGCACATAATCACTTCCTGTCAACAGTACTTAACTTCGGGGAATCATTCCAGTGTATCTGTGGGAATATAATACTACTAAAAGCATAGTTTTACGTGAATAGATTTTACAAGTACCACAGCTTTTGGAACCCAAATGCCCTCAAAGACCTGGCCATGTTATCCTGAGAACCAAATAGAAGTTACGCTTTATAAATCTATAAGAATCTTAGCCATACTAAATCACACTGCAAAATGCTACTGTGAAATGCTGGATATGAACTGCTTTGACTGGGGGCTTCTGTAATTGTTTAGTAATTTGTGCCATCTAAATGAGAATTACAGGATATGCTAACTAGCAAAGTAGGAATTAGTTTACATTCTAATTGTAACGTTAGCAATGTACTCTAGTTAGCTTCATTCATATTTACGTGACTCACTAACAAGAGACCAACATATTTCCAGCACGATAAAGCACTGTTATACTACTCATTCTTCTTCTCATCATTTTCAAAAAAGCAAAAAAGATACTACCATTAGGATGGGCATCACCCTCTTATGTTGCTGGACATACAGAAAAGAGTACTCAGGGCAAAGACAAACACCGGAGAAGCCAGCTAGTCTCCACAGAGTACCATCATCTTGGTGTGGACTTGGCACAGTTCAAGACTGACCCCTGAACATTGCAATTCATAAATGTGATGATCAGGAGATGGCTCAGGCTAACCACACTCAGGGTGACATTCAAGCAAAAACGTCAATTTAATATCATCATGTAGCCTAGATGTTGGATGCTGATGTGTGTTGATCCTATGTCTCCCAAAAAGCATAATTCATGAGGAACCCCAAGTATAATCAGAAGAATGCATCATGGGCACAGACGGGCTTCTGTGACTTCCTATGTGGCCTGACACTGCACGTGAGCGTTCAGGTAGGCTCAAGGGTGTTCGGTGATGAGGGCAAGATTACAGTCTAAGTCAGGTTTGGAACCTAACCAGTTGATGTCAACCCACAGATGGCCCCACCACTGGGGTAAGATCCATAGGCAGATCCAGTGATGCTATAGGAGGAGCACGGGACCTTCTCTGATAGAAAGGCCAACCTGACCTCTCCAAGTTTCACTCCACTGAACTACCCTTCAAATGGATCCTTTTCCAGACTAAGATGTCAATACCTTTGACTAAGTTATAATTTTACCCTAGAAGCCATTTAATCGCTTTACTTACTTCACCTATCTTTTCTGTGATCCATTCATTATAGAGGTATTCTACAGTTTCTTTTGGGGTCTCATCTTTTAATTCAGGTCAGAAAGCAGAAGGGATCTCCCTGCTGGCCCTCATGTATGGTATGCATACCACACTTAGGGTAGAAGCCAATGATTCCACAGGGAGAAGGGAGATGAAGGTTTTAGGAATTTCAGAGAAGGGGGATGGACTGCTTTAAAACTGAAAAAAAAAAAAAAAAAAAAGCCTCCACTCACAACTTTTAGTGAAAGATGTACACTTTTAAAAAATCATTAAACACCCAAAATACAAACTAACAGACCTTAGACGTGGAGGGTGAGCCATCCTATTGCACTCTTCTTTGACATTTTAAATCTCTTTGTCTCTTTTATGTCTAAAATTTGTTGAGGTCTTTTGGTGAGATTCTAGTTTCAAGATTCTATCTTTAGATCTGTTGACTCAGCACAAGGTTAAAAGTTGGATTTTGGTACCCACTACTGCATAGTTTCACTAAGCTGATGCCCAGGGGCCTTGGCAAATCCATAATCAGCCTTCCAACACTTTCAACAACACTTTCAGCAGCTTACAGAATTTTCTGGTCTCACCCACATCTGAGAAATCAAGATGATATATAAGGATGTACCTACAAAGTGGAGCGATCATCTCAGCTGTCTCAAGAATTGTGGTCACTGGTACTATCTAAAATTGTGATGCCTCTGTTAACCTCATTTAGTTTATTATTAACCTGACCTTCAATTTGGCTTGAATATCAAACTCTTGCCTTCTGACCCCACAGAGGTATGCAATTTTGTGTAACCAGTTCAAGATTCTCCATTAGAATCACCGAGCTTTCACCAAGACTGCTTACCAAGCAAGTCAAGGGCAGCTGGAGACCATGAGGGTCTGGAAACACCTCCTTCTATTTCTGTACCATCAGGAGAGTTAAGCAAGCTTGAAGGTTAGCTTAACAAAAGCCTCTGAGCATTGACAGGGCTTGGTCTGTTATAAATTTCTCCTAAGTGTAAGCTGGTCCTCAAGTTACTCCTTCCACATGCCGCTGAGGCTGTGGCTACTGCGCTTCACCTCAAGGCTCTCCTTGCTCTCGTGGTGCGAGCCAGCCACGAGTTCTCCCCGCCGCTCCAGGAGGGACGTTTCCAGATGCCCACAGAGAGGCCAGCTGTCAGGGGACCAGCATCTCCTCCATCTAAGGGCCCAGCTCATGTGTTTGTGCGAGTTTTAAACAATTCAGTTCTAACGCAGTGAGGACTGTGAGAAAAAAGTCAGGAAGTAACCTCGCTTTAAAAAATCACCAACTTCCACTCTCCAACCTGAGTAAGAGCCTCTTTCTAACTCAGGGAACCTTTCATTGCTATGTCCTTGAAAGAGGAACACTGCTACAAAGCATTCTGCTTTTACAAGGTAGACAGCAGGCAGGTTATACACACTTGGGGACCTTTCAGTCCAAACCTTCTCTCTCTCTCTCTCTCTCTCTCTCTCACACACACACACACAGTGAAATTCGTAAGTCAAACACATTAACTTTCAACTGATTTTAGGGATATGCTAAAGAAACCTGCCCCTAATCACACAGCCAGTTAAACTTGAAGGGCTGAGACTCAAGCACAGACTTATCAGATTCTCAACCCACCATAATATATCTCTCCGTGGAATGGAGCAAGTGCTACTGATAAACTGTATATGCTGTACACATCTGCAGATTTCAGAATACGTTAACTTCCAAAGGCCCTTTCATAAATATACTCTTCAAGCTACTTGGTGATGTTGCTAACGCCAAGATCAGTACTCAGATTTCACAATGAGAAACACATATATTGAAGAGGTAAGCCAGGGTTTCTCAAATGTCGGCACCATCGACACTGGAAAAAACTGTCAGTTTGGGGCTGTCCTGTGCGTTGCAGGATGTCAGCAGCATCCCTGGGCTCTACCTGCTAAATACCAGCAGCACTCTTCCCACCCTAGCTGTGTCCATCAAAACTATGACCAAAGGTCTCCTGAGGGGAAACACACGCCATGGAAAGCCACTGTGTTACCTTAACGGCCTGGTTAAAGACTGCACTGATAACCAGAAAAGAATCCCACTAAATCTAGTTTAAGGGAGATCTCTTTTATACCAAGCTACAGTTCCTTAAGAGAAAGCACTTAGACTGGATGCAGTACCTCAGAATTCAGAAGTGATCACCTCTGGTCACTTCTCAGTATATGATTCCTGTCTCTAAGCTATGTCTGTTACGCTATGGTACACACCCTCAGCATCTTTAACCACTGTTCACAGAGTTTCTAGACCCTCTCCAAAAACCTGATTACTCCATTCTGGACACATACTTAAACATAAACCCAGAAATAGGTACAACATTGCCATAGGGGAAAAAGCAGTAGCAACAAAGAAAACTAAAACATGGCATACACAATTTACGGTCAGGCTCTGTTTTTAAGCAGTTGGGTTGAATAATCTGATTTGATCCTTACCATCTTCAACCGCCGTGTGAAGAAGTGCTATCACCTGCATTTTATGAATGAAGAGACTGAGGCAAAGAGCACTCAAATAACTTGCCCAAGATCAGGCTCCAAAATCCCCGTTCTGAACCACTATCTACAGGACTTCAAAGAACTGTGGGGTTATCACCTCCTGGGTTCTAAATTCTGTCTCTACTAGTGAGTTTTGTTGTCCAGTTGTAGCAAATGCCCTCATCAAGGCATACTGTGGGCACCTTATTCAAGTCTGAGATGACCCTACTAATAATCCCTCCTTGGGTATGACAAGACACAAACCCAGTTACTGGCACTGCTCTCCACCCCGTATTTGTCAATCTTGAGTAAAGAATACATAGCATGTTGTTAAATATGTCGTATCCATAGCATGGCGTGTCCACGTCCTCATATACTTTTTAAGTTAACATGTGGCACAGGTGCTAAAGAATCTGCCTGCCAATGAGGGAGATACAAGAGATGCAGATTCCATCCCTAAGTCAGAAGATTCCCTGGAGTAGAGAATGGCAACCCACTCCAGTATTCTTGCCTGGAGAATCCATGGACAGAGAAGCCTCGTGGGCTACACTCCATGGGGTCGCAAAGAGCTGGGCATGACTAACTACACAGAGCGCGCACAAGATCCAAGAGACTGAAAAAGAAATGAGGTCTATTGGAGATGAGTGACACTACATAGTGATCACCACCACTTTTTTTTTTAAGTGATCCCAATTCATCTTTCAAAAATGTGATTTATTATTCTGCTAAAGAGCAACATACACTCTGCGGCTGAAGTTTCCATAATGTGTCATCTCCCCAGCTGTGAAAATCAAAGTGGACTGGCACACTTCCTTCTCGCCACAATTTTCTCGAGATCACCCCCAAATGGTTTTATCAGCGCATGGGCATGTCCTTTAAATACCCTCAAGAATCCCATTCACTTAGAGCAGCTGGGGATTCAGAGAGGTTTAAGGAGGAAGTCAAGGCATCCTTGTTTTGCCTGGGAAGGTGGGTGGGTATTCGGTGTCAAACAGATGCCAAGAATGATGAGGTGGCATGTGAGCCATATTCCATCCTGGAACAGACAAAGTAGTTCTTTGTCTTCTAAGAAAGTGGCATTGTTCTGTATTATATGGCATCCCAACAGATGATCCCCTGGTGGCTCAATCGGTAAAGAATCTGTTTCAAATGCAGGAGACATGGTTCAATCTCTGGGTTGGGAATATTACTTGGAGAAGGAAATGGCAACCCACTCCAGTATGCTTGCCTGGGGATCCTATGGACAGAGGAGCCTGGCAGGGAGGCTCTGTGAGGTTGAAAGTCGGACACAACTTAGCGACTGAACCACCACCAACAGATGATCCAACAGATGGCTCTCGGAACTGGCCACCCCTGGTGAGACACGGTGAGCCTACCCCACCTTCAACAACAAAAAAAATCTTTAGCATTCACAGAGCATGCTTTTCACGACCCTATCATTCCTAACAAACAGGTTCAGCACTAACCTAAGTGCTAGTAGAAATTTTAAAACATTTCACATAGCATATAAAATACTGTAGGAGTGCACTGAGACATTCAACCACTGGATGACCACAGACTCAGTTGCTTGGTGTTAAGATCAGAGAATGGCCAAGCAATACTCGGTGAGAAACAGGAGAATCTACACACACTCAACTAGCAGAGCTTCAGGAAAACGGGTAGGAGAAAGTTCCCCCAAACCAGCGACTATGAGGCAGCCTAGTGCATCAATAGGGCTTGTGAAGAAGAGGGCTTGCTTAGTAAATACTTGAAAATGGCAAGCTTCCAAAGTAAAGGCACTGTTCCTTGAACCTTGATATTCTGGCACTGGGGCAATGAGGAGCTTAAAACCCCTTGGAAAATCTGCTTTGAACCCAGAACCTACTTTGGATTACTTCACACGGAAAAATCAACTCTGTATTAGGAGCATTTGGGGCCACACGGGGAAAAAACGACAAAGTTTAAATGTTACCTTGTAAGCTAAATTAACCAGCTGCAAAATTTGGAGATGAGGTAACCTTGCTGAGGTTGTTTCTTCATCTAGAAAGCAGAGCTGATAATACCTCTACCTCTCAGCATTACTTGGAAAAACGAAAATGAGGCCACAGGTGTGAAGCATTTTACTTATTTGTTACGGTCTGTTATAGCTACCAGGTGAAACTCCCTTTAGATTTTAGACATCTTAGAGTTAATTAAATATTTTCCCATTCTCCCCACCTGGTGTGGAAGGGACACTTTTCCAACTACCCCAGTGGACTTATGGTCATTTCTGTCAACATCACAGTCCTTTTTCCAAAAGAAATGGGATCCCAAGATGTCACCTTTCATGCAGAGGCCTTTGATTAGTTAAACTCAAAGCAACTGAATTTAACCATGAGCGTATGAGCACAAAAGAAGTGGAACTAGGAATTCAAAGTGCAACTGATTAAAAATTCTAGCAAACTACTTTAATTATTCCTCTTGGAAGTGATTTCTTTCCAGAAGCATTTCCTTTATAGAGTTTTTAAAAAGTCAGCTGCTTAAGCACTTAACTCACTCTCTCTGTTGCATTTATCTTCAAAAATGAAGAGTAAAGGTACTATTCATACCTTTATAATTCGCAGGTGTAATTTCATAATTTATTTACATTTTCCTGTCATCCTTTATGCTCTTGCAGCATCTTCAGCCTGACTTTCCAGTACAGAGTTTCTGGTGGTGACAACTGTCACACTGTGTCCTCCACAAAACAGCAATAATCACAGGAATAATCTGCTTCTCCTCTACCTCCTCACCCTTCTAAAATATTAGAAGAAAATATTTTCCTGTACCATACAAATCTCTATGCACGTGCTGATAACTTAAATAAAAAGCAGTTTTAAATAAAAGCAGCGTTTTCAAAGAGGCTCACTCTACATAAATTTAAAAGTGATCAATTCAAACAAGAGTCAACAGACCTTAAGTCTTCTGGCTCCCGTTACAACTTAATAACATCTGCATATAGAAACAGGTGGGGCAGTGGGGGAAAGCAAGTACCATGCATTCTTCTCAGTGTTTTTATCTCCCCAAATTCCACAAGAGCAGTTACCTGGCCACAATAAACAGAGAGCAGGGCTGTGGAGTAAACACGCTCACTCCAAAATACCCGGAGCACGTGCTTTCTGCTGGCACTGCGCGCTGAGCTCACTCACCAGCTGCTCCCAATCAGGCAAAGGAGTTGGCCGAAGGACCTTTCTGTACCAGGACTGGAGTTTGAGAAAGTGAGTACTTCCCCAAAACGGGGCAACCAAGCTGTAAATACAACCCCACTCCCTCAAAAACCACCATTAGGAAAGCCTGATAACCCCAAACTGAAACCACCCCCTGCCCCGTTGACTCGCACATGTACCTCCAACACTTAGAGCATCTGTTGATGCAGCCTACCTGCCTCTACTGAGACCTACCTCACTTTCTAAAATCAACTGCCGTGTTAGAGTTCTCAGGTATCAATAGCAATTGCCTGTTTGATCATCAAAGCGCATCCAGTGAAAACTAAGAGTCCCTTAGGAAAGAGAATAGCAAAGCTGGCGGTACCAAGTGTTTCCTGCAAGGCAGGGGAGGCTCTTTCTCCCAGCTTTTAACCAGGTCTCACTGTCTGAGAGTGCTACCACGCAGCCCCCAGAGAGCCCATCAATGAAGCCAAGCATCCCAGAATGAGCAGTACTTACGGTCTCTCCTCCCTGGAGGCCAAGTCTCCAGAAACTTCCTGGGGCGCCAAGTCTGCGCGCGGGTACGGCGCGCTCAGGCTGCGCGCTGCCCGCCCGGACTCCGGCGGAGAGGCGAAGGCGGCCGGCGGCGCGCCGACCCCGGCCCCGGCTCCCAGGCGCGCCCGCGCCTCCGCCGGCCCGGACCGCCTTCTCCCGCGGCCTGCGGGGCGGGCGGGCGAGGATCGCGGCGCTTCGCAGCCGGCGCCCTGGCGGGCGGGCGGACGGGCGGCGGGAGGATCCTCTCCGGGGGGCAGCTGTGAGCAGGCACGCCGGGTCCAACCCCAGAGGCTCCGGCAGGGAAGCCGCGGGCGTGGCCGGACAGCAGAGGGCTTTTTTTTTTTTTTTTTTTTGGGAATTTAGGGTGTGGCCCTCTAACACAGCAAAAAAGAAATGAGTCAGCCCGTGCGATCCTAACCAATAAGCGTGTTCACAGTCCGTTAAGGCGGAACTTGCCTTTCTTGATTTATGTCAGGCTTAGGAGCCTTTTACAGACTTTTTTTTTTTTTTTGAAAACTTAAGCCTTTCACAACGTCAAGAAAAACAAGGATAAATTCTGTTATGATAGATAACTTGATCAGTGGACATATGTTAATTTCTGTTACTTAGTAAAAGTTAATTGAGTTGGGAAGCGATCCTGGATGTAATGAGCTTGGAATCTGGCGTCAGAGCAGATTGGGATCTAACCTCTAAGATTGAGATCTAACCTCTGACACTGTTTGGTCCTGCGGGGGTTAACTATCTGCAATGAGGGAGATAAAATGCCCATCCACCACTTTGCTGGACAGATTATATATAATACAGGCAGAGTATTTGACACAGTGACACGTAGAGTAGGCACTCAGACAATCCTGTCTGTCCCTCTGAGTTCGGATTCAAAATCGCCAAACTTGTGGACAAACTGGCCCATAATTTTTCTGTTTAAATTCTGGTTAAGTTAACATATCCAAAAAATTTTCAAACTCAAATAGTTCTTTGGTATTTGCATGGTGTGTCTCTTATTTAAGCAGTTAAAAAAAAAAAACTCGAAGCTTTTGGTTTAGAATTCTTGAATTTGGTGTTCTTGTTTTACCAGAGAGATTAGTAGCAAGAAAGGAAAAAAAAAGTGTAGAATTGAAATGATTCCATTTATGCCACAGTTAAACCAACTTTTAAAAAGTAAATGTGATTTTGGAAATATTCATTCTATCTGGGTCACTGTACCCTAAACACCATTTTTGAATAGAAAGATTGAAAAGAGACACTTTAAGTAGTTTGGAATTGGCAAATTACAGGAGCCCGAAGGACTGCTATGTCCTGAGCACCAGCTGATTACTAGTGGGGGCTGAGTTTTTACAGAGGAATAATTTTTTTTTTAATTTTTTAAGTTACCAATTAAACCGTCTTGGCTTTGGAGATCTCCTAAATTTAATTTCCTTGTATTTGTTTAAAACTGGTCATTCCATAGGCCAGGATTTCTTTAAAATACTCTTTTAAGGCAAAGATAAAATCTCAAGGGAGATCCAGGGCTCTTTCTAAAATGCTACTCTTTTCTTCAAACCATCCTGGAAGACTGCAAAGAATGCTTCACCAGGAGTCCAAAGGTCCTGTCCTCATCCCAGCTCTGCCAGTAAGTGATCAGGTTCGTGGCCCTGCGTAAACTGCTTCTTCTCTCTCTGCAGATTCCTATGCATTCTTCCATTTTTAAGAGAAAGTTATGGCCCCAAACAGGGCAGGCACAAGATAAGCCTATGACCTAACATTTAACCTTAGCAACAGGCATAGTCAGTCAGTCAGTTCAGTTGCTCAGTCATGTCCTACTCTTCACGAGCCCATGGACTGCAGTCAGGCTTCCCTGTCCATCACCAACTCCCGGAGCTTGCTCAAACTCATGTCCATGCGGTCAGTGATGCCATCCAGCCATCTCATCCTCTGTTGTCCCCTTCTCCTGCCTTCAATCTTTCCCAACATCAGGGTCTTTTCTAAGGAGTCAGTTCTTCCCATCAGGTGGCCAAAGTATTCGAGCTTCAGCTTCAGCATCAGTCCTTCCAGTGAATATTCAGGACTGATTTCCTTTAGGATTGCCTAGTTTGATCTCCTTGCAGTCCAAGAGACTCACATAAACTGGGCCTGTATCCTAGATGATGAAACTGATAAATCTCTCTTGACTCTCATATTCCTTATAAAGCTAATCTTATGGTCTTGAGGACTTCCCTGGTGGCTCAGACAGTAAAGCATCTGCCTACAATGCAGGAGATCCAGGTTCGATCCCTGGCTTGGGAAGTTCCCCTGGAGAAGGAAATGGCAACCCACTCCTGTACTCTTGCCTGGAAAATCCCAGGGACGGAGGAGCCTGGTAGGCTTCAAGTCCATGGGGTTGCAAAGAGTTGGACACGACTGAGCCACTTCACTTTATGGTCTTAGACACTGTGAATTAAATTCTAGAATCATCTGTGCTCCCTCCCTCCCTATTGACAATTCACTATCACCTGGCATGATGACAGCTTCTTAATGTCTTTCATATCTGTACTGGTTTTTCCATCCTCATTCAAGCATCCATGCCCTCAATCTCCTAACTGCTGCTCCTGCTGCCAGGTCCAATCCTCTCTGCTTCCAGGACATCACTGTCATATGTTAACTGTTAGAGTCTAGCATGCCATCATGTCATAAACCCTTCCTCTCTCTTATCAGTTAAACAAGTAGAGTTTTGTAGTAGAGATCAAGAGGAAAACACATGCATTACAGGCAACTTTCTTCAGTCATTGAAATTAATACTGATTTTTAGGCACATTGATTTTCTGCTTATGAAACCATTATTGCTAATTATACTGACCAAACTGATAATATGTTGGCTGTTACATCAAGAACTGTAGCTCTTTTATATTATATGAAAAGACCGTATATGTGTGTGTGCATATGTGTGTCTACATATATATAAAACCTATGTGAATATGAGCAACTCAATAAGCTTCGTGACTTTGCAGTTTAAAATGTGCAATTGAGGACTTGCCTGGTGGCCCAGTGGTTAAGACTTCACACTTCCAATGCACAGGGCGTGGGTTCAGTCCCTTTTGGGGGAACTAAGATCCCACATGCCATCAAACATGGCCAAAAAATAAAAATAGAATAAAATATGCAACTGTATGCATGTATGCAGCCATACATAGATGCACTGAGATACATAAAAGAGGACGGGAAAAGTAACCCACACAGGAAAAGAGAGAGATACTCTAGGTTGTTTCTATTGTCTGGGAGCCAGTCAAGCTGAAAATGTATAGAGTGCTCCATTCAAAAAGAAGAAAGCCTTCATACATAAGTGCACCTGTGATCATAGCTCAAAGCACCTGAAAGATGTTTACAATGATCCTATGCTTTGGAAATAAGGACACAATTACCAACCAGAACGTTCTCACAATAGAAAAAGGGTCACTATTTCTAGGATATCTTTGTTGTCCAAAGTTAAAATGAAAATCTTTGTACTTTGCAATCTATGGTTTAAAAAAAGAAACAATTAGCTCCGATCCCAATGCCATGATGCTACTGTTATTTAGTTGCTAAGTTGTGTCCGACTCTTTGCGACCCCATGGACAGCAGCACACCAGGCTTCCCTGTCCTTCACTATCTCCCAGAGTTTGCTCAGACTTAAGTCCATTGAGTCAGTGATGCCATCTAACTGTCTCATCCTCTGCCTCCCCCTTCTCCTCCTACCCCCAATCTTTCCCAGCACTGGGGGCCATGATGTTCAGTCATTCAAAAGCTGGCTTTCACCTCTTCAGCTCCCATCTTCCACTTAAAAAACCTTTGGCCAAATAATCCCACCAGCCTACTTCTTGTTCCCCTAAAGCAACAGGCACATTACCGCCTCCACACCTGGGCCCATGCCATGGCCTCTGTCTCTACCACTCTCCTTACAAGTTACCACCTTTCAGATCCTCTCAAACCCCTTCCTTTTCTGGAACCCTGTTGACTGGTTCAAATCCTAGGGAACTCTCCTCTCTTCTGAATGCCTACAGATTTATTCTTTAATACCTCCATCTCAAAACTTAGAGAGCCTAAGTGTCTTCCTTCTGTTTGAAATCTCTGGCTTTTCTCTCTCAGATGACAAAAGTCCATTGGAGACAGAGACAATGTTTCAGAGGCCTTGTCTCCCCAGGACCTAGCAGATTCTGAATAAATAGTTGTTAATATAATGGTGTTTAAGTTATATAACCACCACAAAGGAGATAGGAAAACTTTCCTTTGGACTGCTGACACATCAAGAATACACAAATATTATAGCTGTTCAACCCAGTTGGCAGTCAGAACCCGAGCAACAGATGTGAGTCTTTGCTCTTTACGACATGTTCCAACAATAAAGAATGCCATCACTGAGAAAGCAAATCTGATACTTCCTAAAAGGAAGTACAGTTTACAAAAGAGTGTCAGCACGTACCATCTCAGTTCCCCAAATACTAACCCACTCATGAGAACAGAGGGACTAAGTCATTCTATCTTCCCTTTCAAATAAGGGACACATACATACATATTTGACAGTCTTACCAAAGACCAATTCCTCCTTAAATAGAAATATCTTACCTGTTTACCTTAAAGTGCTCCTAAGCATGTAAGTTAGCAAATGGCAGTTGTCCGAGGCAACATATAACTGTTAGAACCATCGTAAATTTCCATTTGCTTATATGGTTTAAAATAAAAAATTATATGACATTTGCATTAGAGCAAGCCTCTATTCAAGTCATTCTCATCCATACAGAGTCACTCGTATCTTTGGATTAGTGCAAATACAGTTCTACTTTTATGAGATAGGAATAAACACTACCGTTGTTCTAAAAGAGTTGTGACAAATCAGCTGCCCTACTCTGCAACTACATTTATTATAACTGCTCATGACAAAGACACACTTCTTAAATATTCCAAATATAAACAGCCAAATTAATCAGTATTCTTTAACTTGCAAGTAACATGGCACTTGAAGCAGCAGAGGGAAAAGTAAGATAGATAGACTGACTCTGTACTTAGTCACTCAGTCATGTCCAACTCTTTGCAACCTCACGGACTGGAGCCCACCAGGCTCCTCTGTCCATGAAATTTTTCAGGCAAGAATACTGGAGCAGGTTGCCCATTTCCTCCTCCAGTGGATCTTCCCAATACAGGGATCGAATCCATGTCTCCTGTGTCTCCTGCATTGCAGGTGGATTCTTTACCTGCTGAGCCATCAGGGCTGGCAACATGAAAGTCACAGGGCTGGCTGGGCTTTAGGGCCATTTCATTGTGAACTCCACCAGGACAAGAGGACATCTTTGCTTCTACATGTTAGCTTTGTTCTCCCTTGCTAAAATCTGCCTTCTTCCACTTAACTCCCAGCTCTGGCACTAAGAGGGACTATTCCATAGTTATAATCTTAAAATTTCTGAAGAAACACTCACACTGGTCAGCGTGGGCCATGTGGCCACCCCAGTGGCCAAGGTCTACACTAGAACTACCTAGCTGAACTGGAGGAAAGGGCAACTAAGTTCTCCAGAAGGTGTTTACTTCCCAAAAGTAGGAAGGAGGGCTCCTTTGTCCCCCAAAATCAGTACCTATCAAGAAATTCCATTTCAAGTCTAAAACAAAAGCTCATCTACACAGTCTTCAATCGGGTAATAACATTCTGAAAGTTGTTTAATGAACTCTAAAGTTAATGAACTCTTCTGTGGCACTTTAAATGCATTTCACTAGAGACCAGATGTAGAGAGATTGGCATCTCTGGCCAGTCTTTAAAGGCCTATTTAACTCATGATTTATCTGAGGTATAATGTTAATATTTCTAATACGATACTCAAACCCCATTCATAACATTGTTCCTATAGGAAAATGTACTTGAAATTCCACCTACAGCAAGAAAAACATGTTCAACTGAATTCATTTACTGAGGATCTAGTAATGGGGGGGGGGCTTCTAATGTGCACATATCACTTGACATTTAATCTGTACCCAGTACTGCAAGGCAGGTATTATCAACTGCACTGAACACATGAGGAGACTGGGCATTCAAGAAAGTTTTGAAGCCCAAGGTCAATCATGAAGATGCGTTACAGTGTGCTTCAAAGCTATGAACGTCTGATCCCAGAGCTGGTAGTATTCTGTCCGCTATCCATAGCAGTCAGACAAGAGTGGGCTTTTAGTTCAGGTGACTGAGAGCTGAGCTAACATTTCCAACTCTGTGTAAATATCTAGATTTCCCTGCAGAGAAGAGAAGGAACTAGTGGGCAGTCATAGTCAATAGCCAGACATTAACTTTCTCTATCTTCCCAAGAAAAGCTATTTCTCTGTGGCAAAACAAAAAGAAAATATTTCTCTGGGTAAACCTTGACAAATGCTGGTATTGACATGAAGATCGTCTGAAAATTGAGGGTCTAAAATAGTATCGTCATAGAAAATTTGTTTTGCCCTGTTGGAAAAAGATGGCACTGTATTAAAAGGGCACTTAGGTGTTTTAAAAAAGATTAAAATTGCAAAAATAACTGAGGTGACTCAGTTCTGCCAAAATATATGTGATGGATGCACTTTACAGCTTTACCTCTATATCACATTTTAAGCAATGTGTTTGGTTAAGGAGTATTTATTACATATAAGAGAATATATTTAACATATTGGTCAGGAAAAATAATAATAAAATCAACAATCATAAACCTATCACCCAACCTAAAAGCAGACCATTAGTGATAAACTAGGGCAGGTCCCTGAGTGTCCCTTCCCATCTGATGGAGGTGGACAATCCCTTCCTCCTGTGCATGTTGGACAAAAAGTTTAAAAGCCCTTGACCCAAGAGGGGAATTTAATAATAAATTAACCTTGTTATGCCTTTTGAAATCAAACTGGAGAGATGGCAAGAACTAATAAGATAGAAAACAATTGAATTCAGTCATAAAGCAAGGGGATGGCTAGATTGTACCCTGTCTTAACTTAGCAACTGCTGGCCAGACAGACTTGTAGAAGCTTCTGGTTTTACTCCCATCATCCATAGCCAGGACTAGTCATTATCACATTATTAGGCATGTGATCTGAAATATGACAAGTCATCTGGAAATTATTCCAAATTGAGGTAAGGTGTTACTAAGCCAAGACAAACTGGCTCTCCCATGCAGAGCCTTAAGCACATCAGATACCATAAGAAGAAAAAAAAAAAAAGGAGCACATGGATTAACAACCATGAACTTCACTTCATATATCATGGTGAGAAGAACTAAAAACTTGAGAGTGGGAAAAATCAAAGAAAAAAGTCAATCATTTATTAAGAATGATTTTAAGAACTTTGTTTTAACAGTGTATTAAGCAACTTAAGTTGTGGGGGAAAATTGAGGTAAAGAAGTTACAGAGTTTGCAACCCCATGGACTGGGGCCTGTCAGGCTCCTCTGTCCATGGAATTCTCCAGGCAAGAATAATGGAGTGGGTCGCCGTTTCCTCCTCCAGGGGATCTTCCCAACCCAGGGATCGAACCCAGGTCTCCCACATTGCAGGCAGATTCTTTAGCAGCTGAGCCACCAGGGAAGCCCAAAGAGTTTACACCACATGTCAAAAAGAAAGGGCACCCACATGTCAAAAAGAAAGGGCACCCACACTCAATGAGCGAGTCAGTGTAAACTGTTTGACTAAAAACTACATACTGAGAATAAGGAAGCCTAGCACATAGTACAATTAAATGGCACAATAAATACATGCTAAGGAAGAAATGGAAAAAGGAAGATAAGCTTAACTAAGAAAGCAACAATACTTAAAGAGCATCTTAAGGATGGCATGCAACAAACTGGGAACACCTATATGAACACCAACAGACACCTTGATCAAAGTGGCACTTTCCTTCATCACCCGACATTGCCTTCTTTTATAGCAGTTAGGATTTGCTGTTGTTCAGTCACTCAGTCATGTCCGACTCTTTGCAACCGCATGGACTATAGCTTTCCAGGCTCTTCTGTCCATGGGGTTTTCCAGGCAAGAATACTTGAGTGGGTTGCCATTTACTTCCCCAGAGGATCTTCCTGACCCAAGGATCAAACTTGTGTCTCCTGTATTAGATACACAGCATCCGATTGCGTCAGACTCTTTACGATTTCTAAAGACCAGGACTTTAGATTTTTTAAACCTCTAGATGTCGAGACTTTGACATGGGACACATTCTACAAATGTTTGAAGGAAAAAAAAAAGAAGGGTCAAGTTGGTCAACCCTAAGTACCTTATTTAAATGACTTATTTAAAGTAATAACCTCTGATGAAGGTTGGCCTCTTCAATGCAGGAGAGAGAATGTTATACAACTGATGATGGGGTGCACTGTTTCTCAACTTTACAAAGATGCTCTCTGTACAAAGTATCTGTGTGTGTCCTGAAAAGGCGAGAGAGTGGTACTTAAGGGGTGAAAAAGGGGTGTATCGGTTCAGGCTAAATTATGCTGCAGTAACAAGTAACACCAACATTTTAGAGGCCAACAACAGAGGAAGGTTTATTTCTGACTCCTGTTTGGTTCTCTGCAGGTGAGCTGAGATTGGGCTCCATGTCCTTTTCCCTCTGGGACCAAGGCAGAAGTAGCAGCCCGAACTGGGACAGATTGATCTCATGCAAAGAGAGAGATGGTAGAACCAGGCAATTTGGATTCCATTTCTGCCTGGAAATGGCACATGTCATTGTTATTTATAAGTCCAAGGGCCAAGACAGCCGTGGAGCTCAACCCTCAGTGGGTGTGACAGCATAATTCTCCCACAGGATGGAGCGTGGGTAGGAAGGAATAGCAAATGTTTTGATGGTAATGTAACTTATGGCAAAGGGAATAGAACATGGCTAGAGAAGTGCTTTCTTCCCTTCAGTAATGAGAGAAGAAGGTGTCGTATTATAAAAAGCAGTCTTTTCATTTCTATGGTACTTTATGCTGTTCTCATAAGCTTTCAGATATTGTCTCACTGTATTCTGAAAACCATCCTAGTGTGATTCCAGGACTTGCCCAAGGCCCCAGCCGTGCCTGAACTGGAGCCCAATTATGGTGATCTCTCACCAAAGCAGCCTTTGAGACTTTGGTTTCACCCACAAAATGGAGATAATCTTAGATACTTTCTAAGACAGTTGTTGAAAGATTAAGTAGAACAATGTATTTAAAACACATAAGCACATAAAATTACTTGCTTAATATAAAGTCATATTATTATTAAATTATGATATTTATTCCTTATCCCACATCTTTCCCAAATTATCTTTAAATTTAGTCATAAACAGTTTGTTTAAATTTCTTAAGTAGAAAATGCATTTATTAATGATATTCTCTTCCCCTGTTAAAACCATAAGCTCCCCTAGTCGAGGTTTTTCTATGCACACACACATACTTTCCCTATGACTTCTCTTACTTGTTTACTTTCAGACTGCTCAGTTTCTTAAGACTCTTAAGAAGTTTCAGAAGGCAGCACTATTAATTTTTTATTTGTTCCCAAACAAGAGAAATGAAGGGCAATTAAAGACAGTCTTCATTTCAAGTATGATAGAGATTTCACACGTGTCTCCCAACTGAGAGTGAATTAAGGACTCAGCATCAAAGATGCTTCTACCTCTGTCTTCTACCTCTAGCCCTAATTAGCACGCCCTGCCTTCTCTTCGCATTCAACCAAACTACAATTCTGGCCTTTCCCCAGAATGGAATCTTGCTTTCCCACCTCTCCTTCTTGGCTCAAAAAACTGTTTTACCTAGAGTATTCCCTACACACTCTGTTCAAGGATCCTGTCCAAATAATTGGTTAAGTGTACCACACTGCATACACAAGGATGTTCATCATGGTATGCTTCAAAAGAATGAGAAGTTGAAAACAAACTAACTGCTCACTAGTAAGGAAATGGCTAAATACCTTACAGATCACACATACATGGGATGCCATAGAAGAGTAACAAAAATGATGTAGATTATACCTATTGATTTGGCGTGGTCTCAGTTTATTATTAGTCTAATCATGTTTCAAAGTAATATTGATAATGATCCATTTTAGGGAGAAAAATATCTAATTTAGACATAGGAACAGAATGCAGAATACAAAAAAAAACCTAATAATCGTATCTCTTTGTAGTGATAATGAGTTTTCTAATCTTAATAATTTTCACATTTTAACACTCTTTCCAATTAGCATTGTTAACTTTTATAACCTAAAAAAGGCATTTTAATTAAAAGGCATTAATCATTAAATACCCAATTCAAATGTCATCTGCTCCTGAACACCCCACCCCAGCCCACTCTTATCACACAGGTAATTCCTCTCTCTTGTCTGTTACCTGACTATTTAATATATTTATTATAACATTTACCACACTTGTTTTGAAATGACAATTTTCTTTGTTCAGGCTTGATTATCAACTCTTGAATAAGTGGAATAAGCCTGTTTTATTTTTACTGGTGCTTAGTCATTCAGTCCTGTCCGACTGTTTGTGACCCCATGGACTGTAGCCCTCCAGGCTCCTCTGTCCCTGGGATTTTCCAGGTAAGAAAACTGGAGTAGGTAGCCATCCCTTTCTCTAGGGGATCTTCCCAACTCAGGGATGGAACCCAAGCCACCTGCATTGAAAGCAGATTCTTAACCATCTGAGTCACCAGGGAATCTACCCTAATGACCCGTGACTCTCAAGTATCCAGACACTACTGAGTATGTTGATTTGAACATAAAGCAAGGCTATACAATCTGCACATTTGAAGTTTGTACACCTAGTGATCTAATCAAAAATTCATCTACTATGGGGATGTTCTGAAGATGCATAGGGTCCATTTTGGAGAGAGAAATTATCAGTCAGGATATTTTATCTGTGGCAACATTTGTCTATTAATCATTACTCCCATGTTTGCTTTCAGAATTACCAAAAACACCCTTATTCAACTTGTTTAAGATGTAAGTCAATATTTCTTAGTCCAGAGATTAGTCTCTCAGATTTTTTATCCATGAGCTTCCTCTTCAAAAGGACAAGAACTACTTTTATAATAATCCAAGTCCAATCCTGACTCAGTAGGAAATATAAATACCTATTGTTTTAGGAAGAAATAAGGGAAATAAATGTTTTAAGATTATGTAAGTCTGATTCAGGGAATTGACATAAACGAAGGTTTTGAAATAGCCAGGGGCGCTTTTTTTTTTTTGAAGGTTCAATAAAGAATGTGTTTTGAGAACTAGGTGGGTGAGATTTAAAATAAATACAAGCACCACGATCTTAGCTGTTACTTAGCAATTTCAGGCTTCAATTGTTCCCTTCTAAAGGGCAAGTGACAAGACTGAAGAAATTGCTTCCAGAAGAAACACTGAGATATCTGATCCAGTTTCCTTTCTTCTCTCCATTTGCCTCCCTAAGATCTTAATCCAGCTGGTATGAACTTTAAACTGCTCAGGTTTTGGGTTTTGGTTCATTCTCTCTGGAGACAATTCCTTTTTCTTAATTTCTGAATCAAAAGCAAAGCTACATGCCATTATTAGTTAGGAGGCACCTCGGCTGCTTGTCCCCAAAGTGTCGCTACCTGAGGAAGTGCCGACTCACCGGAGTACAGAGAAGGGAAAGAAAAACATTCAAAAGAGAGTAAACAATCTAACTTATCTCCACACACTATCACTCAAAAGCCAGAAGAAGTGAGGGTGCCAGGGGCCAGTTACAAAGCTGAGTTAATAACATGAGAACTCTAGTCACACACTTAAGAAAATAGATCTAAATTCTGGATTGATCTTGGCACTTATCTTCATTCCAGAAGCTGTAGGGGCATGACAACTTGGGCTACCTAGCATGGATTCAAAAGCAGACCTTGCTTTTATCAACCAAACCAAACTCTTACCACCAGGGCTGAGAAAGATAATTGAAGATTTGTGGCTTGGGAATGTCTTCACAACAGGAAACTTACCATCATTGGTGTGCTGAGGCCAGCTCATGGATCAGTCCCTTAAAACCTTGCATATTCTCAGGATTTGGGACGAGGAGATTGTTAAACACACTATCAGTAAATGCTAAACTATATAAACATACAATTAAAATTAACTATACTAAAAACAAAGATCAAAAGTACTCAAAACACATCATTTCCTGTTTTACTATGATCAATAATCTTTGATGTTCTTTGCAACTATTGTACCTCCTTGGTAGGAAATCATATAAAGGTGTGCTCCTGCAATCACTTCGCAACTCTGCTGGCAGTAATGCTTGCTGGTAGCATGAAATCATCGATGATGGGAGTGTTCACACCACAGAAACTGGCAAACCCTACAACCCCCTCCCCCGATCAGGGCTGACTCTGAACATTTACTTGGATATCCATATCTGCAATGTTAACCCACCACTGCCTGACAGTAGCTCAGGAAGTTGAGCTGGTCAGGCTCCTAAATCAAAATAAAGGTTTGTAAACTATAAATCGTGATACAAATACAAGGATGGAAAGTAACTACTTTTACTGTGGCCCTGTAATGTAACAGTCACAGCACAAAGTACTATCCTAATAGTCTTTCATTTCAAGAGAAATATTATCAAATCCAGGATACTGATGAGTCAACTGAGGTGGAGACAATGAGTAATGACTAAAAGCACAATAGCCAGAGTCAGGTGTATGAATGTCTGACTCAAAAACGTATGATCTTTCCACTAACTACGAACTTACTAACTTTATGACTACCATAATGAAACCAAAACCAATCATGTATAACTGTCAGGTAATTTGAAAATACTAAAAGATACATTGAAGAGGAATAGACAAAGAGCTCAATTTTTTCATATTCAGCAAGTTTGTTCATATTTACCTCCAAAATGTACCCACAAAAAGTTAGTAAAAAATGAGGCCCATGGAACCAGTGGAAGAAAGAATGATCTGCATTTGAGATAGGCTAAGTCCAAGGTTAATATAAGAGGGATTCCCTTTCAGTTTTTTAAATATTTATACTCTATCCACCAAACTGACACACCCAACTTAAAATGAGATGCTCTGCCAAGAAAGAACAATGGAAAAAAATCTCTGAAATATTGGCACCAATTTTCTGAAGTACTTCCTTACTCAGACACTTACTTTTCAAAATTTTCTTTTTTAAACTTTCAAGGTATTTAATTGGGCTATTATTTTAACTTTGTTTCTTACAGAAAACTCACCTGGTAGTCAAAGGAATGCCAAAGAGTTAACAAAATTTTACTCACTGATTATTTTTTAAAATTCTTGTCATCTTGGCTTCCTGTAAGTTACCGGCTTCTCCCGTTGTTCCTGTACATTTCCATCACCTGCCATGAAAAGAGAGAATCTGATTATATGTCTCATAAAGTCCATTTCTTGGTTTCTACTACATTGGTCTTCTCCTTTCTTCATAACTTATACACAGAGAGAAATATGGTTGTCTCTTCCTTTCTCTCCAAAATCAAAAAGGCAAGAGAGAACAACACAGAAGATCACCTCAAGAGAAAAAACTTTAAAGAGCAGTATTTCTACTGTGGGGGGTTGGGGTGAAGACTTTTAAAATACCCTCCCTTATGTTTTCCGGAATAAATTTTTAGTCTGTCTCTTCGAAGCAAGCAGTTTTAGAGTAAGCCACTTTCTCTCTCTCCCACTCCCCAAACCTCTTCTTCCTTCTCAAAAGTGAGTGACTAACCACTTGGGAAGGCTAGAGGAAGCACTGGTTTAATGCTGAGGCCCCACACTGAGCTGGGCAGTAAGGGTCTCCCCCCCCCCCCCCCCGTTCTCTCCAACACCAGGAATCAAGCTGATTTCCCCACAGTAAACAGGACAACAGCAGCCTGTTTGTGGGAGGACCAGCCAGCTCTCTCTGCTGGCTTCTCTCCGGCAGAGTTACTGGACACTAGAATGACTCCATTAGGGTTACTGGAGCCCAGTGCATGTTTCAGAGAAAGAGGGAACTGATATTTCTCAGTTTTGCAATCCTGCTTTTATCAATAATTAAGTTACTACCTATGTTGATTCCCATTTGAATTGTTGCTCTATTTCACAAACTGTTTAAAGATTACAGGATAAAAGAGATAAATGATTAGGCAACCCAAACCACCATCTGTCAAAGGACAATGCCTAAATAAAAGCTTTGCTCAAAGTCCTACCACTTTCTAGTCACATAACCTTGGGAAAATCCATTCACATTCCCTAGTCACAATTTCTTTATTTCTGAAAGAGGATCAAATGGCCCCTACTATACTGTGTGGTTATTCGGATTAAATAAAATGAAAGACATGATTTGCCAAAGTCAAGCATACTTTGATCTAAAAAGGGACACTCAGTGCTCAGACTTGCTAGTTTGTCCATACTTCCAGTTCAGATATCAGTGATCCATATAATTTGTGGACAAATGGATTACACTAGTCGGGGCATAGACTTGGAATACCATGATATTGAATGGTTTGCCTTGGAAAAGAACAGAGATCATCCTATCATTTTTGAGACTGCATCCAGGTACTGCATTTCAGACTCTTCTGTTGACTCTGAGGGCTACTCCATTTCTTCTAAGGGATTCCTGCCCACAGTAGTAGATATAATGGTCATCTGAGTTAAATTCACCCATTCCAGTCCACTTTAGTTTGCTGATTCCTACAATGTCGATGTTCACTCTTGCCATCTTCTATTTGATCACTTCCAATTTGCCTTGATTCATGAACCTAATATTCCAGGTTCCTATGCAATATTGCTCTTTACAGCACAGAACCTTGCTTCTGTCACCAGTTACATCCACAACTGGGTGTTGTTGCTTTGGCTCCATCTCTTCATTCATTCATTATTTCCCCACTGAGCTCCAGAAGCATACTGGGCAACTACTGACCTGGGGAGTTCATCTTTCATTGTCTTTTTTTTTTTTTTTAATTTTCTTTATTGTGTTGGTTTTGCCATACAGTGACATGAAACTGCCATGGGTCTACACATGCTCCCCCTCCAGAACCCCCCTCCCTCCCCCCTCCCGACTCCCTCCCCCTGGGACATCCCGGTGCACCAGCCCCGAGCATCAACCCTGGGCTGGCGATTGATTTCACATATGGTAGTTAACATGTTTCGATGTCATTCTCCCATATCATCCCACCCTTGCCCTCTTCCACAGAGTCCACGTGTCCGTTCTATACATCTGCTCTTTTTGCCTTTTCACACTGTTCATGAGGTTCTCAAGGCAAGAATGATGAAGTGATATGCCTTTCCCTTCTCCAGTGGACCACATTTTGTCAGAGCTCTCCACCATGACCCGTCGGTCTTGGGTGGCCCTACACAGCAAGGCTCATGCTTTCATTGAGTTCGACAAGGCCGTAGTCCATGTGATCAGATTGGTTAGTTTTCTGTGATTCTGGTTTTCAGTCTGTCTGTCCTCTGATGGAGAAGGATAAGAGGCTTATGAAAGCTTCCTGATGGGAGAGACTGACTGAGGGGGAAACTGGATCTTCTTCTGATGGGTGAGGCTGTGCTCAGTAAATATTTGATCCAATTTTCTATTGATGGATGGGGCTGTGTTCCCTCTCTGTTATTTACTTGGGGCCTAACTATGGTGGAGGTAATGAAGGTAATGGCAACCTCCTTCAAAAGGTTGAAGACCTATAAGACCTTCTAGAACTAACACCCCAAAAAGATGTCCTTTTCATTAAGGGGACTGAAATGCAAAAGAAAGAAGTCAAGAAATACCTGGAGTAACAGGCAAATTTGGCCTTGGAATACAGAATGAAGCAGGGCAAAAGCTAATAGAGTTTTGCAAAGACAATGCACTGGTCATAGCAAACACCCTCTTCCAACAACATAAGAGAAGATACTACACATGGACATCACCAGATGGCCAACACCGAAATGAGATTGATTATATTCTTTGCAGCCAAAGATGGAGAAGCTCTATATAGGCAACAAAAAAAAAAAAGACCAGGAGCTGACTGTGGCTCAGATCATGAAATCCTTATTGTCAAGTTCAGACTTAAATTGAAGAAAGTAGGGAAAACCACTAGACCATTCAGGCATGACCTAAATCAAATCTCTTATGATTATTCAGTGGAAGTGAGAAATAGATTCAAGAGATTAGATGTTATAGACAGAGTGCCTGAAGAACTATGGACGGAGGTTCATGACATTGTACAGGAGGCAGGGATCAAGACCACCCCAAGAAAAAGAAATGCATAAAGGCAAAATGGTTGTCTCAGGAAGCCTTATAAATAGCTGTGAAAAGAAGAGAAGTGAAAAGCAAAGGAGAAAAGGAAAGACATACCTATTTGAATGCAGAGTTCCAAAGAATAGCAAAGAGAGATAAGAAAGCCTTCCAAAATCAATGCAAAGAAATAGAGGAAAACAACAGAATGGAAAAGACTACAGATCTCTTCAAAAAACATTAGAAATACCAAAAGAACATTTCATGCAAAGATGAGCACAATAAAGGACAGAAATGGTATGGACCTAAAAGAAACACAAGAAATTAAATAGCAGTGGCAAGAATACACAGAGGAACAATACAAAAAAGATCTTCATGACCCAGATAACCACAATGGTGTGATCACTCACCTAAAACCAGACATTCTGGAATGTGAAGTCAAGTGGGCCTTAGGAAGCATCACTACGAACAAAGCTAGCGGAGGTGATAAAATTCCTGTTGAGCTATTTGAAATCCTCAAAGACGATGCTGTGAAAGTGCTGCACTCAATATGCCAGCAAATATGGAAAACACAACAGTGGCCACAGGACTGCAAAAGGTCAGTTTTCATTCCAATCCCAAAGAAAGGCAGTGTCAAAGAATGCTCAAACTACCACACAATTGCACTCATCTCACATGCTAGCAAAGTAATGCTCAAAATTCTCCATGCAAGGTTTCAAAGTACGTGAACCATGAACTTCCAGATGTTCAAGCTGGAATTAGAAAAGCCAAAGGAACCAGAGTTTAACATGCCAACATACCTTGGATCATTGAAAAAAGCAAGAGAGTTCCAGAAAAACATCTATTTCTGCTTTACTGACTATGCCAAAGCTTTTGACTGTGTGGATCACAACAGACAGTGGAAAATTCTGAAAGAGATGGGAATACCAGACCACCTGACCTGCCTCCTGAGAAATCTGTATGTAGGTCAGAAAGCAACAGTTTGGGCTGGACGTGGAACAACAGACTGGTTCCAAATCAAGAAAGGAGTACGTCAAGGCTGTCACTGCCACCCTGCTTATTTAACTTAACCCTGCAGAGCACATCATGAGAAATGCTGAGCTGAATGAAGCACAAGCTGGAATCAAGATTGCCGGGAGAAAGACCAATAACCTCAGATATGCAGATGACACCACTCTTATGGCAGAATTTGAAGAAGAACTAAAGAGCCTCTTGATGAAAGTGAAAGAGAAGAGTGAAACAGTTGGCTTGAAGCTCAACATTCAGAAAAACAAAGATCATGGAATATGGCCCCATCACTTCATGGCAAAATGATGGGGAAACTGTGAAAACAGTGACAGACTTTTATTTTGGGGGGCTCCAAAATCACTGCAGATGGTGGCTGCAGCCAAGAAATTAAAACACACTTGCTTCTTGGAAGAAAAGCTAAGACCAACCTAGACAGCATATTAAAAAGCAGAGACATTACTTTGCCAACAAAGGTCCATCTAGTCAAAGCTATGGTTTTTCCAGTAGTCATGTATGGATGTGAGAGTTTGACTATAAAGAAAGTTGAGCACCGAAGAATTGACGCTTTTGAACTGTGGTGTTGGAGAAGACTCTTGAGAGTCCCTTGGACTGCATGGAAATCCAACTAGTCCATCCGAAAGGAGATCAGTCCTGAATATTCACTGGAAGGACTGAGGCTGAAGCTGAAGCTTCAATACTTTAGCCACCTAATGCGAAGAACAGACTCATTTGAAAAGACCCTGATGCTGGGAAAGATTGAGGGCAGGAGGAGATGGGGATGATGGAGGATGAGATCTTTGGATGGCATCACTGACTCAATGGACATGAGTTTGAATAAACTCCTCGAGTTGGTGATGGACAGGGAGGCCTGGTGTGCTACATTCCATGGGGTCACAAAGAGTCACACATGACTGAGCGACTCAGCTGAATGGATTACACTTAGGAAACTGTCCCCCTTTTACCAAAAGAAAGTGATTCCAAGTATGTTTTACTTCTGTTTTTCAATTTCATGACATTTTAGGGCCCACCACCAAGGGACAGGAAGTTCCACTTTCCCTTTACAGTACAGCCCAAATGAAAACATCTCACTTCTACCAAGCAGAACGGAAGGACTGCTCATTTTATGTGAGGAATATACGGCTCCAAGTAGACAACACTTAGAAAAGAGGAACCTGGTAACTTTCCTCACTTGAAGCCTCAGTGCTAAAGGAGTTCAGAGACAGGAGATAATATTAATTGTAAAATGGCTCCATGCCCTGCGATACCATGAGACATGGTTAACCTCATTACAGAAGAGGCAGAAGCTCCAAGTTATCCAGACCATTAGGGTGTATGTGTATATGTTTGTGTGTAAGAGGGGCATAAAGAACGGAGAGAAATGAGAAATACCACACCAATACAGAAAACTTTGTAGTTCTTGTCACCACCAACAGAAATAGCGGGGAAGGAATGAAGAGTCAAAGATTTGTCAATTATACCCAGCACAGAGGAACTTGCTCATAGGCTGGCCATAGCGTTATACTTCAGGTCACTTGGCATGGAAGCCTTTTAAAAGCATGGAAAATGCAGAGGATCTGATGTAAGTTTAAAACACATAGGCAAGAACTCCACCCTTTGCTATTTAACAGCAATGTGGTCTTTGCCAAGTAATTATTAAGCCTCAGTTTCCAGGTCTGTAAAATGGGGAGTCATTGTGCAGATTAGAGATAATGCATGTACAATGTCCACCACAGAATATGTCCCCCAGATATAATTACTGTGTTTGCTAGTGCAAGCATGATAGTCTATTAAATTCAAAGCTACCAGTGCAATTATGGTATTGAGTCCATTAAATTCAGACTCTTTCTGTAGATGAACATTTTGGAACGAGTTTCAAGTGATACTTTTGACAACAACATGAAACATTTCTATGTTGATCCTAATGAAGTGTTAAATAAAAATCTCCATTTTCTTTGGCAGCCTTTCAGTTCAGTTCAGTTGCTCAGTCGTGTCTGACTCTTTGCGACCCCATGAATTGCAGCACACCAGGCCTCCCTGTCCATCACCAACTCCCAGAGTCCACCCAAACCCATATCCATTGAGTCAGTGATGCCATCCAGCCATCTCATCCTCTGTCGTCCCCTTCTCCTCCTACCCCCAATCCTTCCCAGCATTAGGGTCTTTTCCAATGAGTCAACTCTTCGCATGAGGTGGCCAAAGTATTGGAGTTTCAGCTTCTACATAAGTCCTTCCAATGAACACCCAGGACTGATCTCCTTTAGGATGGACTGCTTGGATCTCCTTGCAGTCCATGGGACTCTTCAGGAGTCTTCTCCAACACCATAGTTCAAAAGCATCAATTCTTCGGTGTTCGGCTTTCGTTATAGTCCATCTCTCATATCCATACATGACTACTGGAAAAACCATAGCCTTGACTAGACGGACCTTTGTTGGCAAAGTAATGTCTCTGCTTTTAAATATGCTATCTAGGTTGGTCATAATGTTCCTTCCAAGGAGTAAGGGTCTTTTAATTTCATGGCTGCAGCCTTTACTAACATGCAAACCAAAAGTTCTAGTGATGCATTTGTTGGCATTCTTTGTATCAGTACCAAGTTTCTTTTTTTGATGATAAATTCTTAAAATTGGGAATGAATCATTTTCACTAGTGTTAATTCTTCTGGTTTGCATTATAATGCACTTGTGGGAAATAAAAGCCACACTAAGAGTGGCAGTCCACCTATTTATCTCTAAGGTCAGCTTTGCATTACAGTCTCATCAACAACAGTAAGAATTTATCAGCTATGTTTTCAAGGAAAACAAAGGCCAAGAGGTGAAGCAATACCCACTTTTAAACAGAACTTTCTATCTACAAAAGTCCTCCTTGATCCCCTTCCTCTTTTTGGGACTCACTCCAGTGACACTGACTGCTCAGAGTAAATTGTATACTCTTCTTGTACCCTCAAAACCCACGAGAAAATGTCTCATTCCAGCTTAGTTGCTCCTGATTTTTGAACAAAAACATATTCTTTGCTATGATGGAAAGCATTTTAGTAGGTTCTAGGAATCAAATTCTTCCTCAGAGATGGTCATTTGCCACCACCATGGTTATCTGAAAGAATTATAAGTGACTTCAACAATGGACTATGTAGCTGGCAGAAGACGCTGTGCTCACTACCGGGGGTGGGGAAGGAGTTATAAGGTGGTTGAAGTGAAATGCATTTAAGACAATGCAGTGCAATGGCTGTTTCACCAGAATATAAGTAATTAACTTAGCTGAGGCACTTAGGGAGAACAACCTGGATGTATAAAATCTTGGGTGGGATAGTTAAAAACCCAGTATTTCTTAATCACACCTCATATACAATGTTAAGATTCTGCAACAGGCATGAAGGAATCTGGCTAACAAGAATACAGACCTTTTTGAACACCCGCTTTATCTTTAAGGGTAAGACCAAACTTCTCAAAGGTAGAAAGTGACTGGAGGGCATCAAAGCCAACATCATTTGCGACCCGAGACACTAGAGGATGGCCTTTGCACTAAAACTGCAGAAGTAGATACGAGCTCTTATATCATAAGCCATGACTACTTTGCATTTCTAGCCTCTTTTCTCCTAAAGAGTTCATGAAAAGTGCTTAGATTTTCTCTATGGCAGATGGTGTCCTTCTGTCATTAAAAGCATGTGCTTTGCAGTCACACAGAACTGCACTCCCCAGTCTACCTTGAAGACCTTGAGCGTGTCATTAAATTCCCCTGAGCCTCGGTATTCCTGCCTAGAGAATCCCATGGACAGAGGAGCCTGATGGGCTATAGACGGTGGTATCGTAGAGAGTCAGACATGACTGAGCGACTTAAACCTTCACTTTTCTGTTTCCTCATCAATAGAATGGGAGTAACAGTAGTACTACAACTTATTGTTGCTTTATGGGCTAAAGATACACTGCCTGCACACAGTTTTATAAAGCTCACGACAAACACTAAGTCCTCATTAAATGTTATGCTATTGGAAGAAGTAAGCTATCCTCATCTTTAGGAGGTTTGCAAGTTCCAAGGCAACACTAACCAAAAAGAGAGGTATCCTCATAAGCTCAGAAACGTTCTGGCCTACTTCACCAGAAAAAAAAACAGGCCTCGTCTAAAGTTTCAGTGAGTAGTAAAGCACACATCACTCTAACATCTGTGCACCTATCTTGGGAGCAAAGTGAGGGCAGCAGCAGCGCGCAGAGGCTTGTTGGCCAGTGAGAAAATCACAACAGTTCACAGCAGCCACCTGGAAACAAAAACTGCATCACTTGCTCGAGATTCCTCAGCTAATAAATGGCAAAGCTGAGATTCAAAACCAGGAAGCCTGGCTTCAGTCCTTGCTTGTAACCCGATACTGTGCTGTGTGCTCCGCAGTGAGGAAGAGCAGTAATTGGAGACTGACCCAGTCACAGGCCGGGAGCAGGCCAGAGAAGGCAAGAAACCCTGTAAAGATGACTGAAGAGAAGAGGGTAATAGGGAGATGAAACAAATGGGCAGCTAACAGAGCCAGTGATTCTAAATTAAAAGCTAAAACAGTCACAGCAACAATTCTAAAAAGATGGCACTGGGAAAGTGAACTAGCTTTGGGCTGCAGCACTTGTTTAAAGACAACAGTGAATAGAAGACAGAACAGCTGAGAAGATGCCTCTCGGGTCACTTATGTAAGCCGCATTACGACTTAGAAACACCTGCCAGGAATCACATCACGCACACAAAATACGAGCTGTTACGGGAGAGCCCCCAAAGCATGAGAGTTTCTTACCAAGACTGAGTTTCCTGCTACCTCTTCCTGGTGTTTCTACAGAAGAAAAGAGTTGAAGAAAGGCCACCAAGGTGTTGAATTCCCTCTGTTGGTCAGAAGGAAGGTATAAGACAGAAAAACTGTGCCCCAAGTTAAGTAGAAGAATACCCAGAGAGGAGAGAAGTGATAAAAAGAAGTCACATTCCTGGCCAGACTCCAACACAGTCCCCACAACCACCGTCTCTTATTATCCGTGCTTGTGTAATCCTCTTTCCTTGACTGCACGTGGGACTTGTGATTTGCCTGTAACTAAGACTAAGACAAAAATGACAGGGCACATGAGACAGCAACATCCATTCTACAGCAAGATTCTCTGTGGGAAAGCTGAAGCAAGCTGCCAAGCGGTGGGCTGCCTATAGGGAGAGCCAGGGGAAGGCAGCCTCCAGCTGACAGTGAAGAAGCTACTGAGAGCCCACCAGAAACTGAATCCTGCCATCAATTACGTGATCTCAGAAGAAAGCCCTTCCACATCCGAGCCGCAGATGAGACAGCAGCCCTGGCTGACACTCTGGCTGGAGCCTTATAAAGAACCAAGACAAACTGCAGCCAGACTCCTGACACGCTGAAACTGTCCCGGAGAGTTTATGCACTAATTCAGCAACTAAGTTGGTTGTGGTGCTGTCATGCAGCTATGCATAACCAATACAGAAGGGGGGTGAAGCACAGGGTCCTGATGCAATCACCTGTTCTTCTGAGAGAGGAAAGGAAGGAAGGAGACGGTCAGGGGCCAGGGCCTGGGAGAGTGATCCTGCCGTCACACTGGCATGCATCCTCCTGTTCAACTCCCTCTGACTCAGACCCTCAGTTTCCTCTCTTACCACACACATCCTGTCATCCTTTTTTTTTTTAATCATTTGGAAGACAAAGTAGATTATAATTACCAAGGAAATAACAATTTTATAAATGGCAGTCAGGTTCCCTGCCTGGCCTGCAAAGGCTATTTAACATGCCAAACATTTACACAATTAAATGTCATCGGTAGCAACATGGATGGACCTAGAGATTATCATACCAAGTCAAGTAAGTCAGACAAAAAAAGACATACCTGATATCACTCATATGTGGAATCTAAAAAATGATACAAATGAACTTATTTACAAAACAGAAACAGACTTAAGAGACATAGAAAACAAACTTACGATTACCAAACAGGAAAGGGGTGTGGGAAGGGGATAAATAAGAGTTTGGGATTGGCAGATGCATACCACTATATAATAAAATAGACAAACAAGGTCGTACTGTATAAGCACAGGGAATTATAGTCGATACAGTAATAAGCTATAAGGGAAAAGAATCTGAGAAAATATGTATATATGTGTGTGTGTGTGTGTGTGTGTGTAGTTGCTGTTTAGTAACTAAGTCACGTGCAGATTCTTTGTAACACCATGGACTGTAGCCCACCAGGCTCCTCTGTCCATGGGATTTCCCTGGCAAGAATACTGGAGTGGGTTGCCATTTCCTTCTCCAGGGGATCTTCCTGACCCAGGGATCTAGCCTGCATCTCCTGCACTGGTAGGCAAATTCTTTACCTCTGAACCACTGGGAAGCCCATAAATATATATACACACACATATATACAAACTGAATCACTTTGATGTACACTGGAAACTAACACATTATAAATCAACTGTACTTCAATTTAATTAATTGATTAAAAGAAAAAAATAAACAGCAAAAAGACTTTGACCATCTTATGAGCTATACTATGACCCTACCTATAAATAATTTTAGTAAAAGTGTGTCTTAAATCTGATATAATGGACTTAAACACTTTATTAAACACATTTAGAGAGATACATTAGAGACTTTCTACTTTCTGTAGCAGTGTTTTTGAGGACAGAATAAAAATTCAAACATCTAAAGTTCCACCCAGTTGCTAATACGGGCTCTTGAAAAAATCAAACATGTGGTTTGAAACCTGCTGAGCAAATACCTAACAGCCTCTACAAATTAATTCCAGTAACAATTCTCAGGCAGACCAAACAGCTATGATTCACTGAACCAGAGATCTTTTACCTAAATAGGCCATCTTGCTACACACAGAAACTGGTAGGGAAATCCTACAGTCACATCATTTGAAAGCTGGAATATCCTCATTAGTTTTTTTGTCTTAGCCTCAGAGTTGACAGATAATGACACATAGACTCAAAGACTTGAGGAAACCTGTTCAGGGTCACCCAGTAGCACAGCCTGGACCTCCTGTTTCCCAGGCCTCTCGGTGCTCAAGTCTACCAAACTTTGGGGCTTTCTTGGTGGCTCAGACAGTAAAGAACCTGCCCGCAATGCAGGAGACCCAGGTTCAATCCCAGGACTGGGAAGATCCTCTGAAGAAGGAAATGGCTACCCACTCTAGTATTCTTGCTTGTAGAATTCCATGGACACGAGAATCCTGATGGGCTACAGTCCATAGGGTTGCAAAGAGTCAGACACAAGTGAACAACCTAACACTACCAAACCTTATCTTCAACTCCAGACATAATAAAAATCAGTGGTATCAAATATTCTGTAAGGAAAAAAATTGGGACTAACTTTCTCTGACTCTACAAAGCCCCAACTTGTAAAAACTAAGATCTGTGAGGGAGTTTGGGATTGACATGTAGACAACGCTATATTTCAAATAAATAACCAATAAGGACCTGCTGTACAGCACATGGAATTCTACTCAATGTTATGTGGCAGCCTTGATGGGAGTGGAGTTTGGGGGAGGATGGATACATGTATATGTATGGCTGAGTCCCTTTGCTATTCACCTGAAACTATGAAGACATTGCTAATGGGCTATCAGTTCAGTTCAGTTCAGTCACTCAGTTGGGTATGACTCTGCAAGCCCATTGAGTGCAGCATACCAGGCTTCCCTGTCCTTCACCAACTCCCATAGCTTGCTCAAACTCATGTCCATAGAGTCAGTGATGCCATCCAACCATCTTATCCTCTGTCATCCCCTTCTTCTCCTGCCTTCACTCTTTCCCAGCATCAGGGTCTTTTCCAAGGAGTCAATTCTTTGCATCAGGTGGCCAAAATATTGGAGTTTCAGCTTCAGCATTAGTCCTTCCAATGAATATTCAGGACTGATTTCCTTTAGGATGGGCTATACCCCAATACAAAATAAAAAAAAAAAAATAAGATCTGTGGCAGGAGGGAAAAATAACACTGAATAGACATTCATATTAAGTGTTCAATCCATTTTTGAAAGCAATCTGTGGAATTTTTTAAGTAAGCTGAGATGCCCCTAAAATAGATTGCCTTTTCTTATGAATGCTCTGCCTCTTTTTTTTTTTTTTTGATGAATGCTAAGTATGAAGGAAAATCAAAGGAGGCATAGAAAAAACACTTATGCAAGTGCATTTATTCTACTGCTTCATAAATCCCCACTCCTAAATTCATTGATTCACTGCACAGATATTTTCATTATACAAATACTTTGGCAAAGGCATAATAGGTGCTGTACAAAAGGAAACTGTTTGGACCAAAATAATGTTTACTAATATCTTCAGCAGAAGTAGCCACATGTAAACAAAGAACCACTGTAGAGACCAAGATTTCCAGCAGTTTTTGTTGGTTTTTTTTTTTTTGGTAGAATACTAAGAATGGAGATTTAATGGCCTGCTCCCTATTTCCCCAGAAACTTCCATATTTAAAATAAAAATCACTTTGTTTTTCTGTGTAATAATACTGCCTATAGGGCAACAGCGGGAGTTATCAAAATGAAGGGGTTAAATATCCACAGGTGGTATCCTTCTAGAACTCTCACTAAGGAACACTTTCCATGGCCTAAAAGAAAGTGGTCTTTCACCCCACGTTCTCCTTCCTAATCTTCTCCTCTCAGCACCAAGAACAAATACATGTTTAAAACAAACAAGAAATAGGTCTTATTTTCTTCTAGGAAGCCAGCAATTTTCTCTCCTTAACATGAACTTACACTCTATGGGTATTACCCTCACTGGGACTGATTTAACCCTTGTTTTAACTACATGTTGAATGCTTTGACAGAGTATTACAAATTCTGGTATTACTCAAGGTAAAAACAAACTGCTTACCACATATGGGACTTTTTCTAAATGTTTCACAGGTTCATTTAATCTTGACAAGAGCACTATGAAGTATGTTACTATTGTTATCCTAGTTTTACAGAAGATAAAACTGAGATAGAGTTACTGACAAGGCAGGCACAATTACTCAAGAGGCACATTTAACTGAAGCTTTAGCAGAAACCTCCACTCCCCAGGCTCAAGTTTCCATGTGGAGGACTTTCCATTAGCCCAGTAGTCCAGTCTCCTCCCAGCTTCCTCCCTAGGTGAGAAGTGAACAATCTGAAAGGTGGGTCTGGGGGCAGGGTCTGGACACCATGGCCCAGACTCCCCTGAGTTCTCCTGTTTTCAGTGCTGGCCTGCCCACAGATGAGGCTGGGGGCAGTCCAGGCTCAAGCCCTGGTACCAGTAAGTGTTAAAACAGAAATGGGTGACAAGATCTTTGTGTAAAAGGTAAATATTTCTTTCACAAAATCAGTAAAACAAAGGAAAGGAAAGTGAACTCGCTCAGTCGTGTCTGATTCTTTGGGACCCCATGGACTGTAGCCCTACCAGGCTTCTCCGTCCATGGAATTTTCCAGGCAAGAATACTGGAGTGGGTTGCCATTTCCTTCTCCAGGAGATCTTCCCAACCCAGGGATTGAACACAGGTCTCCTGCATTGTAGGCAGATGTTTTACCTTGTGAGCCACTAGGAAACTCCACAAGACCCTCCTCAAAGAGAGACAAGTACATAAACTACACAGTTCAACAAGGCATCTGCAGAGCGGATCATTAGTGAACCCGCTCTTTGAAATCACTATCACGTGGTATCTAAAAAACAAGGCTATTCCTCCACTTGCTTCTCTGTGTTGGACCTCAAACCACCATCTCCTTTCCAGACAAAACCACATAGGTAACCTTCTCTACTGTTGTACCCTAATCCAAAATAATGGAAAATTCCTTAGCTTTGGTAGCCACATCATTTTTACAAAACAGGTTATACATTTCAATAGTATATGTTATCTTCAGCCTGGCCAAGTCTGCATTTTTGTCAATTGCATCAATTTCTACTATAGAAAGTACAGTGACAAAAATACTACCCACAATTCTGTCATCCAGGACTAAAAATGTCTCTAGTTTCTACAGTTATCGTTTGATCTTTCCATTAAACTCAGAAAGCAGTATGTCTGATTTTAAACATACATTTAAAAAGGCTTTCATTCAGTAATATTGATTGGGAGGGATGTTATAGATTTTAATGCAGATAATTTGAGCATTTTCCATTAAGGACCAAATAGTCAATATTTCTGGTTTTGCATGGCATAGGATATCTTTTGAAACTATTCAGCTCTGCCATTACAGTCCAAAAGCAGCCATGGGTAACATGAAAATGAATGAGCATGGCTGTATGCCAATAAAACTTTATTGACAAAAACTACTGCTGCTGCTGCTAAGTCGCTTCAGTCGTGTCCAACTCTGTGCAACCCCACAGACGGCAGCCCACCAGGCTCCGCAGTCCCTGGGATTCTCCAGGCAAGAACACTGGAGTGGGTTACCATTTCCTTCTCCAATGCATGAAAGTGAAAAGTGAAAGTGAAGTCGCTCAGTCGTGTCCAACTCTTTGCCGACCCCATGGACTGCAGCCTACCAGGCTCCTCCGTCCACGGGATTTTCCAGGCAAGAGTACTGGAGTGGATTGCCACTGCCTTCTCCATTGACAAAAACTTGTCTCCGGCCAAATTTGGCTGTTCAGCTTTAGTTTGCTAATGCCTAGCCTGGACAGTCACTTGGCCTCAACAGGAAGCCTATGACATACTAAAGAAGAAGAAGAAAAAAAGGATGCTGCAGCAGACAGAAAAAAATCTAGGAACAACATAATCATTCTGTTGGTAGCAGTACCCTGAGCGCTGCCATTCCCATAAGTACTGAGTCTGCTGGGGGCTTAGCATGGCCTTCTGATTAGGTGACTGAGTGATGTCTTTGTTCAGTAATAGCTTATCCGAAGTTATTCACATGCAAAGAACCAATCTGTAAAATACTGTGTTGATTATGATTCACAGAACTGTTAAGTCCAGGCTTACCCTATATTTTACATGGATGATTATAGGAAAAATTATCCCAATGTTTCAAAAATAAAAGAAAACTAAGAGGCAACAGAAGCAACTGAATGAATCCTAGCTTATGTCTCTGACAATTCCTTCACCTGGAAAACTCTCCCTGACTTTCCCTGTCCCATATCCCTACCTACATCTTGTTCCTCATTTAGGTGTCTATTTAAACACCCTTTTTTCCAGAAAAACATGCCAGGGAGGTCAAGAGACCTACCATACACTCCAATGACACTGAACTTCATTACCCTCCTATAATTCCTTCCTCGCTTAATGTCTGCTTCCCTTCTAGACTACAAAGTCCAGAAACCTGACTTGTTCAGTACCTGGGTACAAAGCTGGAAATGAGACCTTGTTTCAATAGAATGCTTGAGTGTTTCAAACTGACACCATGCACTGTGTAAGTATACAGCTGGTGATGATCAGTAATGCATGACTTCACAGAGCAACTCTGGGTCTTTCCCAGCCTCAGCAATGTACAATATGATAAGGCAGAAAAGGGAAGGCTATGACTAGGTGCCAGTAAGCAAACTGTCCCTACGTTTAAACAGAATCATAGCAGGCTACCCATTCTTAGAAGTTTGAGAGGTGGGGGAGCGGGGAAGCAAATGTGGTTTTAGTTAATAATAAAATTTTCATTAGTCTAGGCCCTAGCATATTCAAAGATATTTAGCAGGATAGATTTAAAAGAAATATCTGTACAGTTTCTTTATGTTTAAATAAATGCACACAGCATACACACATAAAAGCACAAACATTCACATGCCTATAGAACTGCTTAAATTACTTGGGTGTGAAAAATGGCTTATAAAATACATAAGAGTATAGTCCAAAGCAGGAAAATAACGAAAAGGAGGTATGCCCTCCCCAAAGTGGTTGTACCTGGTAGAGGAATTTGGATTAACTTAATTTTTTTTCCCTTTTATTTATCAGTATTTTCTTCTTTCTATACAGTGATCACACATTTTTAAAAGAGTTTTTTTAAGTCATTTAAAATAAAAATCCCTGCTGATTAGACAATACTTGAAAGTTGTTTGAAAGAAACAATATACATAATGAAAATGTGAAACAGGACAATGCTGTTTTACTTAATACAGCTTTGCTGACAGAGTTTATAAAAAAAGTTTCTGACCTCCTTAAATGTTCACCCATTCCTACCAATACCATAATGATGATACATTTTACCATGGCGAGCATCAGCAGACAAAAGTGAAATAGTACCAATGCTGAGGGTGTTAATTTCAGTTTCTAACTACATCCTTACTTTTCCTGGAGCATGATATATTTTAAGTTGGCCTAATTTCATTCTGGTCTTGGACTCTGAGAACTGCACTAACTTACCTAGCCAATTTTAGTGACCAAAATGCAATAGGAGCAGATAAAAAACTTTAAAAGTGAGATCTTCTTTCTTAAAGGTTATTTATATAGGTCAGAAATTGGCAGCCAGACATTGGAAATGCTGAAGTACTTACTTGAAATTTACTTCCATTGCTTACACTGGAGTCTTTAAATAAATATAATAAGTATCTTTCATTAGAATTCTTATGGTTATCTAACACCAGCCTATGACTAAATCAGAGAGATTATCAAATTTCCCATCTTAGAGTACGCTTTAATAGGTTACATTTCTTTTCATAAATACTGATCATTTCATAAACATTGTCTTGTGTCTAAACAATGTTTCATTGGCCAATAACAAAAATTTAATCCATTATGCATGACTTAAAGGTATTTTTAAACTCCAGATGAAAATGAGATTCAACACCTCTTTACTAATGACTGAAATAAACCACACAAAACAAATTGAGGCTGGCTTTATGGTAGCAGAACTGTACTCCAACCAGTAACAATTATAAACAAACATAAAAGCCAATTTTGAAGGCACTGAAAAATAACCAAAAGCAGACAAAAAGTGGATAATCTGCAGTCCTTAAATAAGGGAGCCACACTGAGTAATAATTTACATTTGCACCACTTATTCTGTTAGGACACAACCAAGAGGTTTATGTTGCAGCAGATGGAACTCAAGCAGCAAACTACAGCCTTATTGGTCGGAATACAGGTCAGCCAAGGTAGCTAAAAACTAAGAAGAAAAACCCCACCTAATGAGGAAGTCATGGAGGGTGGAGCCCCAAGTTTGCAAATGAACTCTACACTTATTGGCTACACCCAGAACTATAAGACTTCCAGAATCCCAGAAAGGAAATAAACAACAGTTGAAAAGTTTTCAGGAAGCTGACAAATTCCAGCAGCTGCTCACCTCAGAGGCGTTTGAAGCTCAAGTTATACCAGGTTTCAAGGGCCTGGTAAAGGCCTCAGACTTTTCTGTGATGCCACAGAAGCATCATGGATTAAGAAAAAAGGACATCCTGATTATAAGATATGTCCTGGGAAATGCAGGCAAAATGGAACTAGCATAAAAAGAGCCTGCATAACATTCAAGATGATTCCCAACTTAACTACTTTTTGAACAAAATGCAACTTTTCTCTAGAGAACACAACAGAATCCCCAATCGTTACAATGTAGCATCTACAATGTCTAGCACACAATGAAAAATTAATAGATATTTGAGGCAAATGGAAAATGCAACCCCTTAATTAAAGATAAATCAGTGCACAGAAACAGACCTACAAATAATCCAGAAAATGGAATCAGAAGACAAAGACTCTAACAATGCAAAACATATTAAAAGAATTTACAGAGAAAGATAGATTTACTGGGTAAAGAAACAGGAAATGTCAGGAGACATATAGAAACTGCAAAAAGTAAAAATAAAAAAAGAAATTCTAGAACTTAAAACTACAATATCTGAAATAAAAACACACTGAATTAGATTAATAGTAGGTTGGCCTACTATTTCTCTAACATAATAGAGAAAAAGGCCTGGTGAAATTGAAAGTGTATCAATATAAAGAATTCAGGCTGGGACTTCCCTGGTAGTCCAGTGGTTCAGACATTGCCTACCAATGCAGGGGGTGAGGGTTTGGTCAGGGAACAAAGATTCCACATGTCTTGTGGTCAAAAAACCGAAACATAAAACAGAAGCAATATTGTAATAAACTCAATAAAGACTTTAAAAATGGTCCATATAAATAAAAAAACTTTAAAAAAAGAATCCAGGCTGAGGTACAAAGGAAAAAACTACGTGGTCTAAACATGTAAACATTAAAGAAGAATAGAGAGAATGGGGCAGAAAAAAATGTGTAAAGAAACAGGCCAGAAGTTTTCAAAATGGAACAAAAACAGCCAAATACCAAAGCAGAAATCTTAGCCACAAAAAACCTCACATAATTATGAAAACCAAAGGTAACAACAACAAAATCTTAGAAGCAGCAAAAACAAAAACAAAAAAGGACATATTACACAGGGGGCACAGTGATCAGAGTGAAGGCAGACATTTCATCAGAAACTGGAGGCCAAGACACAAAAAAACAATACCTTCAAATCACTGAAAGAAAAGCAAAGCAAAAATGGTCAACCTAGAATTCTACTGACAACAAAATTATCTTTCAAAAATAAAGGAAAAATTTAAAATCTTCTTATAAATAAAAACTGAATCTGTCTGATTGCAAGAAATACTAAAGAAAGCTCAAGCAAAAGAGAAGTGATTCCAGATGTAAATTTTAAGTGACAAAAAGAAATGAAGACCTTGGCAATGGTGAATTTATAAGTAAACATGAAAGACTACTTTTCATAATTTTCTTAGATATACTATATTAAATATAAATATAGTTTATGTATACAAGTATTTTATATATACTTAACATATTACATTAAAAGCATAATACTGTATTATACAGTTTGTAAAAAAACAGATGTAAATGTATGAAGACTATAGTGCAATGGATGGAGAGGGGCAAATGAAACCATATGTTGTAGGTTTCTTACATTTTTATATGAAGTAGTAAACTATTAATTCAACAAAGGCTTTTTACTAAGGATAAATATCATAATCTGCAGAAATTATGCAAAAATTATGCAAAATGGTGTAGCTGAAAATCTGAGAAATTAAAATGTAATACTAAAATATATTCAACTAAATAACAAGAAGGCTGTGCTGTGCTTATTCACTCAGACTCTCTGCGACCCCATGGACTATAGCCCACCAAGCTCCTCTGTCCATGGGGATTCTCCAAGCAAGAATATTGGAGTAGGTTGCCATGCCCTCCTCCAGGGGATCTTCCCAACCCAGGGATCAAACCCAGGTCTCTCGCATTACAGGCAGATTCTTTACCATCTGAGGCATCAGGAAAGTCCAAACAATAAGAAGGGAGAAAAGGAATTACAGGATTTAAGAAAAAGTTTAAAAGATGGGACAAAGCTAGCCATACGAATAATTCCAGTAAATAGGCTGAACATTTCAATTAAAAGGCAGATTGCCAGAATACATCAAAAATAATCCCCAACTATTAATTACACTGGTTTTTAAATGCAAAGGTAGATGTGTTTTAAATGCAAAGACACAGATAAATGAACAGGTGGATATACCAATACAACCTTAATACAAAACCCAGGTAAAGAGATAAAAGAAAACTTTAGGCCTCTATCACCCAGAAAATATATATGCAAAAATCCTTAACAGAATACAGTAAGGTATAAGGACAGATGAATAGAACAATGCAGGAGAATAGAAGTCAGAATAGAGGAATGCATAGATGGTCAACTGTTGCTGTTTTGTTTTGTTTTTTTTAACCAGGAGGCTAAAATAATTAGTCGGTTTAAGGATGGTCTTTTCAAAAAATTAGACAGAAACAAATAGATATCCATATGGAAAGAAGAATGAATCTTGACATCAACATCTCACATAGAACTGAAGTGAAGTGAAATGAAAGTCACTCAATCCCATCCCACTCTTTGTGACCCCATGGACTATATATTCCATGAAATTCTCAAGACCAAAATACTGAAGTGGGTAGCCTTCTCCTTCTCCAGGGGGATCTTCCCAACCCAGGGATCAAACCCAGGTCTCCTGTACTGCGGACAGATTCTTTACCCACTGAGCCACAACTAACCAAAGCTAAAACTACAAAGAAGGAAAGCAGGAGAATGTCTTTGTGACCATTAAGTAGGCAAAGCACTAGCAGTTCAGTTCAGTTCAGTCATTAGTCGTGTCCGACTCCTTGTGACCCCAAGAACCGCGGCACGCCAGGCCTCCTTGTCCATCAGCGACTCCCGGAGTTTACCCAAATATATGTTGATTGAGTCGGTGATGCCATCCAACCACCTCATCCTCTGTCGTTCCCTTCTCCTCCTGCCCTCAATCCTTCCCAGCATCAGGGTCTTTTCAAATGAGTTAACTCTTCGCATGAGGTGGCCAAAGTACTGGAGATTCAGCTTCAACATCAGTCCTTCCAATGAACACCCAGGACTGATCTCCTTTAGGATGGACTGGTTGGATCTCCTTGCAGTCCAAGGGACTCTCAAGAGTCTTCTCCAACACCACGTTTCAAAACCATCAATTCTTCAGCACTCAGCTTTCTTTATAGTCAAACTCTCACATCCACACATGGCCACTGGAAAAAACATAGCCTTGACTAGACGGACCTTTATTGGCAAAGTAATGTCTCTGCTTTTTAATATGCTGTCTAGATTGGTCATAACTTTCCTGCCAAGGAGTAAGTGTCTTTTAATTTCCTGGCTGCAGTCACCATATGCAGTGATTTTGGAGCCCCAAAAAAATAAAGTCAGCCACTGTTTCCACTGCTTCCCCATCTATTTGCCATGAAGTAATGGGACCGGATGCCATGATCATAGTTTTCTGAATACTGAGCTTTATTTAAGCCAACTCTTTCAATCTCCTCTTTCACTTTCATCAAGAGGCTCTTTAGTTCTTCTTCACTTTCTGCCATAAGGGTGGTGTCATCTGCATATCTGAGGTTATTGATTTCTCCTAGCAATCTTGATTCCAGCTTGTGCTTCTTCCAACCCAGCATTTCTCATGATGTACCCTGCATATAAGTTAAATAAGCAGGGTGACAATATACAACCTTGACGTACTCCTTTTTCTATTTGGAACCAGTCTGTTGTTCCATGGCCAGTTCTAAGTGTTGCTTCCTGACCTGCATACAGGTTTCTCAAGAGGCAGGTCAGGTGGTCTGGTATTCCCATCTCTTTCAGAATTTTCCACAGTTTATTGTGATCCATGCAGTCAAAGACTTTGGCATAGTCAAGAAAGCAGAAATAGATGTTTTCTGCTTTATTAGGCAAAGCACTATGGATAGGAGAAAACACTGATAAACTGGACTGCATCAAAATTAAAACTGCTCCTTTTTGAAGGAATCAAAAAACAATCAAGAAAATGAAGAAGCAACCACCATCTGAAAAATCTTTATAGTACATATATCTGACAAAAGACTTGTACCTAGAATACATTAAGAATTATCAATACTAAAAGAATTGAAAAGCATAAAAAGTCAAGAATAAAAGTCACAAAACCCAGTTTTTAAAATAGAAAACAACTTTACAAGATACTTCATAAAAGAAGACACAGGAATAGCCAATAAGTACAAGCAAAGTTTTTCAACATCATTATCATAAAGGAAATCAGGAAATGACAGGATATCACATTATACCCACTAGAGTGTTAATATTGAAAAGACTGATAATAATAGCAAGTGCTGGCAAAGGCTTGGATCATATTGGAGATTCTTATACATTGCTGATGGGCATGTTTAATTATATAACCCCTTTAGGAAAATATTTGACAATTTTTTATAAAATTAAACATACACTTATCCTGTGATGCACTTCTAAGTGTGTATCCAAAAGCAATGAAAACATATGTCCATAAAGAGACTTGTATAATTATATTATATTCATAATAGCCAAAAATTATAACCACCCAAATGTCCTTCAATAAACAGATAACTTCATATGATGGAATACTATTCAGCAACATAAAGAAACACCTATTGATACACATAGAATTCTCAAAAACACCATTAAGTGAAGCAAACACAGCCAGACACACGAGTGTGTGTGTCTGTTATACGAGCCAGTTATACGAGTACACTCTGTATAACTCTACAAAGTTATGGAAGAGGCAAAACTAAGCTCTATTGATAGAAATCACACTACTGTTTACTTCTAGGATGGGACAGTTGACTGGAAATGGCAGAAGGGAATTTTCTGGGTGATGGAAATGTTCTATACCTTGAGAGAGACGACAAAATTTGTACACTGTATAATGTGCAAAATTATATCCAAATTTTAAAAAAGTTCACAAACAACTTCCTTTCAATTAGTTCTGAAGGAGATATGGTCTCTCACAGGTCAAAGCTATCTCTCTTATTATCTTTGGGGACAACTTCTAAAGCCTCAAAAACAGAAGGTGTATATTTAGTCACGCCATTTTTTAAAAATATACACCCAAACAAAGCAAAGGAAAAGAACCATTATCTGATTCCTATCAAAATTCTTTTTGATATCTTCTCCAACTTAGTGGAATTAAAACAATCTTCCCTTTGAAAGTGAAAAGTGAAAGTACAAGTTGCTCAGTTGTGTCCAACTCTTTGCGACCCCATGGATTATACAGTTCATGGAATTCTCCAGACCAGAATACTGGAGTGGGTAGCCTTTCTCTTCTCCAGGGGATCTTCCAAAACCAGGGATCAAACCCAGGTCTCCCACATTTCAGGCAGATTCTTTACCAGCTGAGCCACAAGGGAAGCCCAAGAATACTCTCTAGCAGACCCAAAAATCGAACCGAGATGTCCTGCATTGCAGGTGGATTCATTACCAACTGAGCTATTTACCCCACTAACAATTTAAAGTTTACTTTTAACAGCACAATGAAAAAAGGAATCAAAAAGTAAACTATGAAATATAAATCCAAATGTTCTAATTTCTTACTATTCTAAAATATCTATTAAATTCCTACTGTATTCCAGGCAAGATGATACTCACTAGGGAAATGAAAATGAAGAACTTCCACCTTTTTATTGAAGAGTTCTTGGTCAGGGGGAAGATAAACTACTGCAAAGTGTAAGTAAATAAATAGAATATAAGTTGGTAATTTACAATTACCAATTTAATTTTGGCAATTAAATTTAAATTGTTAATTTAAATTTCCCCACTGGGGGAAAATATATCACTTCTTTTCCCTCTAAAACCATATTTAATAATGATCAATAATATACAAGAAGTAAACATAGTAAATTCAGTTATTCTTTTTGAAGGACAATCCTTTTCCAACTCAAGAAAAAAATTACCCCAATACATTTTAAAGGAAATGATGTCCAGAGTGAAGGGGATTAAATAACCTGTACCACTTGCCCACACCCTCCATCCCAACCTCACAGCTGGTTTGCCTTAGGTGGGTGCTTATAGGAGGTGAATCTGAAGGCTGGTCAGAGGGTGCCTCAAAATGAAGCAATGGGCTGACTCAGTTCTCACCCTCAGGACTCTAATTGTGATACAAATCCCTTCGTTTGTGTTCTCTCCTGAGCCTACTTTTATTCCCTCTATTGAAATTACCTATTTCAAAATCAGCGGTGACCTCCAGCATTGCCAAAGCCAATGGTTGACTCTCCATTCTCATTTAATACAACCTATCGGCTGTCCTCTTGCTTGCATTTGAAATGTTTTCTCTACTTGGTCCCCAGAACCCTGTATACTCTTTGCACTGTCCACCTTCCTTCTAGCAGTTTCTCTGCACTCTCCAGACCTCTGGAGACCTTGGCAGATCTCCTTATAAAGGTCCGAGGAACCCACACATCCCTATTATGCATTGAGAACTACTTTAGATGCTCTCATCCAAGCTCATGGTTTTTAAATACCATCTCTTCTAGGATAGCTCTCAATTAAAAAGATACCTCTGGGCTGGATTCTTTAAACTCCAAGTTCAAATAGTCAACTGCCTATGCAACATTCTCACTCAGATGTCTAAAGGGTAACTAATTTAACTAATAAAGTCTTCACATCCCACCTGCCTTACAACTGTAATATTTTCCTCCTGCACTTCTCTCCCATCTCAGTAAATAATAACTTTAACTTACCAACAACTCAGGTCAAAATCTTGGGAGAAGCCCAGAATGCCTCTGTTCGTTTCAAATCCACATCTAACCCCGTATCCAGACTTGATGAGCTTCCTTGAGGAATATATCTGCAATCCCACCCACTTCTTATCTCTCCACTACTCCTTCTACCTGGTTCAAAATTACACATCTTGGCCTAGGCTTTGGCAAACAGCCTCCTACCTGGTCTGCAAGCATCTTCTTGTGCCCCCTAGGCATAATCTTCACACAGCAACCAGAGGGACTTAATGTATAAGTCAGATCATAAATCATTTCTCTGCTTAAGACTGCAGGTACCTTCTCACCTCACTCGAAGCAAAAGTTAGACTCTTCATCAGAGCCTACAGAGGTGACAGCTGGGCTAGGACTAGCTCTCAGTTCTCCCCTTGCACACTGCACTATAGACACCCCAGCCCCTCGGTCTACATGCTTACACTCTCTCCTCAAGGTCTTTGCAATTACAGTTTCTTCTGCCAGAAGCCAAATCCCCTCAGATCGCCCTGACTGAGGTTTATTCCCTGGATCAGCACTTAAAACACTCCACATGGAAGATGCCATTCTCACAGCCACTTCATAACCTTTCCCTGTTTTATTATTCTTCCTAAAACTTGCCATTACCTGACACATTTGTCTGTTTTCCCTGTCTTCGTGGAATGAGAAGATGGCCTTTGTCTGCTTCAGTGCTGTATCCCAGTACCTAGAACACTGTCTACCAGGGAGCAGGTACTCAATGTGTATTGTTTGAGTGGATGAACAGAGATGTGAGTCCAACTAGCTTTGGGAATTGAAGGTGGAAGTTATGAGGTGGAAAGGCCAGGAGAACCACATGCAAACCAGCACCGTGAAGAAGAAGAAACCATAAAACTGGAAAGAGTAGAACTACCAAACAGAGGCTATAAATAAGAGGAGACAAGAACTATTGTATAATACTCCTACCAGGTCAGACAACTAAGTAATTTGTTCATCTCTAATAGTAACTCTCAAAATTCATTCAAAGTACACAAACATATTTGGAACAAGAATGTTTCCTTTAAATGTCACCTGAATCAATTCAGTACAATCTTATACTCTTTATGGACATAATTCTTTGCTTATACAAAAAAGAAGGAAAGGCCCATACAGAGGAAAATGATTAGCCTACTTGCCAAACTTTCAGGCTCTACCCTAACTTCTCAGTCATCTTCACAAAGTGGTTCCAAGAGGGAGACGACACTAGAATAGAAACTGGGTTCTTATTGCCACTGAAATTCACTGAAACTGACCAGAAAACCCCACAGTAAATCACTCTAGTCAGGACTCTAAGGATGGGTGTCAGGGTTACGTCATCATAATTGATATCAAATTCACAGTGCCAGAAACAGCATCTACATTAACAAATGTCTGATTCAAAAAGAGTCTTTAAAACTATTTTTCTTCATTCTGACCAAAAAAAAGAAAAGTAACACATATGGACTCAAATCACAGCTAGTACCCCAAATTCAGGTGCCCCAGCGCAGAATGACAGTTGTGACCAGTCATCAGCTGTCCCTCTTGGAGGGAATATGAGAATGTTAGAACAGTAATCATATCTTTAAATGTTTGTCTTAACACTTGTTTGAAAGTGACTGCATTAATAATTAACATTTTCCCATCAAATATTTAGGAAGAAAAAAAATTCTAGAAATGAGCTATTACTTATATAATCTTTGTTTCATTTCTATTATGGTTTCTTTCCCAAACTAACACAGGTAGCAATAAATATATGCAGTCAAAAAATACTCATATATCTTTGAATGAGATATTAAAAAAGATATCAGAATAGTGCTCCAAGATTAAAAACCTCTGCATAAAAAAGAGAAAAAGACCTATTCACATCAAGAAAGCTTTCTTCATTTTATTAAAAGATTTCTTAAGAATTCATCTAAAATTAGTGAACTTTCCTTGTCAATTTAAATGTATTCAATTTATTTAAAATATCAATGGTATAACTTTCAGAAATGTACTCTGCTGAAAAATATAACTGCGATGAGAAAAAGAAAACACTAGGAAAATTCTTTGTTCTCAAAATTTGAGCAAAAATAATAAATAGTGATTCTTTGGGTTGAATAGTTTGAAAGTCTGAAAATATCTGCAACATGGGATGCAAATAATTTCCTCTTTAGAAATTATTTCCACCAATGCCAATTCAAAGTAAACACTACAATATTTTTAAAATAAACAAACAGCCATATTTTCAGAACTAAATATGAAGATCTGTTAAGCTAACACATTTTACAAAATGAAAACTTCCAAACACAGATACTCAAAAAAAAAAATCATAATAAATAAACCTTCCTAAGCCCCTCAAATAGTAATCTTAAAATTTCTAATCATAATGTGGTCTTATGTAAATGTACACCTGACAAATCATGCTATTAATCCAGCTGGCATGCTTACCAGGTTATGTTTCTGATTCCTTCAACGGCAAATATTTAAAACATACTACTAAGTTTCAGAACCTCAAAATACATAAATGTTCCAGGCAGTCATACCCTAGTCATCATAACTTGAGCTTTCTTCCAATTTAAATCAACATTGATTCCATTTAACATTTGCTTAGCATCATACTAAATACCGTGGAAAATTCTGAAAAAGATGGAAATACCAGATAACCTGACCTGCCTCTTGAGAAATCTGTATGCAGCTCAGGAAGCAACAGTTAGAACCGGACATGGAACAACAGACTGGTTCCAAATAGGAAAAGGAGTATCACAAGGCTGTATATTATCACCCTGCTTATTTAACTTGTATTCAGAGTACATCCTGAGAAACACTGAGCTGGAAAAAGCACAAGCTGGAATCAACATTGCTGAGAGAAATCAGTAACCTCAGATATGCAGATGACACAACCCTTATGGCAGAAAGTGAAGAACAAAGGAGCCTCTTGATCAAAGTGAAAGAGGAGAGTGAAAAAGTTGGCGTAAAACTCAATATTCAGAAAAAAAAGATCATGGAATCTGGTCCCAACACTTCATGGCAAATAGGTGGGGAAACAGTGACTGACTTTATTTTTTTGGGCTCCAAAATCACTGCAGATGGTGACTGCAGCCAGGAAATTAAAAGACACTTACTCCTTGGCAGGAAAGTTATGACCAATCTAGACAGCATATTAAAAAGCAGAGACATTACTTTGCCAATAAAGATCCGTCTAGTCAAGGCTATGTTTTTTCCAGTGGTCATGTGTGGATGTGAGAGTTGGACTATAAAGAAAGCTGAGCACTGAAGAATTGATGTTTTTGAACTGTGGTGTTGGAGAAGACTCTTGAGAGTCCCTTGGACTGCAAGGAGATCCAACCAGTCCATCCTAAAGGAGATCAGTCCTGGGTGTTCATTGGAAGGATTGATGTTGAAGCTGAAACTCCAATATTTTGGCCACCTGATGCGAAGAGCTGACTCATTTCAAAAGACTTTGATGCTGGGAAAGATTGAAGGCGAGAGGAGAAGGGGACGACAGAGGATGAGATTGTTGGATGGTATCACCAACTCAATGGACATGAGTTTGAGTAAACTCTGGGAGTCGGTGATGGACAGGGAGGCCTGGTGTGCTGCAGTCCGTTGGGTCTCAAAGAGAAAGACACGGCTGAGTGACTGAATTGAACTGATATTACATGCTCAAAAAAACTATCCATTAGGTTAAGGCATTAAAGTTCACAACAAAGTGTGTGATTCATATGGATTAGTGAGTGGCACATGTACATATTTCTATTAAGATGGCAATGTTTTTTGCTATCTCCCTATTTTGTGGTCAAAGAGCAATAAGTCAGCTGAAGTATCAAACTGATTCCACAGATCTACATGTTGTACATTTAAACCATAACATTAAGAATTTCTCCTTGAGACTGATTTATTTTTTGTATTGCTGGCATATTAATTATTATTAATATTATATTCATTGCAACTACTTTCACTTTCAAATAATATTCCACTAATTCAGAATCAAATGAAATAATGCTAAATAAATGAGCCAGCATACACCTGAACCTCTCAGGACATCATCATGTAAACCCATGGCAGACTGGTAGATATAACATAAAAAATATATATAACAAATAACCACCCATAAAGTAGGGGAAGTACTTAGGAATCTTACTTAGAAGGGTAAACATGTGTTATATAGTAAAATATTAGACAAATGATCAATCAAATCAAGGAACAAAAATAAATCTCATCTTAGTAAGTAATGAGTCAAAGACATCAAGGTCCCTGCCAACTCAGACAGCATATTACAAGGAATTATTCTCCACTTCAGTCCTGATCTAGTCCAATTGTACATGGCAGACACTCCAATTAAAAGGCGAGGTTTGGGACTTTCCTGGTGGTCCAGTAGTTGAGAATCTGCCTGCCAGTGCAGGAGACATGGGATTGCTCCCTGGTCCAGGGAGATTCACATGCTGTGGGGCAACTAAGTCCACATGCCACAATGGTTGAAGCCCACAGCCTCTGGAGCCCATGCTCCGCAGCAAGAGAAACTGCTGCAAAGAGAAGGCCGTCCAGCACAACCAGAGAGCAGCCCCTTCCTCAACGCAACTAGGGAAACCTGCGCACAGCAACAAAGACCCAACACTGCCGAAACGAAAATAAATTTTAAAAGGTGTGGGGGAAGCTGGACTTGTTTCTAAATTTTTAATAATTTTTTGAGCTCTGCCCTAAATATTTTCCCACCTCATCTATTAGAAGCACCTATTAAGAGCAGAAAAAAAAAAAAATCTCTTTCATTTACACAAAATGACACAACAGGTATCTTCAGCTACTCTCCTAGAGATCAATAAAGAAGAAAAGATCTTTTTAAATATACCTGTAGAGGGACAACAAAGTACGAGATAGTAAAAGCAGAAAAGCTGGGAAGTCAGAAAGCACCAAAACCAGAACCCTGGTAACAATTACATGGAGCAAGAGAGGGGAGAAAACCAGGCCCGCTCAAGCTCATGAGTTTAAAGAGACCCCCATCTTAAAACTGGAACTTCACAGAACTACGCCCTCAGGATATCAACAATGAGAAATAAACTTCTCCACCATAAGAGAAGAGAAACTGCTTTTTAACCTTAGCAGCATTTGGGGGAGTGGGATGAGGCACGGCAGTGGTCTGGGTGGAAAATCTCCCCTGAGAATTCACAGCCAACGACTACTACTCGTGTGGTTTTTGGTCTAAATTCATACTCTGTGCTTTGAGAAAGCCCAAGCAGAGAATTTAATTTAAAGATTATCCAAATTGATGGTACCTAGAGGTACCTGGCAGATGCAAATATAAAATAAACCCTGGAAAAACCTCTCTTTACTCTTGATCCCAAAGAACTCGCACAGATAAAATTTTCGAGGAACATGAGCTCACAGTCAATAAATCATAAACACAAGGAAATAAGATACTATGAATGAGCACCAAGATGAAAAGGGTAAATGAAATCAGATCTGAAGAGACTTGGAATCCTAGAATTATCAGCATAAAATAAGTCTACTTAATATATCTCAATAAAGCAAAATTTGAAAAGAAGCAAAGTTTTATTTTAAAAAGTATTATGAAGCTGTTCTTTGGGGAAATTCTTTACTTAATCCGCTGAGCTGTGAGACAAACATAGCTAAAGTGCCTGATTCAAGAAGCCTCAGTTCTGTGACTCATTACTATCCATCTTCAATTTAAGACAGCCCACCCACAAAGTTTTAAAAGAATCTAGAAATAGATAATGAAGATTTCACAGAATGTCAGGCTCAATTTCACTACCACATTACCTGATGACAAGAAAGCATTGTACTACCCACATCAACCAGAAAACAAAGGGCTAACCATGGGGCTAAACTTTCAGGCGTTACACTTAGCACCATTCACTGACCCCATCACCAAAGACTACCTTCAGCCACCAATGACTGTAAGGTTATCACTTCATCTCTCCTGATCTTAGAACTTCTAAGGCACCCCTAGGGAAACCACTGTCCTAAAGCAGATCAGTCTATAGGAATTCCAACTGGAAGGCCTGTGGTTAAGCACCAAATCCAAGACAGGTTGTGTCCCTACAGGAGAATTGTAGACATGATTAAAAACTGGAAGTAATACTGTTGTGAACATCTATTTTACTTCTTTTTAGGTTTTCTACTTCTGTAGGTTTTTTACTTCTGTAGGTTTTACTTCTGCAGGTTCTCTCTGCCACAATGATTCTCAGTCTTTACTTCCTCAAGGAAGTTAAACAAAGCTTTCTTTAAACAAAATTTTGTGGAAGTTCACTATATAAAATATATAAAAGCAGAGCTGCTGGAGGTCAAAAGTCTTGCCCTCCTCCCTCATATGTAACCTACCCCCAGGTATATCTGGAATCCCAACGGCAATAAGGAGCCTCCTCTGAAGAACACTGGCCTGGTGATGATGGTATAATGATAATGACGATAATTTAATTTAACAATGATACCTTTATAGAAGAATAGTAAGTATCAATACATTATAGTGCCATCCCCATGCCAGCCTGCTCTGAGTACTGTGTATGCTCAGATATGTTGGACTCTTTGCGACGCCTTCAGGCTCCTCTCTCCGTGGAATTTTTCACACAAGAATACTGGAGTGGGTAGCCATTTCTTCCTCTGTTGGATCTTCCCTACCCGGGGATCGAATTTGTGACTCCTACATTAGCAGCGGATTCTTTACCACCGTGCCATGTGGGAAGCTGTCCTGAACAGAAGGCATGTATTAAATGCTGACCCATCTCAGTTATAATTACTTTCTCTGTTTCAGAACTGACTCCTAGAAGCACAGAACTCTTCAGCTCGAGAGAAGCCATATTTGTACTGGGAACGTCTAAGAGATTGCAAAGCAGCATCACTCAGGTTTCCGCAGGTCACTACAGCTGCCTGACCTGGTGTTGAACACTTGTAACATATTTAGGCAAAAAAAACAACAAAAAAACAGGGAGAAATGCTCAGCTAACCAGTATATGAAGCATCAAGTACCTTAAGAAGCTCATAGGACCAAACTAGTTACAATCAGGTTTCCAGAAGTTTCTTGTAACCAAAGGAAAAACTGAAGATACCTGTCATAGCTGGGTTACCTCAATGAAAGAAAAAGGAGGTTTCAAATTTTACAGGTCAATGGGGAATTTCCAGTACTTCCTTCATGCATTGGTAATGGGAAATTCACAAGTCAGGTTCTTTATATAATGTGTCAGAAGAAGTGATGTGGGTCTTCTCATCATATTCTTAACTGGCATTAGTTATTTTACAAGATATCATGAAAACTAGTAGCATTTATGGAGTCCTTGTTTCTTTTAATATTCTGTCCTACTACAGTGTCCTAATGTGGAGGGGTACTAACTGAACTGAATGAGAATTAGGTCTACCTAATAATGGGATGCAATAACTTACATTATTATCCACATGGAATACTTTATTGCCACTTTTTAGCATGATGTAAAAGAAAACTTAAAAACGGGGAAAACACTTATGTTATACTGAGCAAAAATGGATCTAGAAAACTTTAATTCTAATTTTTAACTTTTTACAAGGTATACACAGTCCTAAGAATAAAATCTTCAAGCAGCCACACCAAAATATTATCAGTGGCTACCTCTGAATGGTGGCTTGTATTCTGTTGTTTGAACTTAATCCTTACCAAACTTTCTACTTAGAATCAGGAAAACAGTACATTTAAAAACAAAAAGAAATTTCCCTTTTAGCAAAATTGATACAACATACCTGACATTCCAAGGTTTGTATATTTCATAAATTTTGAGACTCATATCCAAATGCCAGACCTGTGTGACTGTGTAGCCAAACTCCAGCCACACCTGCTTTGGAGGGAACAGCTGCTCACCTGGGCTCAGGTGAGCCAAGCCTAATTGTTCCTGGCAGCTTCCTTGGCAACTCAGTGGCAAAGAGTCCATCTGCCAAGCAGGAGACATGGGTTTGGTCCCTGGGTCGGGAAGATCCCCTAGAGAAGACAATGACAACCCACTCCAGTATTCTTGCCTGGGAAATCTCATGGACAGAGGAGCCTGGCAGGCTACAGTCCGTGCAGTCACAGCAGAGTCAGACATGACTTAGCGAGTGAGTATGCAACACGCAGTGTAATAGGCTCAGTGTGGGGAAGGACACGCAGAAACAGGGAGGCACACTTCCCAGTTCTCAGCCCATCACAACAGAACTGTCACTGTTTGGCTGTAACCCCATCAGTGACTGCACCAGGCCTATCTAGAAGCCTTTGCTTCTATGAGGACGAGGCCTATTTAACTGTTTGTTTTAAGACTGCCTTTGTATTAACACAAAGCAGAAAAAAATCCTTGGACACATTTGCAATCTGAATGTCACCACCGTGTAATCAGCGGGGCAGAGTAATTGTTCAAAGCACAATCCGTGAAATCAGACAAATCTAGGTTTGGGTTCTGGCTCCACCATTCTCTAACTGCACAGGCTTGGGCAAGCTTTGTAATGTTACAAGCTTCAGGTTATTCATCTTTCAAAGAAGGTTGCCACACCAACCCACCCAGGATTTTAGTGAATATTCAAAATACTTCTCAGTATACAGAGCCTCTGCTAATTTAATAAAAATATTTTAGAAGTCTAAATATACAGATTTTCAACTCATGCAGCCCACTGCTGCTGCTAAGTCGCTTCAGTCATGTCTGACTCTGTGCGACCCCAGAGACGGCAGCCCACCAGGCTCCCCCGTCCCTGAGATTCTCCAGGCAAGAATACTGGAGTGGGTTGCCATTTCCTTCTCCAGTACATGAAAGTGAAAAGTGAAAGTGAATTGATGGGATTTCCCAGGCAAGAGTACTGGAGTGGAGTGCCATTGCCTTTTCTGCATGCAGCCCACTACTGGGGATCAAAAATAAAAAATAAAAAAATAAATAGATACGATTTATTCTTAAACTCAAACTTAAAACACATCTTTCAGGGCAATGTCCAAGCTATATGCACACTTCAAAACAATCATCTGAGCCAAAACTAAGCACTTGAATAGATGGTTCTCTATTTTAAAGGATTCAGGCTCTGAAATAAATTTGTGAACCATGCAATAAGATTTCTAGCAAAATCTCATCATTCCTTATCTATGTCATCTTCAATAACTATATTGAAAGTATCTGGGCACTGGTGCAAATGCTGGAGACGCAACAGGATTATATCAGAAACATCAAGGTCCACTCTTACTCCCAATGAAAGTGAAAGTGTTGGTCACTCAGTCATGTCTGACTCTTTGTGACCCCATGGACTGTAGCTCTCCAGGCTCCTCTGTCCATGGAATTCTCCAGACAAGAATACTGGAGTGGGTAGCTATTGCCTTCTCCAGGGGATCTTCCTGACCCAGGGATTGAACCTGGGTCTCCTGTGTTGCAGGCAGATTCTTTACTGTCTGAGCCACTGGGGAAGCCCTGTACTTCCTATACTGGCCTCATAAGCAATTCAGAATGCATCAACAAAGATATCAGAGCCTCTGTTAGAAAGAAGACATATTTTAATGATGTCTCATACCAACAATATATTCTCAGTAAAATTATAAAGTTAGAAAATACTTGATTTTAATTTACTAATTAATGCTATAAATATAATCATAAACCAAATAAGAAACCATGAAATGGGAAAAAGTAACAAACAATTGTGAAGAGGGTAGAGCAGAAGGTTACAATTCCATAAACATTTGGATATTTTTCCAACGCTGCTTCAAAAAGGGGAAAGAGCATCGTATACTGCCTTTATTGTGCACAATATGGGACAGGCAGACCTAGTGCTGAATCCCCTGTCTGCCTTTACTCTCTCAGAAACAGTAGGCCAGTTATTTAACCACTTGGAAACTCAGCATCCTCATCTAGAAAAGCAGGACTTCTTTAATGTTCTCATGATGCTGTGATGATTAAAGAAATAAACTACTTGGCACAGGGTACATTTAAAGTATTCTACATTGGTAGACAGGGGAGAAAAAAACCCTAAAGTATCAACGTGACTTATAACATGACATACACTATGCCATAAAAAAAGAGCCAGTGAATCAAAACTTGGGACATCCACTGAAAGTCACAAAATTCAAAATAATGAATGACACTGCCCCTGACGATAAACTTAGTTGAGGAGATAAGAACGATCGCTATGAGCAAGAAAATGAAGTTTACCACTCAACATTGTAAGTTGCTTGCGGGTGGGGGGCGGGTGTTGGAAGGTCAAGACTAGCAGGTCAAAGTCAGTGACTAATAAGGAACTCATGAATCCAATCAGACTCAGATATGACCTTGATGTCACACAGGGTAGAGAAAAAGCCAATAAGTAACAGCTGATTCAAAGGACACACGCACTGAGCTTTGATACTGACTGGCCCATTTTCAGAAGAGAAGACAGTGAGGTTTCTGGTTTTTGCAACCCCATGGACTGTAGCCTACCAGGCTTCTCTGTCCATGGGATTTTCCAGGCAAGAGCACTGGAGTGGGTTGCCATTTCCTTCTCCAGGGTATCTTCCCAACCCAGGGATCGAACCTGGGTCTCCTGCATTGCAGGCAGACACTTTACCCTCTGAGCCACCAGGGAAGCCCTAGGAACTTACTATCGCTCTCAAATGTCCAGAGTCAAATATTGTCTCTATCGTTTATTGTCTGCCAAGCAATAGGAAGGGCTCCAGAGGGGCTGAATCAGAGCTGCATAAGAAAGAGTTAACACATCCCATTACACAGTCAAGTTCAGAGAACAGCCACTAGTGTGTTCGAGGCCAGAGACTGAGGTTCTGCTCTCTGAAGGTTCCCAAAGAACGGCTCAACTTGACTTCCTGTAGCAGAGTGCATCACACCAGGCTCAGTGCAAGTTCTAAGTCGTGACATACCTCCAACAGCTACTGTTTTGCATCTATCGCTGGGTTCCTTTAAAATTATTCTCATGTACGCTTCCTGAGGCAGGATCTTGTCTTCTATTTCACAAGCTTTCTAGTCAGATACGTTTGTGTATTCCAAAGAACTTAATGGTGTACCTAGAATAGAAGAGCAATTTAAGCTTAATCACCTTGAAAATGGAATCATAAAATTCCTATGTGGAAAGAGATCTTACCAATCAACACACTTCACTGTAAACAAGAGCATAAATAAGTTTTAAAGTATCAGGCTGGAAACAAAAAGTTCACAACTGACCTTCCCCACCCCCATATTTTCTCATTCCCAGCTCTTCGTTTCTTTCCCTCTTTTTTTCATCAAGCTTTTTATACAAGTTGTCATATAATATGCATAACATAAAACCTATCCCATCTTTTTTTAACTGAAGACTAAAGTCTGTAATCCTCTATCACATAGAGGCATCTCTCCTTCTATATATTATCTGTTATCTTCAATTGTCAACAAATAACTGATATTCATAAATTATAGCAGTTTCACTATGAAAACAAAGGGCGATTACTAAATTACCCACTTTATAAGTTGGTTGATAAACAGGTGGTCATTCCTCCAGGCTAAAACATTACCCTCATCAGTTCAGTTCAGTTCAGTCAGTCATGTCCAACTCTTTGCAACCCCATGAACTGCAGCACGCCAGGCCTCCCTGTCCATCACCAACTCCCAGAGTCCACCCAAACCCATGTTCATTGAGTCAATGATGCCATCCAACCATCTCATCCTCTGTGTCCCCTTCTCCTCCTGCCCTCAATCTTTCCCAACATCATAGTCTTTTCAAATGAGTCAGCTCTTCGCATCAGGTGGCCAAAGTACTGGAGTTTCAGTTTCAACATCAGTCCTTCCAATGAACACCCAGGACTGATCTTCCTTTGGATGGACTTGTTGGATCTCTATGCAGTCCAAGGGACTCTCAAGAGTCTTCTCCAACACCATAGTTCAAAAGCATCAATTCTTCAATGCCTAAATGATACTTTTTATAGTTATATATGTATAAATAGGTGGGTGCCTAATCAGGAAGCTGGAGATAATGTTTTGCATCCAACAAAGAACTAAGAATGTTGTTCACTTAGTCCCTCACTGATGTTCATTTGCACTTACATGTGAAAGAATGTAGAATCCAATGGCATCTATTTTGATCATGTTAGATTTAATCAGAAACATTCTATTTTTTTTCTTTATATTAATCTATTAGACATGGGTTTTCAACACTTTTCAAGATCACATAATCCCTACGTCATGGGATATCTGCTGATAACTAAGCCTGTTCTGAAGTGAAAGTGTCAGTTGCTCAGTCAAGTCCAATGCTTTGCAACACCGTGGATTGTAACCCACCAGGCTCCTCTGTCGATGGAATTCTCTAGGCAACAATACTGGAGTGGGTTGCTATTTCCTTTTCTAGGGCATACCACACCTCAAATTTCAGGAGGGTCTTGAACTCTTTGAAGCCTATATCCCTGGGCCCCTAGCATAAAAACCCTAGGCATTTACATGGACCAAACTGGGTTCCTATCTTAAGCCAACTAGCAGGCTTAACTCTGTGATAGTCCCTAAGGACCTAGTTACACTAAGCAATCTCCCATTTTAACCAATCTTTATCCTATCTGTAAGAAATAGCACCACCTTTGTAAACAATCAAATACAGTCAAAAGAATGCTGTCACAAACTAAAAACAGTATGCCAAATGGTTTGCGAGATCTTAGTTCTTCAACCACAGATTGAACCCGCACCCTTGGCAGTGAAAGCATACAGTCCTAAGCATCAGACTGCCAGGGAGTTTCCAAGAACATCATCTTTAGACCAAAACACAGTGTAAACACCTAAAGGTAAATCAAGGGCTCCCCTGCACCTAAAAAAAGTAAACCTCAGGAAATAGAGTGTCACCTTATTTTCAAGACCTCACTAAGTCTCATGAACAAAAATCTGTTTACTTTGAATAATAAAATAATGTTTGGGAAAATAATTAATGCTATCCTTGGATGCTTATAGGTCACTTGACAGAAAGTGGTTAATAAAAAGAACCAAAGAAACAGATTGAACCATTATTTTCAGAGGTAAGATCTAACAATAGCAAATGTGGATTATCATTTTTTGAAAGTCTTTTAAATATCACTTTAAAAAGCAACATGGATTTGGGGATTATGGATGCCCAATGGAATAGGTCTGTTTATCTCTACTTCCTTCTGAACCCCATTAAAATTATAGCAAAGAGGACAAAAGATATAATCCATAAGGACAAAGGGAACAGAAAATTAGTGAGGACAACAGACATCAGTGGCATTCTGTAAACCCAAGGCAGAGATGACTGCTGAGCAGAATAGAGCAGAGGAAAGCAGGCTACAAGCTCACTGCCTTAGAATCAAACAAAAATCCCCCTGACTGTTCCAGAAAGGCTCAGGAAATGGAGCTTCTGGTTCCTGCGAGAAGAGAGTAAGAAGCTGAGAAGAGGGAGATGAGCTGACAGACTGTATAAAAGGCAGTTAGACCCTTACTTTATACTATAAATAAAAATGAACTCAAAATGGGTTAAAACACTAAATGTAAGACCTGAAACTATAAACCTCCTAGAAGAAAACATGGGCAAAATCTTCACAATACTGGATTTGGCAATGATTTCTTGACTATACACCAAAAGCATAGGCAACAAAAACTTTAAAAAGAGACAAATGAGACTTAATCAAACATAAAACCTTTTGTGAAGCAAAGGAAACAGAGTGAGATGGCAACCAACGAAACAGAAGAAAATATTTGCAAATTATATTTGTGATAAATTGATGCCCATAATATATAAAGAATTTTATATATTTTCTAAAACTCAATATGAAAAGCCAATAACCCAAATAAAAAAACGGGTACAAAACCTGAATAGACATTTCTCCAAAGAAAATATACAGACAGTCAACAAGCATATGATAGTACCCTCAACATGATTAATCATGAGGGAAATGAAAATCAGAACCATATAAGATACCATCTCACACCTGTGAGGATGATCACTATCATGACCCGAATAACAAGGGTTGGCATGGAGAAAAGGGAACCCTTTGTGCACTGTTGGTAGGAATGTAAAATAATGATATGGGAAACAGCATGAAGGTTCTACAAAGAATTAAAACTGAACTACCCTATGATCCAACAATCCCGCTTCCAGGTCTATTACCCCAGGCCCCAAACTGAAAGTAGGATTTCAAAGAAGTATTTGCACAAGCTTGTTCACTACAGCTTTATTTACAATAACCAAGAGGCAACAGATGAATGGATAAAGAAGATGTGGTATGTAAATGTAATAAAATATTATTTACTTTTTTTTAACACATGGAACTCTGCTAAATGTTAATGTGGCAGCCTAGTTGGGAGCAGGGTTTGAGGGAGAAAGGATACATGTTCATGTATGGCTCAGTCCCTTCACTGTTCACCTGAAACTATCACATCATTGTTAACCAGCTCTACTCCAATACAAATAAAAAGCTCAAAAGGTAAAATATTATTTACTGTCACACACACACAAAAAAGGAAATCCTGTCATATGCTATAAGGATAAAACTTGACTGAGGGTACTACAGTAAATAAAATAAGCCAATCACAAAAGTAAATCCTGTAAGATCCACTTATATGAGGCAACTGAAGTAGTCAAACTCTTTAAACAGAAAATAGAACAGTGGCTGCTAGAGACTAGGGCAAGGAAGAGTTGATTAATGGGTATAGAGTTTGAGTTTTCCAAGAAGAAAAAATTAAAGAGACCTGTTGCATAACTATGTGAATACACTTAACACACTGAAAAGGTTAAGAGAGTATATTTTAAATTGTGATTTGTACCCCAATAAAAAAATTAAGGAGATTATCCTGATTTATTTAGATGGGTTCAGTGTAATCATGTGCTGTGTGCTTAGTGGCTCAGTCATGCCTGACTCTTCGCAACCCCATGGACTGGAGCCCGCCAGGCTGCTCTGTCCATGGGGAGTCTCCAGGCAAGAATACTGGGTGCATTGCTATGCCCTCCTCCAGGGCAACATAATCATAAGGGTCCTCAAAGGTGAAAGAGGGAAGCAGAAGAGGAGGTACATCGAGATTTCCCGGGGGGAGGGAGGAGGGAGGGAGGAGGGAGGGGGGTTCTGGAGGGGGAGCATATGTAAACCCATGGTGATATCATGGCATTGTATGGCAAAAACAATAAAAGAAAAAAAAAAAAGAAATGCAACAGAGATGTATTTGACTTCCATTGCTCCTTTAAAGGAGGGGGTGGGGGTGGGCCAAGAGCCAAGGAATGCAGCCAGCCTCTAGAAGCTGGGAAAGCAAGGGAATGGACTCTCCTCTAGAAAGGAATGTAGCCCTGTAGACAACCTTGATTTTACTCCAGTAAAACCCATGCCAGACTTCTGACCTACAGAACTTCAAGGTAATAAATTTGTGTTATTTTAAACAACAATCAAAAAACATAGTTAATACCCCAGGTCTTCTCCCCAGCTGGTAGAGCCAGACCAACCATCCCTACTTCCATGACAGAAAGTGGTTTACTCTCTGGAGAAAATGATATAGCAAAATTTCAGACTTAGAGGGCCAGAATTAACAAATCCAGAGCTCAGCATTTATAGGCTTGGGTGGTGAGACCTCTTGCCCCCTCCCCCCGCCCACTATGTGGCTCACCCAAATCCTCACAGGCAGGCTTTTATCCCACAAAAAGGTGAACAAAGGAGGACCTTTTGGAGAAATAGAAAGATCCAAGAAAAAAAAAAAAGATTTGTAGATTTTAATATCTAGGAGTCAGCAGCTCAAACATCTGGCTTCCTACCCAAAAAGCCTATAGTACTAGGTAAAACAAATTTCCAGTCCACTTTTTAATAGTCTCACTCCCAAATATGAACAGGCTACTAAAGTCTCACCATTAGAGAAAAGCCTCTAACATTAAAATCAGGGGCCAAAACAAGCTGATAAAAAAAGGAAACACAAATCAAGCTGATTAAAGACAGAAAAGTATGAAGAGTAGGAAAAAACTATTCAACAGCAAAATAATTCAATTTATATTCTCAAGTGAAAAGAGAAAACATTATTTCCATGAAATAAGACCAGGATCCCATTTTTAAATGAAATATTCAGAGGCCAACGAAAAATTAAATTTGAAATGAAAAATATGCTGGTAGAAATTAAAATTCAAAAAGTACTAAGAAAACCTCTTGGGGGGGGGGGGGGGACACAAAGGTAGAAGACAGCTAAGAAATATACATAAGAAAATTAAGCCAGTAAGTCCAAATATCCAACTAACAAACACAGAAAATAGAGAAAAGGGTGTAGGAAAGGAAATTATCAAAGAAACAGTATAAGAAAAATTTCTAAATTAGAGAACATGAGTTTCTGAATTGAAAGGATCATGTACATCGATAAACTATAAGACATATGTTCCAATATGGATTTCAGAATTCTGGGGATAAAGAAGAGTCAAACATTTTCCAGAAAAATCAAACAGTTCACATACAACCAACTAGAAATCAAAATGGCCTGAGACACTGCAACATAAGTCTCAAAAAATTCAGTCAAAAAAAAAAACACTGTCACAATAAAGCAAACGTGAAATATGTGTTTAATCACAGACCGTGACATGACTGCATGAGACAAGAAGTGTAGATGAGTCCTGAGGGTAAAGAACTGTGTATGAGAAGCAAATCCTCAGAAGGACGAGTGTGTTTAAATCTAACATTAAAAAAAATCAGTGAATGCACTTAAGGCATACATCATGCCATTTAGAACTTGGAAGGTGGGTATCAGAAAATATAACCAAACAAGTTGAAAAATACTATCTTTGGATAAAGGAGCAATGGGGGTATAAGAAGAACAGGAACGGCTGCACTATTTTAATTTTCAACAATGTACATGCAATTACCTCAAAATAAATAAAATAAATGAATAAATGGATGGAAAGACGAGAGGAAGGAAGGAAGGAAAGAATATTTAACAGGGCAAATCTATAAACTATTACAAGTGGAGATCTCCAATGTTCATCCATACAGAAAGAATGAAAATAGCAACTGTTCTAACATTATGCAAATAGATGCTTGTGATTTGGAATAAAATTTCCAATTATAGCACCATACAGGAATTCCAAAAGTGCTATATCACCAACAACTAAAATGATAACATGCTTGGAAAACAGTACTGGATGCTTCAAAGATGACTCTAATAATAAAGACAATGACATCAGTACAGTATGTAAAGAATTGGAAGGAAATTATTCTGAAGTAGGAAAAAGTATTACTTGTAAAATTATGTCATATATAAATATGTTATTAAATATACATGTGTAAGTAAATTAATTAAATGGCATAAGTATGTACTTGACTAATACATCTATATTCCTAAAACATCCCTTATACGTTGAAGTTGACCACAAAAATTGTTTTGTTCTTCTCAGTGGGAAAACATGAGAAATGTAAACTAAACATTAAAACTACATACAGAAATTAATTCCATTTACCTGAACCATCTTATTTTTCTTTATCAGTCTTCCAATCTAGAAGAAAATAGGAAGTAAATTAAAGTGCATTCTTCTGATAATGAGCTGCTTATAAGAAAAAAAAAAAAACTACTAAAATCGAAGGTAACTATTTACTTCTCATCCCCTAGCCGTATCGAAAACTATTCTTCTGCACTTGCTAATTTCCAGCTGTAATGGTATTCAGAGTAAACTACAATACAAAGCCATGCAGAAGCAAGCATGTAAAGTCAATGCCAATAAAAAATTGCATCCTAGTGCACCTAAAGGTATCACATGAGTTTTCCTTTTTATTTTTTAAACTTATTTATTTATTTGTTTTACTTTTGGCTGCGCTGGGTCTTTGTTGCTGTGCACAGGCTTTCTCCAGTTGCTGTGCATGGCAGGAGAGAGGGGGCATGTGGGGGGCTACACCCTAGCTGCAGTGCACAGCCTTCTCATTGTAGCAGCTTCTCTTGTGGAACGTGAGCTCTAGAGTGTGTGGGCTTCTGTAGTTGTGGTGCGTAAGCTCAGCAGTTGTGAAACACAGGTTTAGTTGCTCCATGGCATGTGGCATCTTCCTGGACCAGGGATCAAACCCGTTGGTTTTGCCATACATTGACATGAATCTGCCATGGGTATACATGTGTTCCCTTTCCAGAACCCCCTGCCACCTCCCTCCCGATTCCCTCTGGGTCATCCTGGTGCACCAGCCCTGAGCACCCTGTATCATGCATCAAACCTGGGCTGGCGATTCATTTCACATATGATAATTTACATGTTTCAGTGCCGTTCTGCCATATCATCCCATCTTTGCCCTCTCCCATAGAGTCTAAAAGACTGTTCTATAGGTCTGCATCTCGCATACAAGGTTATCATTGCCATCTTTCTAAATTCCATATATATGCGTTAGTATACTGTATTATTGTTTTCCTTCTGGCTTACTTCATTCTGCATAATAGGCTCCAGTTTCGTCCACCTCAGTAGAACTGATTCAAATGTATTCTTTTTTATGGCTGAGTGTATTCCATTGTGTATATGTACCACAGCTTCCTTATCCATTCATCTGCTGATGGACACCTAGGTTGCTTCCATTGTAAACAGTGTGGCGATGAACATTGGGGTACGCGTGTCTCTTTCAATTCTGGTTTCTTCGGTGTGTATGCCCAGCAGTAGGATTGCTGGATCGTATGGCAGTTCTATTTCCAGTTTTTTAAGGAATCTCCACACTGTTCTCCATAGTGGCTGTACTAGTTTGCATTCCCACCAACAGTGTAAGAGGGTTCCCTTTTCTCCACATCCTCTCCAGCACTTATTGCTTATAGACTTTTGGATGGCAGCCATTCTGACTGGTATAAAGTGGTACCTCATTGTGGTTTTGATTTGTATTTCTCTGATAATGAGTGATGTTGAGCATCTTTTCATGTGTTTGTTAGCCATTTGTATGTCTTCTTTGGAGAAATGTCTGTTTAGTTCTTTGGCCCACTTTTTGATTGGGTCGTTTATTTTTCTGGAATTGAGTGCAGGTGGATTCTTAACCACTGGACCACCAGGGAAGTCCTCACAAAAGTTTTAGAACCATATATTAATATTTTATAAATTATCTTATCATCATTCAGCTAAGTAACTGCTAACTGACAACAGTGAGAAAGATAAAGAAGCAATAAAGTATATTTTCAAAACATAAGAATTGTAACTCTGGAGTGAAAAAGGTAGCAACATGCTTATATTCAGTATCCTATGATAAACCACAATGGAAAAGAATATGAAAATGAATATATGTATGTATAACTGAATCACTTTGCTGGACAGCAGAAATTAATATAACATTGTAAATCAGCTATATTTATATAAAATAAATTTTAAAAAACAGCATATCAGGTGAAACTATAGACCATGTAAATATGTTTATGGGTGGCTCAGTGGTAAAGAATCCACCTGCAATGCAGGAGCAGATGAAGGAGACGCAGGTTTGATCACTGGGTCAGGAAGATCCCCTGGAGTAGGAAATGGCAACCTACTCCATGATTCTTGCCTAGAAAATCCCATGGACAGAGGAGCCTGGCAGGCTACAGTCCATGGCAAAGAGTTGGACACAGCTGAGCAACTAAGCATGCACGCATGGTCAAAGAGTTTATAAATAGACTTAAACTCACATCATCTTAAAGGTTTAGAAATGCTTCCTCACTGACATTCATGAAAGACTTTCTCAACTAAAAATGAAATATAACCCTTTGAAAAATATATATGTGAATATATACATGTGAATTACAGCATCTGCAAAAAGAGGGGGAAAATTACCTTTTAAAAAAATAAACATTTGCAGTAATGTACACACAAAGAAAAGCAAAAAAATCTTGTGTGTGTGTGTGTGTGTGTGCATGCTCAGTCATGTCTGACTCTTTGCAAGCCCATGGGCTATAGTCCACCAGGTTCCTCTGTCCATGGAATTCTCCAGGCAAGAATGCTGGAGTGGCTTGCCACTTCCTACTCCAAGAAAAGCAGAGAAATCTTGAGTGGATTACTTTTCCTCAAGTGAACACATATATGTAACCACCACTCTCCCCCAAAGGTCACCACTGCTATGACTTCAAATACCACAGTAGTTTTGCCTACTGGGTCAAGGGTTTTTCTGAGAATCTAAGAATCTCAGCGTCTGAGCCAAAATAAAATGCTTTAGGAAGAGAGAAGCAAGTAGTCAGAGACAGCACGAAGATACTATTTCAGAAAAATGTTCAAGTGTCTGAGATTGTACGGCTGTTGACTGGCTGCGTGGTTGTGTGCAATCCACCTGCAAGGTCTCCAGAGACTGGAGGGGAAGGAAGCTGTTTTGTGATAAAAATAGCAGAAAAGGGCCTTCCTTCCTGCTCTCCAGGATGAGTGTACTGCTGGGAGTTAGACACAGGAAGTGGGAGCAGAGCAAAGAGGGGAGAGGACAAAGCAGTTTGAACTTCCTTTCTATAGATACAAAAACACCTATAAAATTAAGATAATTACCCAACTATCGTTTAGTCTGCGTTTAGTCTGTTATTGTTCAGTTGCTAAGTAATGTCTGACTCTTTTGACCTCATGGACTGTAGCCCACCAGGCTCCTCTGTCCATTGGATTTTCCAGGCAAGAATGTGGGAGTAGGTTGCCATCTCCTTCTCTAGGGGATCTTCCCAACCCAGGGATTGAACCCATGTCTCCTGCATTGACAGCTGGGTTGTTTACCACCTTCTAACAAGCTCGACTAAGTTACTGAGGCGTCATCTCATCTGACCTTCCAATTGCTCTGAAGATAGCCTATCTTATCTGCTTGTAGACACGGAAGGATATTGAGTCTCCAAAGCAGAGTGCCTAAACAGTTAGTAGGTGATGCAAAGCTGTTCTTTACAGCTTGTATGCAGGGCTAGAGACATCGAAAACAAAAAGGAAAATGTTCACAGAAAAGAAGCCATTGTCATAAGATACAGAATATACTGTGTTATCCCTGCTCATGAATCATTAAAGGAAAAAGAACCAAGTAATTCAAATTCCCTAAAGTCTTTCTTCTGAATTACTAAAAAGTTAAATAATTCTTTTGCTTGTGAAGTAGGTCCACTCATCCTTCTGTACCTCAAAGAAGTTTCAAAAGTAATGCTTAAATTTCACAAGGCATACATTCCTGACATGTTAATTTGTTTTACCCACTCTGTATGGGGGACTCGAAAAGAACAAGGTGTCCCTCAGAGAAAGCCACAGATGCAGAAGGGAAGTGACCACCAGAACCTATGAGAACGTCACCTTCAAATGACATGCCAGACCTGCATGAATATCTAATGCTGTGATAAGTACTTTCAAAGAGCTGGGGCCAAAAAGGGAACACTCTTCAAAACAGGAGCTTTGTATTCCACTCCTTGAGAGGGAGAGGAAATAAAATATCTAGAAAAGCTGTTATCAGACTGTGTGACAGGGCCTTCTTGCATCCTCACTGATAAATACAAAACAATGTGCCAATGACAATAACTATGATTGTCACACATCATGAAATGCCTTCACATTAATCCCATATGAACCCTGCAAGTGGGGAGGGGTCAGCATCACCAACTAATCAAATGCAGACACTGGGCCCAAACAGGTTATATACATTTAACTTGCCCAAGGTCAGAAAATCGTCTTGTGACAAAAGTCACAAGTTTGTCCAAGATCACAATGCGAGGAAGTAGGAAAGGGTCCCAAATCAAGTGTGTCGAATGCCCAAGACACAGGACAGTTTGGGCTTAATGATGAAAGAAACCAAATTTGGCTTTTCAATTCCAAATCATTTGATGATTATTTCACTATTTTCCAGTTTCAAGTTGTTTTCGATATGTCCTAAGCAAAGGTTATTAACGTGTCTTCCTTCTGTGAGATGGGGGGAAGTGTCTTGTTTGCCACTGGCTTGTGGACAGGAAACAAAAATAAGTCTGGATGGAGTCTTTTTATAGATTTGATAACCGCTAAAGCAGCTGAGAGCTCTCCAGCGATTGTCTTTATACAGGATCTAGCACAGGGAAAGCACAGTAAAAGCAGCGGGCTTGATTACAGTGGGCACATGCTGAGAAGATACAACGTGAGTTCTTCCTAAGACTAGTGAGTAAGAGAGTTAACTATGTTCACCTTGCACACTCAAGCAGAAAAAAAAAAAAAAAAACATTACCCAAATCACACTTGGATGGCCGAGTATAGTAGGGCAAGGATTTTTGTAGATATTAACCCAGTGACACTCAGAAGAATACCGGGTCAAGGCAGAACAGAGGAAGGTACCCTTTGCTCATTCACAATAATTCTGGTAAAGAAATACTCAAGCTCTTGTGTTTTTACTACTGGTGACTTCCTCCCAAGAGAAAGCCACACTGCAGTAGAAGATTCGAAGTAAAAAGGAATGATCCTGAGGAGCAAGTTTGAGGAAGGAAAAGACTTGACTTTACAGCATTCTCTAAGGCCTGGCACACTCCCACTTTACAAGCTTGTATTTGTAGGAGCTTATGACCTCCTCTGAGATCAGAGAGGGCAATGGTTCACCTTGGGGCTGCTGGCTAGATTGACAGGAAGTGGTTGCCCAGGAAACAGCACTGGGAGACAATGCTGGAACCAGCTGCCACTGTCCACATGGACATAAGACACAGAAATCACAGCAGGAATGCTTCGTTTTGTGGCAGCTGTGTCCCAAACACTACTATTATAATTCAGTTGCTTCTTCTCAGGGGGAAGAGGGTGTAATTAGACTTGAATAATATAGAGAGACCAATAACAGCACAAGATTGATTTAATTACATTTTTCTATTTTTATGAAAATTTGTTAGAATTACACTTTATTAGACTACTAAAACCACTGAAAGTTTCCTCATTGTCACTCATAAACAGTGTGCTATGCCAATTAAATTTTAAGAGAATTCAAAATCCAAAGTACAGAATTAGTGCTTTCTTCCTCTAATATCTAACTCTCAGTAAACACAGTTTAACTGAAACTTTCCTTGGAGAGGACAATTTACAGTCTTAAGACTACAGTTGCAAAGCCCCAGGCATCCTGTCTAGTTCATGGTGACTGAAAGTTGCAGTCTCCTGTTGGAGACATCGCAAGGCTTCCTCCTGCGAGCAGCTGGAACGAGCACTCTTCACCAGGGAGAACATGGTTCAGCTATACTCAGTGAAGAAAAAAAAAAAGTTATTCAGTCATGTCCAACTCTTTACAACCTCATGGTCTGTGGCCTGCCAGGCTCCTGTCTATGGAATTCTCCAGGCAAAAATACTGGAGTAGGTAGCCATTCCCTCCTTCAGGAGATCTTCCTAATCCAGGGATCAAACCTGAGTATACCTGCATTGCAGGCAGATTCTTTATCATCTGAGCCCCCAGGGAGGCCAGCTTTATTCTCTCCTTCACTGCAGCACATCCTTAGTTTTTCCAGATTAAAATAATAACACAAAGAATAAACTGAATATCTCCTCTCAGCCCTTCCCCAAAGCCTGCCTCAATTTGCAACTCATCTGGATTCTCTTGGGTAAATCGCAAGAGTTCTTTCTTTGTGTTGCTTGGCTGAGGTGTAAGAGAAAACACAAAATATAAAAGACCATCCATTAACTAACTTCCCTGGGAGTTTAGCAACTGCCCAATTTGCCTCTCACATGGCCTTTCCTTTTCCCCTTTCCTCTCTAAAATGCATCCGAATAGAGAACAAGTTCATTGCAAAGAAAAGGACAGGTTAACAAATAGCAGTCTATTAAAATGTAGAAACTGAAGGGGAGGATTTGACAGGGCATAGCCACTCAGCATCTAGACACTAAGTGGGACTCGGCTGAAAGATGCCAGGGAAATACCCACCCAGTGGAAAGGTACTTGGCAGAGGGGTGGGGGGGGCGGGGAAGTTTGATTCAAAGATATTGAGGAATACCTGAAAGATACCAAGGTTGCTCAGTTGTAGGAGAATGGTCTGTGTTGAGTATAAGGTAAGAGGCTGATCTTACGCTTTTCCTCAATTCAGCTGCCGTAATAGAAGTTGTCGGGATAAAAGTGAAGATACAGCATGAGAGGTTAGCTCCAAAGAAAAGGGACAAGACTGCTCCCTGTCAGTCATGTTTTCTCAGGTGACTGAGAAATTTGTGGGAGTGGTGGAGACCAAGTCTTCATACTGTGCAGTGGTCCCATAGGGAAACCTGCTTATTAATTGGAACACTTGCTTACCCATTCAGTGATCCAAGCACCCACAGGTAGTCTTAGACTGCCAGAGGGAGAAACCATGACATGTAAAACCCGGTGAACCGACTCTGGGGTGATTCCCAGAGAAGTCAAGCTCACAAAAAGCACACTGGCCCACCACACAATTTCACTAGTAAATTTTATCTAGTGATAAAAATTCAACTTAAAATGGAAAAAAGAGCCTCTCAAACACAGAAACAAGGGGCATCAGAAAGCAGCCTCTAACTAACACCCCAGCCAGGGGTATGCACATACAAAACTTATACTTCCAAGTACCTACTTAGTTGTGGAAATTATACTAAAGGAGATCTCAACCTAAAATGGCTAAATCAGGTTTTTGTTGATATATTTAAGTGGATATTTTTGTGCATACAGTTAGAAAAGCTGGCTGTAAGATCAAACATACTGAACAGAATGCTTACTTTGGTATCTAGAAGCTTCTAAAAGAGGGAATGACAAAGTAACTTCTTTGCAGGAAACCAACAAAAAATTGCTTGAAACTTTATCAGAACTAGAAAAGGCCATTAGATCAGACTCTGCCTCTTCCTTCTGCTCTTCCCATGTATCCTCTTCTATTTGAACTCTCTGGCCCAGAAGCTTTTTCTCTTCCAACTCTTCTACCTCCTGCTGCTTCCCTAGCCCTAGGAAAGGGGTGGGGGTGGATCAGAAGTGATTATAGCTCCCTTAGGGAGCAGGGAATCATCCTCAATGCTTACCTATACACCCCGGACTCATATGAAACTTAAGAGCCTTAGCTAAGGAATTTCCTGACCCAAGTTAGGATCCATAGGGATTTGCTAAGGAATTTGAGTTAACCATGCAGTCCTATGAGCCAGGTTTTCAAATCTATATGAACTAACACAACTGTTAGTTTCTGAGAGCAAAGCGAGGGAATGAATAGAGAAAGCAGAATGGGATAATGGACTTTGAATCACATAGTCCAGAGACTTGTGCTGAATGCAAGGAATTAGCTCAGAAATTATTGGAAACTATCCCAGAGCTCTCTCTAAAATCCATAAACTGGACAAAGATTCAACAATGCAAGCAAAGATGGGATGAATCAGTTCTGGACTATTATGAGAGATTTGAAAAAAAAGTTTTAAGCATCCAGGCTTGACACCCGAATCATTCTCTAACTACCAAAATGATCCTTTGCTTAACTCTGCCTTTAAAGAAGGCCTTGATGATGATTTGACTCTGGTCAAAAAACAGTCTAGGTTGGTCCATGTTACTAACAATGCCTTTGTTATTCTAGCTAACTAACTTTTCAAAACCATTAAAAAGAAAGGAAGGGATGTACCTATGAAAATTATGAACCTGCAATTGCGCCAGTTAAGTACACAATGCCAGTCAAAGATAATTGACCCCCAACCAGTTTAATTCCCAAATAGCAGAGAAAACTTGAAAGAAAAGTATCTCTTTAAAATTCTTATCCTGAAGGAATAACTCCTACTAGGTGAACCTAATTTTTGTTCTCTGTTTCTTGAGATCAGAGCTCTCTGGATCCCTGTTTTATCTGCCTACCTGCTCAGGCGCTCATTCCTGTCCAACTCTTTCAGACCCCCATGGACCATAGCTTGCCAAGCTCCTCTGTCCATGGGATTTTTTAGGCAAGAATCCTGGAGTGGGTTGCCATTTCCTATTCTGGAGGAACTTCTCAACCCAAGGATCAAAACCACACTCAGTTAGTAGAATATCAGATTTTTATCTTACCTAGACCATCTCAAGGAAATGACAACCCACTCCAGTACTCTTGCCTGGAAAATCCCATGAATGGAGGAGCCTGGCAGGCTGCCATCTATGGGGTCTCACAGAGTCGGACATGACTGAATCGACTTAGCAGCAGCAGCAGCAGACCATCTCAAATTTCTGAAACTGGGGGTGGGCGGGGCAGGGAGGAGGGGAACAAAGAATTTTCTTATTCCACCTGTTATTTACAATAAGTGAGTTTTATACTGTGATATCTGATTCATGACTAAGTTTAGAAAATAAAGAAAGATCTCTTGTTGTGCCTGTCTGGATATATGTATGTCTCAGTATATATCTTTGTCTTTGGATAATATTGCTGAGGTTAATTTGTAAATGAGCTCTAATCTAACTGGCCTAAAGGAAAGTAAGTGCTAACAAATCAAACAATTCTAAATACCAGAGAAATTAAGCTAAGTGAATTTCAGGTTCATGTGAACTGGGAAATATTCAATATGAAATTAATACCTGGTATTAATGTTTGTTGATCTAACTAATATAGATATGTCTAAGAGTCACTACAATTCGGTATAATATTTCATTGTACCTAGGTTTAATATGTCTTGTTATATCTGTTCTAAATTTGTCAGCAAGGAAGTAACTCAAGCAATGAAACTTCTAAGAAAAGAAAATGTAAATGACATATGAGCTTTTAGATAAACTCTATTAAAAATATTTATGCTTTAGTAATGTCTGTCTAAAATAGTCTCTCCAGATTTGGGTAACTTAATTTCTAGGGTTGGGCTAAACTAAATGATTAAAGTTTACGGAATAGCCAGGTCATTTCCAAATAAAATAAGATTCTGAAACATTAATTATTGAACACTAACTTCCTCTTACAGAGAAACAAAAGAGATTTTGGACTATTAATGAATATGTTTGGTGCCAGTCTGAGATGTTCTCTATAAGAAAACAAATGTTTTTATAAATTAACGCTGGTATTTATGTTTACCAATCTACAGAATACTAATATAAAGGACAGTTCATGATAGCTTAAGAAAAGGGGGATGTGTGTTTTTAGTTAAGAATGTATGAGGAATGACATTGCATTTTGTTAACGGAAAGGGAAATAGGTCTGACTTACAGGTGTCTGTCCCTGAATGAGAAAATAAAATTATGAATACCAAAAGTGATAAAAGGTTTGTGGAAAGTGAATCCTGAGAAAAGAGTTTTGTGCATGGTCTGGATTGACTAAGTTTAAAATAAATTTAATTTAATGAATGAATTTAAAAGTAAGCCGATACAAAACTTGAATTTGGCTTTTCTCTCTGTTAAGAAGACAAGCTTTCTTCAGATGCTGAATTACCCTTGATAATAGATTTTCAGCTTCTTTACTTAAGTGATCTGTTTTATATTTGCCTTTGAAATCTTTTTTTGTTACTTTGGTTAAGTGAATAACTATTGCTTCACAGTGACCTATGATCTTACCTGAGTGTTTTTAACCCTTTTGATATTGACAAAGTTTCCTAAATCAAATTCTAATGAAGCCCTTTTGACCTCTAGCTAACTTTGGGAGGCTTCAGTGGGCCCCTAAAACATTCCCAAGAGAGATAGTCAACTAGTTAGGTTCATTTGACATGTCGAATTACATGGAAATTATTGTCAAATGAGTAATAAATCTCCTCAGATTATAGTGCATGGTAAATTTTATTAATATATATATCCTAGGAATTATATGGAGTTCCTAAAATTCTGATATGTCCCAGTAAAATGTTATCAGTCATAAATCTAGCTAGTATCTTAAAGTGTTGTCACAGCAATAATCGTCTCTTTGTCAATGGCGTTGTAATCAGATTTTAAACGTGACTTCTTATGGTTTTTTTGTCATTATACACAGTTATGGTTTATTCTGATGCTCTTGCAAAAATTCTTCCTCTTCAAGAAGATCTACAGAAAAGACTTTTTTTATTATTATTTTTTATTTATTTATTTATTTTATATATATATATATATTTTATTAGTTTTGCCATACAATGACATGATATCACCATGGGTTTACATATGCTCCCCCTCCAGGACCCCCCTCCCTCCTCCCTCCCCCCGGGGAAATCTTGTTGCACCAGCCCCGAGCATCAATCCTGGGCTGGCGATTGATTAGACATATGGTAATTAACATGCTTCAATGCCATTCTCCCATATCATCCCACCCTTACCCTCATCCACAAAGTCCACGAGTCTATTCTATACATCTGCGTTCCTTTTGCTGTCTCGCATGCAGGGTTCTCGTTACCGTCTTTCTAAATTCCATATATATGTGTTAATATACTGTATTGTTGTTTTTGCTTCTGGCTTACTTCACTCTGAATAATGGGCTCCAGTTTCGTCCATCTGAGTAGAACTGATTCAAATGAATTTTTTTTTTACTGCTGAGTAATATTCCATTGTGTATATGTACCACAGCTTTCTTATCCATTCGTCAGTTGATGGGCATCTAGGTTGCTTCCATTACAGAAAAGACTTTTGAATAAACGCGAGTTTCTGACTTTCAGACCAAAATGCTGGATTGGGTAAGAAATTAAAGGATTCTAATGGGAAACCTGATGGCTTCATAAAAGATTAACAAACAGACTGAATGAACTGGTAAATAAGTTTACAATCTTTACAGTTTCTATCTGAAAAATTATTGGTTTTAATCTGTGTTTTCCAGATATCTGGAAAACCTTTCCCCTCAAATTAATTATGACTTACAGTAATTTGGTAAAATTATAGCTTTGTAAGCAGAATTGAAACATTTCCCTTTTTTCTCTATCTGATCCCTCCAGAGACTAGAAACTGTTATGTTCCCAGTAGCTTTATCAGATAAATTAGGAAGGCTATCTCAGTAACAGGTACAAAAACCTCAAGGAATTTTGGAGATCTTGAGAAGGGAGGAATTCACCTAGATCTGTTTGGTATGACTTTCCTAGCCTGAGAGGTTTTTTAAAAAAGTTCAGCCTGAAACTTTTATAAAGTTTCAGCAAAGCAAAAAAAATAAAAAGGTCTATGATCAATAATAATACATAAATGATTGGGCCAAGTTTATTGAAATCAGACTTATTTTGCAAACAAACTAGTCTTAATTTGGTTATATTTGGTAAAAACAAGGGTAATTTGGGGGGGGGGATGTTTCAAAAAATGTTAAATCCCAGTTTTGTAAACGGAGGTCTGGCTCTATAAGACTCATTTCCTGGAGAGTTCTCTGCTGTTATATTAATGTAAAATTTAAATGAATAATTAAAGAACATTCTAAGCTTGTTTCTGAAGCTTATTTCAGTAATCTTTGGATGAAGATCAGATATCCCATGACCTGCAACAAGAAAATTATATGTATTGGAAAAGACATATTTCAAAGGACTGTCTTCAATCTGGATGGAAGGACTTTTTTATCAAGTACTCTTAAGTAGTTCATGAACAGTGAAACTGAAGGGAAACTGACTCTTCAATTAATGTCTGGTTTTAAGGACCCTCTACACAGACTGGCCTATAGAGAGGGCTGCTGACCTCAAACTCATCTTAAAATGACACTCAAACAGAGGAAACTAGAAAACACCAGGATGAGAAGAAGACAACGTCAGAAGTAGGCTGCTTACCCAAGATGCTGGACCTGATTTACATGATCATTTACAATGTTTTCTTGACTTCTTGGACCTTTGCATATAAAGCAAATGTTTTCTATCATGCACACAATCCTATGCTAGTTTTCAATCCAACTGTAATACAATTATTGGGCTTGTGGCCAATTACCTGTGTCTAGTACTTCTAACAGAGAAGGCAATGGCAACCCACTCCAGTACTCTTGCCTGGAAAATCCCATGGACGGAGGAGCCTGGTGGGCTGCAGTCCATGGGGTCGCTAAGAGTCGGACACGACTGAAGCGACTTAGCAGCAGCATCAGCAGTACTTCTAAACTACTTAGGTAGATTTCTCCACTTCACAGCTCTAATTGGATGGCCTTTAGGAAATTCATTTAGAAGAAACAAAGTTCAGTTCTGTTTAGGCTTCTCTTGCCAGGATCCCATTACTAGGTGTGAACCTCTTACCTGGCCAATTAATAATAGCTACCATGACCCTGGCCATAATAGGAACTTTCCTCTAAAGTTACACAAGCTCAGTCAGAGCAATGAGCAAAAATTTAACCAAGGAATAAAACCCTCCACAATTCTGGGATGGATTTATGTGGTTGACACCAGGCTGTGGTCATTTAAGCTTTAAAGCCCCCTCCTTTTACCTTGGGAACCAACAAATTATACTAAGGATAAGTCTGCCTAGTTAGTAACACTAGGACAATGGGCTGGGAGCCTTATGGATGATGCCAATATATAACTTCCCAAAAAGAAAGAAAGATTGATAGAGAATAGAGTAAGTCAATCTAAGGATATACTGGGCTGTATCTAATGGAAGTTTCTGGCTTAATTCTCAGTTTTGACTTTATTAATACTGCCAGCTGTGTTACTTGTACTTTTGACCTATTAAGACCTAGTCTAGGAATAGCACACTGAGAGGTCTATCAGCAAGATCTTCACCAGATCTAGGAATGAGACTTCCTAGCACTGTGGGACAAAATGGTCCTGAAATCCCTCCCAAAGCACGGTGGAATTTACAACCATGAGGGAGTCCTCTCAGTGACAAATTAGTGCTGGCCAAAGGCACCTGCCAGCTGCCTCTGCAGGGATTGAATCCTGTGCTGCTTCAGCTGCTGACCTCTGACACGCCCTCAAGGGAGTTCAGGGTAGATAACAGGAATGAGGCACTTTGTGCTCCAGGAAATCTGGTGGAACAGGTCTTCAGACAGTTATGCAGCTTCAGGAACTGAGTTTATGAGCCCAATCCTTGCATCTTCTCACATCTAGAAAAAGCACTAAATCCTTTCATGGTGACATCAGCAGAAAACCTTTTTGTAAGGTAAGTGCTTAACTGCATGAACTCCCTCCTTCACCAAAATCACTCACCCCGCCTCACAGCCCACCTCTTGGGAGCAGTTTCTCAGAGCTTTCTGAGGTGCAGTTTCCTAAGCTGCAGTCCTCATTTTGCCCCCAATAATATTTAACTCCCAACTCTCATGTAGTGATCTTTTTTAAGTCAGCATAATGAAATCTTCAGATATTCCCCACTTGTACCCCAAATACAGTTTTAAATCCCTATTTTACCTTTTGCAGGCTCCTCAGAAGACTCTCAAGATCCCAGAACTTTTACTGAGAAATCTACAAACTGAAGAAAGGATTTTCTAAAATCCCAGGTCCTGTTATCAAGGGCTCCATCAACAATGCCCTGTTTCTACTTTCCTGGGGCAAATTTGACTTGTTATTAAATCCCTACCCATAGATGTGCCAACATAACCTTCCTCATATATATTTAATCACAGCTCCTTGAGGGTAAGTGCCATACTTGACCAGTGTTCATATAATGCTCTCAGTACGCAGGACAAACATTGGACAGCATCCAATCAAACCTATCATATTTCTCTGTTACCAGTTCTAGCAAATCAAGCTTTTCAGTTCTATCATCAAGACCTCAGTTCACCTACCCTTACTTATCACATTTAGTCATTTTAATCAAAACTGGGTTGCTGCCCACACTCAAAAAGATTTATTCACTGCTAAATGTTTGCCTCTGCAATTCCCTATAACGTCCTTCACCACCCTGAAAGGATACCCTGTGTGTCCTTCCTCACACTGCTCATTCATGTCTGTCCTTGGGCGCAGTAAAAACAATGGAAATAAACATATTTGCAATAATGAAGGAATAGTTCACGTGCTCTTTTTCAACTTTAGAACTTTTTTCTGAAAATATTATATGCACACTAATAAATTCTGGATTGGTAATTATGTCCATGTAGTATTTTGTTACAGTTTATCTTCCAGTAAAACCAACTTTACAGTCTTGCATCACTATCAAAAAACTTTCAAATAAAGTAGGATCAGAAACTACAAATGTCTTCTAAAAAATTATCTGAACCATGTCTAATGTGTTACTGTACAAACAGCCTCCCTCTGAAACAGTCTCATATCTATCTCCCTAACTACTCAGAGAGTCTCATAGATAGAGGTTATGCCATATCTCAAACATATAGTATGTACAGGTCAGTAATGTAAGAGATATTTTTTCAATGAAATATTTTTTAAATGTTTTGCCTTTTGCTTCTGGATTCTTTTCAGATACTGAGAATAAATATTTAGTGGAAATTAAAGGAACTCACAACAATTAACTATTAACAATTTCCTTTTTAACTGCTTTGAAGTAACGTTAGAGCTTCAAAAGAAAATACAGCATGAATTGTCAAACCAAGCTACCATAATAAACTTTGCAAGTCATAAAAGCTGTCTTTTATGTTCTTAAAAAAGGCAAAATTTAGCTGCCTAATAGGAATATATGATAAACTAAAAAGAAATCCCAAATGAACTCCAATGTTGAAACAGATTAAAACATTAAATTCCAAAGGAGATAGTGAGAAATGTTTCTTTAACTGAGAATCAACTACTCTACTGAAAATAAATTAGCAGTAGACACATCAGCATGTTAGTTCACCCACTCCTATAAATATTTACAGGATATTAGACCACACCCTCAGGCTCAGTTGCTCTTCACCTGCCATCTTCTATATCATATGCTACAAGTCCCCAAACACAGCTCTAGCTAATTGGACCTGGAGAAACATATAGCTGAAAGGCAGGCATTCATCAGTTCAGTTCAGTTCAGTCGCTCAGTCATGTCCAACTCATTGTGACCCCATGCACTTCAGCACGCTAGGTTTCCCTGTCCATCACCAACTGCCGGAGTTTACTCAAACTCATGTCCATTGACTCAGTGATGCCATCCAACCATCTCATCCTCTGTTGTCCCCTTCTCCTCCCACCTTCAATCTTTCCCAGCATCGGGGTCTTTTCAAATGAGTCAGTTCTTAGCATTAGGTGGGCAAAGTATTTGAGTTTCAGCTTCAGCATCAGTCCTTCCAATGAATACTCAGGACTGATTTCCTTTAGGATGGACTGGTTGGATATCCTTAGAGTCCAATGGTCTCTCAAGAGTCTCCTCCAACACCACAGTTCAAAAGCATCACTTCTTTGGCATTCAGCTTTATTTACAGTCCAACTCTGACATCCATACATGACTACTGGAAAAACCATAGCCTTGACTAGATGGACCTTTGTTGGTAAAGTAATGTCTCTGCTGCCTAGGTTGGTCATAACTTTTCTTCCAAAGAGCAAGCGTCTTTTAATTTCATGGCTGCAGTCACCATTGCCAGTGATTTTGGAGCGTCCAAAAATAAAGTCTGACACTGTTTCCACTTTTTCCCCATCTATTTCCTATGAAGTGATGGGACTAGATGCCATGATCTTAGTTTTCTGAATGTTGAGTTTTAAGCCAACTTCACTCTCCTCTTTCACTTTCATCAAGAGGCTCCCCAGTTCTTCTTCACTTTCTGCCATAAGGGCAGTGTTATCTACATATCTGAGGCTATTGATATTTCTCCTGGCAATCTTGATTCTAGCTTGTGCTACATCCAGCCCAGTGTTTCTCATGATGTACTCTGCATATAAGTTACATAAGCAGAGTGACAGTATACAACCTTGAGGTACTCCTTTCTGATTTGGAACCAGTCTGTTGTTCCATGTCCAGTTCCAACTGTTGCTTCCTGACCTGCATACAGATTTCTCAGAAGACAGGTCAGGTGGTCTGGTATTCCCATCTCTTTAAGAATTTTCCACAGTTTGTCGTCATCCACACAGTCAAAGGCTTTGGCATAGTCAATAAAGCAGAAGTAGATGTTTTTCTGGAACTCTCTTGCTTTTTCGATGATGGACCAGATGTTGGCAATTTGATCTCTGGTTGTTCTGCCTTTTCTAAATCCAGCTTGACATCTGGAAGTTCATGGTTCACATACTGTTGAAGCCTGGCTTGGAGAATTTTGACCATTACTTTGCTAGCATGTGAGATGAATGCAATTGTGTGGTAGTCTGATTATTCTTCGGCATTGCGTTTTTTGGGGACTGGAATGAAAACTGACCTTTTCCAGTCTTGTAGCCACTGCTGCATTTTCCAAATGTGCTGGCATATTGAGTGCAGCACTTTCATAGCATCATCTTTCAGGATTTGAATTAGCTCAACTGGAATTCCATCACCTCCATTAGCTTTGTTCTTAGTGATGCTTCCTAAGGCCCACTTGACTTCACATTCCAGGATGTCTGGCTCTAGGTGAGTGATCACACCAACATGGTTATCTAGGTCATGAAGATCTTTTTTGTATAGTTCTTCTGTTTATTCTTGCCACCTCTTCTTAATATCTTCTGCTTCTGTTAGGTTATTCATAGGCTTCTGTTAGGCATTCTGCTTCTGTTAGGCAATCATAGGCTGACCAAGAGCTTTCAACTTCTGTTTACTGGCTAGAAAGATAGGGTTAGCCAATCAAGATGCTCTGCCTCAAAAACTGGAATTAAGAAACTCCAACGGAAATTACCAGTTAGAAGTTGGGGTAAAAGGTCAAGAGAGACACTCAGGGTTAATGAGAGCTGAACCTGACCCAATTCCTGGGATTAGACTTCCATCTTGATCTCCATCTTCACCCTCTACCTTTTCTTGAGTGAAACTCACCTGGTATTTGCAACCCAAAAATTACCAAAATACAGCGCTTATGATAGAAACCTAAATTAAATTTGTATGTAAAGACCTACTACAGACATGTTTAGTTAGAATAAAAACACCCACTTTTAGACTAATTGGGGGAAATAGATGGCTCATAGCACTTAGTAAGGAATCTGAGGTCAAATTTTCAGATAAATGCAGGTTTACTATTTTCAACTTTACCTTTCCTCTAGACTTCAGGTCTCTCACCCATAAAATGAGGTCAATTCATCAGAAAGTCTATAAATCCTCTTGTATTGTTTACAGTCTCAGTATAAGCAGCCTCTGGTGTATCAGCATGCTCTTTTCAGACCAAGGAGAATTTTACTTTGAGATAAAAAGTTTTCAGACAGTGATGGAAAACATTCTCTCCTACCTGGGCTGTCACATGATCAATTTTCATTCTATTAAATTCATAATTAGAAGTAACAAATTTTTCTGTAAAACTCTTAAAATCCATCATTTCCAGCAATGAATACTCAGCACAGTCAAAAAGAAAGAAAGAAAATTACACATATATAAAGGGCTCCCCTGGTGGCTCAGTGATAAAGAATCCGCCTGCCAATGCAGGAGGTGCTCGTCCACCCTTGTGGATCTTGAGCTGGGAAGATCCACAAGCCATGGAGCCACTAAGCCCGTGCACCACAACTATTGAGCCTGTGCTTGAGAGCCTGTTGGTCCCATCTACTGAAGCCCATATGCCTAAAGCCTGTGCTCTGCAACAAGGGAAGCCATCGCAATGAGAAGCCAGTGTACCGCAACTAGACAGCCACTCCTGCTCACCACAACTAGGGAAAAGCCAGAGTAGCAACAAAGACTCAGCATGGCCAAAAATAAACAAAATTATTAAAAAATGCATCACTTCCCAGGCTATCCCATTTTAGCCAAATGTATATAGAACACCAGAACTGTAAATACTGTTTTCAATTGCTCTATTTTTTCATTTAACATATAAAATGATAACACAATGCCCTACCTCTCCCTTAAAGAAACTAAGAAGCAGAGAGTGTATTATTCGATTTGTACAGTAGAGGAAATATTTAGAAAGATGGTGTCACCACCTTCACCATAATATTTTCAACACTCCTCTTGTGTGAAGTGGGGCTCAGAGGAAGAATAGTAACAAAACAAGACACTGGAAATCCAAATAACCACCTTAAATGTTCTTGTCATTCACACAATTTTTAACACATTATGAATAAAAGAGCATTAACCTCATCATAAGCATTCAACAAATGAAATTGCTGGAAAGGTACTTTTATAAATGTCCAAGACTTTCAATAATATCAATAACCTCAGATATGGAGATGACATCACCCTTATGGCAGAAAGTGAAGAGGAACTAAAGAGCCTCTTGATGAAAGTGAAAGAGGAGAGTAAAAAAGTTAGCTTAAAGCTCAACATTCAGAAAACCAAGATCATGGTATCTGGTCCCATCACTTCATGGCAAATAGATGGGGAAATGGTAACAGACTTTATTTTTGGGGGCTCCAAAATCACTGCCGATGGTGATGGCAGATGTGAAATTTAAAAATGCTTACTCTTGGAAGAAAAGTTATGACCAACCTATACAGCATATTAAAAAGCAGAGATATTACTTTGCCAACAAAGGTCCATCTAGTCAAAGCTATGGTTTTTCCACTAGTCATGTATGGATATGAGAGTTGGACTATAAAGAAAGCTGAGTGTCGAAGAACTGATGCTTTTGAACTGTGGTGTTGGAGAAGACTCTTGAGAGTCCCTTGGACTGCAAGGAGAGCCAACCAGTCCATCCTAAAGGAAATCAGTCCTGGGTGTTCATTGGAAGGACTGACGTTGAAGCTGAAACTCCAATACTTTGGCCACCTGATGCAAATAGCTGACTCATTGGAAAAGACCCTGATGCTGAAAAAGATTGAAGGTGGGAGGAGAAGGGGACAACAGAGCATGAGATGGTTGGACGGTATCACCAACTTAATGGACATGAGTTTGAGTAAACTCCGGGAGTTGGTGATGGACAAGGAGGCCTGGTGTACCACAGTCCAAGGGGTTGCAAAGAGTCAGACATGACTGAGCAACTGAACTGAACTGAACTGAAGACTCTGAAACAAGCAAAAGACATTCCTAGGTGCCTGTCCCTTCAGGGAGTGTTCGACATCACCCAGAGGGCCTTCTGGGGATTTTCTGAGTCAACAGGGCAATCCATCTCTGACCCATTGTTGATTTTCAACTCTGTAAAACTGACACTACTTCCAAAAAATTCTTACCCATAACAATGCAAATAAAATTTGATCTGCCTGAAATGAAAGATGACTCAAACCTTCTATTTTATTGTTCTTTTAAAATTTATCTTTTTTAATCTATCTATTAATAAATTCATTATAGCACTTCTGCTTTTTTATTGTTTTTCAAATACTCCTTTAATTCCACAAACTGAACAAAAACTATGATATATGTTCATTTTATACCTACATTCAATACTTTTTAAATTTTCTTGAAAATTACTCTTTAGTGATTATGATTTTAAAAATCACCCTGTTATAAACACCTAGAAGAGAGTTTGCTCTCACTCACAACAAGTGGTCATGGTATAACCTACCAGGCTATGAATAAACTAGTCTGTGCTATTTGGGAGCCAGATCCTTGCAATACAGTGGCAAATGAAAATGACATCACAGCAATCTCATCAGTAAAGCAAGTTACATTCTTGGTCTTTTATGTACCTCAGTGTGTATCAAGCCTTGAATCCCAATTGCATAGATACATATCATGCATCTACTTATTAATGGATACAATGTAAATAAAATCCAAATAAATTCATATAGAAAATCATATGAATGTGTGTGTGTGTGACAAAGAAAATCACAAATAAAACTGCAGTTAGATCCATGTAACAAAGACCTGTGGGACACATAACCAACAATGTGAAGCAATCCTATTTATTCAGAAAAAAAAATTTTTTTTTTCGTTGTAATCTGTTGCTCTTATCCTGTTGCTCTTGTCCTTTCATTTTCTGAGCTAAATAAGCACACGTCTAAATTAGCAAAGCAAGGCAAATATATTTAGGCGATTGAAAAAATAATTCTTGGCAACCTTTAAACTCCTTAAAATTGGGGGCCTAAGGTTCTCTATTCATCACTTGATAAGACTGTCTTAAAAAAAATGTTAGCAGAAAACAGGGCTAAATGATTCCACTTTACAGAAACAGTGAGTGGGAGTAATTGAATCATTCATTTTTCTAAATGTTATAAAAAAGAAAACACCCATCAACTGAGAGTCAATAGGAGTTTCTAGATATAAGTAAATATGATGCATGAAAATGTATTTCCACTAACCATTTATGCAGACAAAATCATGATTTGCAAGTACACGTGTCCTACTAAGACTTAAAATAAGTTTATGTAATTTATAAAATGTGATTAAAACATACTTCTGAAGGCCTTGACAACTCTTCAGGAAACCACTTAAAACTTCACGCACATGTAAAACTGCTGCTGTTGAAACCACATCTATGAAACACCAAGTTTCATGTCACTCCCAAATCTGTGCAGGGACCCCCTTAATGCATAAGGTCTTTTCCTCCTCCTTTTCAAGGACCACTCTTTCCTTTCAGGGCCCCATCCACCCAGCTCCCCACTGCTTAGAAGTCAGTCAAATTCTGCTTTTTAAAAACCCTTCCTTGGGGACTCCTCCAGCAGTACAGTGGTAAGACTCTGCTCCCTTGCAGGGGGTGCAGGTTTGATCCCTGGTTGGGGAGTTAAGATTCTACATGTGGTCAAAAAAATAAAAATAAATTAAAACTTTCTTTTGGCAGTAATTACCTTTGTTCTGGAATTTCTCAGAAGCTTGAATAGACTAGTGAGCAAGAAAGGGTTACAGTAACATACTGCCTCTCACTTCTCAGAACTCCAAAGACTAGATTTTGGAAATTAAATTCCTAGGGCAAATGACGCTCTTGGCTTGGCTCCTGAGCTTCCTCCATCGGGTTTATTTCTCAGCCAAGAGTTAAGTATCGATCCAGGCCAGCCACTTTCAGGGACAAGGGGGCCTCACCTCCCAAGTGTCACCTGACAACATGAAGAACTACCCAAGAATTATGCATCTATTCACTCATGGCCCTGATGTTCTAAGTTTGCATCATTAAAGTAATAACAACCATGGGCTACAAAGCATTGCCTCCCTTAGGAGACCTGGTTAAAACAAAAATCCTCAAATGGCTCAGTTATCAAACAATAAAGTGGAGGCTTAACTGCCCAGATGAAAGAAAAGTGACTTTCTGGGATAATTTTTTTGTTTTCTCTTTTAGTAAGTGAAGATCTTTCCAAAATGTATTAAATGTTTTTCTTCCTATCCCCCTGTTAGTAAAAGTAACAGATACTCTCTGAATGATATTAGAAAATATACACACAGACAAGTTACCAATTAAAAATTACCAATTTTTAATTACCAATTAAAATTACCAATAACCTCAGTCCTCAGTCAGAATCACTTACTATTTGGAAATGTTTCTTTCTAGCCTTTCCTTAGGACACCAGAGGACTGGATCAAACAAAAATCCTTGTCCTTCTGGTGTCCCAAAGATACATATGGGCTTCCCTGATAGTTTAGTTAGTAAAGAATATGCCTGTAATGCAGGAGACTCCGGTTCAATTCCTGAGTTGTAAAATCTGCTGGAGAAGGGATAGGCTACATACACTCCAGTATTCTTGGGCTTCCCTTGTGGCTCAGGTGGTAAAGAATCTGCCTGCTATGCGAGAGACCTGGGTTCGATCCCTGGGTTGGAAAGATCCCCTGGAGAAGGGAAAGACTACCCACTCCAATATTTTAGCCTAGAGAATTCCACTAGTGGTGGTTAGTTGCTCAGTCATGTCTGACTCTTTGCCACGTCATGGGCTGTAGCCTGCCAGGCGCCTCTGTCTAAGAGATTCTCCAGGCAAGAATACTGGAGTGGGTTGCCATTTCCTTCTCCAGAGGATCTTTCCAACCCAGGAATCAAACCCAGGTCTCCTGCATTGCAGGCAGTTTCTTTACTAACTGAGCTATGAGGGAAGCCCATAAATAAATACTTTTTATTTCCTGTATACATTTTGTGTATTTTCTGCGTAACTTTGTATATTTTGTGTAATTTTTATGCACACTTTTGTTTGCTTCTCACCTTATAAATTCATTCATTTTACAAATTTAGGACTATGCATACTGTTTTGTAATTTTTCATGTCACAACATGTGGATATGTTTCCAGACTATTAAGCTATTAAATATTCTTCTACATCTTAGCCCTCTGCCCCACCTCTGTTCTGAGATGGTTGCCTGACTATCTAGTGGAGAATTAGGATTTCCTCCCAACATCTTATAATATTTTTTTAATAAGAGTTACCCAGGTTCACTGTAAAATATTGGAAAATGCCTTTGGGCTTTATCACATTGAGGATATAGGTAGATACTACTTTGTAATTTGCTTTTACTCACATTATATTCTAAATATTTTCTTACCTCCTTAAATACTTCGGGGGTTATTTCCTGATTTTTCTAAAAAACAAGACTACACAGAACCCAGTTTCACATGATCATCATGAGTAAAGGTCACCATTAAGAACACTGATTATTGTAATACATTGTAGCACTGGATGCAAATCATACGTTATACAAATCAGGGTAATGATGCCAGGAGATACCAATAAGTCTGGGCTGATTTACTGTTTTTTTTTATGTTGTTTTTTAAGAGTTCTCCAATGTCCAGCTCTCTAATCAGTGGTCTCTTCCTCATGAAAGTAAAAGCGACATAAAACTTCAATCAGTTGATTTGTCTGCCAAGTGAGCTATTAATTCAGACTTTTCCCAAGTCATGTTCCTACTCTCTTAATAATAATAATAATAATCAAGAAGGGGAAGCAGACGAGAATGAGAAAAATTACGTTCCTGTTACTATGACTTGGGTGATTTCAAAACAACTACTACCACTTCTGAATCACTAATGAAGAGTCTATGCCAACAGTTTCAATGAACTTTTTCTTTTCCACAGTCAGTAAGAAATGCATATCACTCATCACCTTCAAATCTGTGTATGTGTATTTGGAGCAAGTTTATTCCAACATCTGCAAGTTCTCTCTCATCATTCATCAGAAGACAATTCGGTACTGCTCTTGGTTTCTTCAAGCGCTGTGACTTGACTGATTAACCAAGATCCATATCTGAGGCCCCAGAACTCTGTGAGATTAGAAATGCTTTTTAAAAAGATAGAATCATCTGATGACCCTCCCACATAATGAATCAACTTCCTCATTAAATCTGTTCCCAAGAACATATTTGATATTCTAGAGGCATACACTTAAATGAATGAGCCTGGTACTATCAGGTGAAGATGCTTACCAGAACCAACCTGTAACCCTGGTCGTATACAATAGACAACAGTCCTCAGTGGATGTAGGCAGGTCATCTTTTTTCCTAAGTTGTCTTTTATTGAAGATACAGAAAGGGTTTGGAAACAATCAGCACCACAAACAACAGGCAAATTCTATGCCCACCTCATCCATGAAAATTAAAACCTGTATCTGCCACACAATAGGCACTGAACAAATTTTCTGAAAAACTGAATGTTCTCAAACAATAACATTGTTCTTTCACCAAAATTCTTTGCTCCATGAGAACCAAGTTTCTTTCACCAAAATTCTTTGCTCCATAATCTCATATATTTCGGGATTAACATATATGAGATATTCAACCTACCTGTTATTCCACTTGAATCTGATGGGAGCTTGCACAAACATTTGCCAAGGTAACAGTGACAAGCCTCATCAGATGTGTCCAGTTTTGCCAACACTATCAAACTGTAAAAACCATGTGCAAAATAACTTTTCCAAAATAGCCACAATATTGCACTGCAGTCGCATGGCCTGTCTTTTCAACTCAATTACATCAACCCTCCAAATGTCACCCTTTAAAAGGTCAAAATCACTCATTAGAAAATAAACACAGCTCAAATACATTTGTCTGAAACAAACTGATAATACAAAAAAAGCCAAACAGCCCCCACAAATAGGGGTTGAGTCTAGTCAGCTGTGAGTGATTTTTTGACTTTGAGAAAGTCTTTCCTTCCACCTCTATGCTTCATGCAAAGATGAGCACAATAAAGGACAGAAAGGGTATGGACCTAACAGAAACAGAACATATTAAAAAGAGGTGGCAAGAATACACAGAAGAAATATACAAAAAAGATTTTCATGAAAGAGATAACCACGACGGTGTGATCACTCACCTAGAACCAGACATCCTGGAAGGTGAAGTCAAATGGGCCTCAGGAAGCATCACTAACAACAAAGCTATTGGAGGTGATGGAATTCCAGTTGAGCTATTTCAAATCATCAAAGATGATGCTGTTAAAGTGCTGCACTCAACATGTCAGCAAATTTGGAAAACTCAGCAATGGCCACAGGACTGGAAAAACTCACTTTTCATTAGAATCCCAAAGAAAGAAAATGACAAAGAATGTTAAAACTACCGCATAATTGCATTCATCTCACACGCTAGCAAAGTAATGGTCAAAATTCTCCAAGCCAGGCTTCAACAATACATGAACCATGAACTTCCAGATGTTCAAGCTGGATTTAGAAAAAGCAGAGGAACCAGAGATCAAATAGTCAACATCCATTGGATCATCAAAAAAGCAAGAGAGTTCCAGAAAAACATCTACTTCTGTTTTATTGACTACACCAAAGCCTTTGACTGTGTGGATGACAACAAACTGTAGAAAATTCTTAATGAAATGGGAATACCAGACCACCTTACCTGCCTCCTGAGAAATCTGTATGCAGGTGAAGAAGCAACAGTTGGAACTGGACACGGAACAAAAGACTGGTTCCAAATTCAGAAGGAGTACATCAAGGCTGTAAATTGTCACCCTGTTTATTTAACTTATATGCAGAGTACATCATGCGAAATGCTTGGCTGGATGAAGCACAGCTGGAATCAAGATTGCCTGGAGAAACATCAATAACCTCAGATATGCATATGACACCACACTTACGACAAAGTGAAGAAGGACTAAGGAGCCTCTTGATGAAAGTGAAAGAGAAAAGTGAAAAAGTTGGCTTAAACTCAACATTCATAAAACTAAGATCATGGCAACTGGTCCCATCATTTCATGGCAAATAGATGGGGAAACAATGGAAACAGTGACAGTTTAGTTTTTGGACTCCAAAATCACTGCAGGTGGTAACTGCAGCCATAAAATTAAAAGATGCTTGCTCCTCGGAAGAAAAGTTATGACCAACCTAGACAGCATATTAAAAAGCAGAGACATTACTTTGCCAACAGAGGTTCATCTAAGTAAAGCTATGGTTTTTCCAGTAGTCATGTATGGATGTGAGAGTTGGACTATAAAGAAAGCTGAGCGCGGAAGAATCGATGCTTTTGAACTGTGGTGTTGGAGAAGACTCTTGAGAGTCTCTTGGACTGCCAAGATCCAACCTGTCAATCCTAAAGGAAATCAGTCCTGAATATTCATTGGAAGGACTGATGCTGAAGTTGAAACTCCAATACTGTGGCCACCTGATTCAAAGAACTGACTCATTTGAAAAGACCCTGATGCTGGCAAGGATTGAAGATGGGAAGAGAAGGGGATGACAGAGGATGAGATGGTTGTATTGCATCCCCAACGTGATGGACATGAGTTTTAGTAGGCTCTAGGAGTTGGTGATGGACAGGGAAGCCTGGCATACTGCAGTCCATGGGGTCGCAAAGAGTCGGACACAACTGAGCGACTGAACTGACTGTGCTTCAGGATGGGTAGAGGATGGGTGTGTGTCTGTGGACATGTCTGTGTGTGTGTTTAACCTGTAAAATAGGAATCTGGATCTGGAAGAGATGCTCTCTCTCATCTGTGATTTGGTACTGAAGTGATTTGCATTAAAATTATTCCAATTATTCTAACTATCCAAAATTATGAGCAAGAGTTGAGTTTGATTACTGTTGATTAAAAAATTGCCGTGGGAGGCAATGTAGTATAATGACAAGAGATAAGTTTGAAATTAGAAATGTAAATATGACACCTAATAGAAGAACAGTAGAAACACGTGGGGACATTTTTGGATGGCACAGTGATAGAGGTCTCTAGTGGAATTTAGTGAGTGGGCTCCAGGGATGCAAAACATCCTGAAAATGTGGGACAGACCCACACATGATGTCCTCCCTTAAATCCCAGCTGTGAGCAACAGGGAAGAATCTGGATTTCAGATCACATGGTTTCTCAGGAATTGTGACCTAGAATGACCAGTGGTTAAAGTCATTTAATTCTGAGCCTCAAGCTCCCTGAAGGTAAAATGGGAATATAATTATCAACCTCAAAGGTTTCTTTTGTAGACTAGTGTATAAAACAGCATGAGCAAATTGCCCACATTCTAATCCTGGCTGTATAAACGGTAGGCCTTTGTATGTTTCGGCTTAACCTCCTCACTGCCCTTACCCATAAAACTTGGGCAAAAAAAAGTGCAGGCTTTTGATGAGCTGTGGCTCAAGGCATGTTAGCTATTATTATTAGTGCAGGGCTGATTATTAACAGGTGTTCAATGGGTACTCCGACTCGATGGCTGTTGAAGGCCACATTACGGAACCTAGATACACAATTTCAAAAGCTTAGTAACCATACCCATAGTAACCATACCCACCTCAGATCACCACTGATAGGAACAATCAGGAAAAAGAAGTAGGGCCTGTTCTACAATGATATTAACTGACATTTTAGCAAACTGTCTTTCCAAACAAATCTGTATACTAGTTTTTTTTTAAAAAAAAACACATACTAATGGCATTGACTAATGAGGCATAGCCTACACAAGGTTTCCGGGTGTGGCCCAAAACATAATTAATAGTTTAGAGGATTAAATGGCAAAGTCCAGGTTCCACACCTCCGATTAAATACTGAAAAATCTAAACATAAACAAAACCAAAAACCCATTATTAGCTTTTTAAAACCCCTCATACCCTGTGGATAACATTTAATTTTGGAGAGATGGTGAAAAGTGACAAACATCATTTGGAGAAATGCATTAACATTGATCAGAAATTTAAGCCCCCAGCCCACTCGGCAGGTTGACAAGCATGAAGCTGGCAGAAAAATGTCTCATGAACTGGTGACACACAAGCACAGATAAACAACAGCAGCAACACAGTCCTTTGGCTACAATAAACTGCAGGTCCCTCAGCAGCTGAAGACTGTCCTTTAACAGACATTCATCCATTCGCCATACTCCAGGATCACGAGGTTTCTCATCAGGAACATGAATGGCCCCTGTGCTCACTAAGCTCAGCTTCAAGTTACTGGATGTTAATGGTGAGGGCGGGGGAGGCTGGGGGCTCAGAATCAAGATTGTATGCTGTCAAGAACGGGGCTTAATTAATGATTAAATTGTATTTTCCTGAAATAACATTTGATTGAAATACTTCTAGGAGTAAATGTTTAAACAGATGTGATATATTTAATCACCATCTTTTCACAACTGCTGCCCTGGTATGATTAAAAACCATGTTAATCAAGCAAAATTCTCCAAAATGACTGATCTTTCACGCAATGGGTGTTCAAATTCTAGCTTCACTAAACCCAAGAGTAAGTCTTCTAAGATTTCACATCTAACTATACTTTGACAGAGAAGTTTATTCTACACATATACTCACACAGTGAGAAATAATGAAGACACAGAAGGGTATACCTCTCCATATTAGTTCTAAAGGCATTAAGGTCACAAAGTATGTTAGTTGCTTACATGTTCAACTGTTTGCGACCCCATGGACTGTAGGCTGTCAGGCTCCTCTGTCCATGGAATTCTCCAGGCAAGAATACTGGAGTGGGTTGCCATTCCCTTCTCCAGGGGATCTTCCCAACCCAGGGATTGAACCTGGATCTCCTGCATCACAAGCAGATTCTTTACCGACTGAGTCATCAGGAAAGCCCAAGGTCTTCAATGGGGCTGGTAAATAAATTCTGGTTCTTCCATTCATTGGAATTACATAGCTATTAAAACAAACAGGATAGATATTATACGTGCTGATACGAAATCATCTTGAAAAAGTTTAATATTACACAAAGAAAAGAGCAAAGCACTGAATAGTATATATATTTATGCAAGATACAGTTACAGTAAAGTACAGTTCAGTTGCTCAGTCATGCCTGATTCTTTGCAACCCCATGGACTTCACCAAACCAGGCTTCCCTGTCCATCACCAACTCCTGGAGCCTACTCAAACTCACATCCATCAAGTTGGTGATGCCATCCAACCACCTCATTCTCTGTCATTCCTTTCTCTTCCTGCCTTCAATCCTTCCCAGCATCAGTCTTTTCAAATGAGTCAGTTCTTCGCATCAGGTGGCCAAACTATTGGAGTTTCAACTTCGGCATCAGTCCTTCCAATGAATATTCAGGATTGATTTCCTTCAGGATGGACTGATTGGATCTCCTTGCAGTCCAAGGGACTCTCAAGAGTCTTCTCCAACACCACAGTTCAAAAGCATCAATTCTTCCGTGCTCAGCTTTCTTTATGGTACAACTTTCACATCCATGCATTACTGGAAAAACCATAGCTTTGCCTAAATGAACCATGGTTGGCAAAATAATGTCTCTGCTTTTTAATATGCTGTCTAGGTTGGTCATAGTTTTTCTTCCAAGGGGCAAGCGTCTTTTAATTTCTTGGCTGCAATCACCACCTGCAGTGATTTTGGAGTCCAAAAAAATAAAGTTTCTGTTTCCATTGTTTCCCCATCTATTTGCCATGAAGTGATGGGACCAGTTGCCATGATCTTAGTTTTCTGAATGTTAAGTTTAAAGCCAACTTTTTCACTCTCCTCTTTCACTTTCATCAAGAGGCTCCCCAGTTCTTCTTCACTTTCTGCCATAAGGGTGGTGTCATATGCATATCTGAGGTTATTGATATTTCTCCTGGCAATCTTGAATCCAATTTGTGCTTCATCCAGCCAGGCATTTCACATGATGTACTCTGCATATAAATTAAATAAGCAGGGTGACAATTTACAGCCTTGGTGTACTCCTTTCCCAATTTGGAACCAGTCTTTTGTTCCATGTCCAGTTATAACTATTGCTTCTGCACCTGCATACAGATTTCTCAGAAGAGAGGTCTGGTGGTCTGGTATTCCCATCTGTTGAAGAATTTTCCACAGTTTGTTGTGATCCACACAGTCAAAGTCTTTGGTGTAGTCAATAAAGTAGAAATAGATGCTTTTCTGGAACTCTCTTGCTTTTTTGATGATCCAGCAGATGTTGGCTATTTGATCTCTGGTTCCTCTGCCTTTTCTAAATCCAGCTTGAACCTTTGGAAGTTCATGGTTCACGTATTGGTGAAGCCTGGCTTGGAGAATTTTGACCATTACTTCGTTAGTATATGAGATGAATGAAATTGTGTGGTAGTTTGAACATTCTTTGTCATTGCCTTTCTTTTGGATTGGAATGAAAAGTGATCTTTTCCAGTCCTGTGGCCATTGCTGAGTTTTCTAAATTTACTGGCTTGTTGAGTGCAGCACTTTCACAGCATCATCTCTGATGATTTGAAATAGCTCAACTGGAACTTCATCACCTCCACTAGTTATGTTTGTAGTGATGTTTCCTAAGGCCCATTTGACTTCACATTCCAGGATGTCTGGTTCTAGGTGAGTGATCACATCATCGTGATTATCTGTGTCATGAAGATCTTTTTTGTATATTTCTTCTTGCCACCTCTTCTTAGTATGTTCTGCTTTTGTTAGGTTCATACCATTTCTGTCCTTTATCGTGCCTATCTTTGTATGAAATGTTCCCTTGGTATGTCTAATTTTCCTGAATATATCTCTAGTCTTTCCCATTCTCTTGTGTTTTATTATGCAGGATATATTTGTATTTGCATAGCCCATACATGAAAAATACATCCCCCAAAACTGAAACTATCTATGGAAGAAGGCAAGGGAGGACTAGAATAAAAGGAGGGTTTCTTTTATCCTTTTATGTTGCTTAGGAATTTTTTTTAAACCATGTGCCTATTTTTCCTTTTTTTGTTTTATCTTATTTTGGGAGTGGGGGGTGCTTAGCCACAACATATAGCTTTAAGGATCTTAGTTTCCAGATCAGGGATTGATCCCAGGCCCTGTGAGTTAAAGCACCAGGTCTTAACCACAAGACTATCAGGAGAATTTTTTCCATTTCCTTTTTTAATTAAAAAAAGTAACAATATAGTTAACTTTTGTAAAGCAAAAGAGCAGATGCTCCCCACCTGTCAGTTTTCCTTTAATACTAAATCCAACACATTAAATAATAAGCACGACCAAGGCAGGTAGATTTTTAAAAACAAAGTGAAGAATTCCAGTTCCCTGCTTCTCTATAAAACTGCTAGCCACCTTTCCTAAATTTTAAGGGACAAAATAAACAATTTCCACAGACCCCTACAAGAAACAGGCCTATAAAACATTTGAAAAGACCATGTTTGTTTTCTGGTATAAATAACTCAAATGCCTCTGAGTTTCTTGCTGCCTCTCTTGTCGAACAGGTTGTAGTGCCAAACACAGTCTTCCATAAAGCAAACATTGCAAAAAACTCTCCATGGCTTGTTGACTGTTCGTTATCTTGCAACCAAATGCCTAGGGAACCGACAGAACCTGCTCACATCAATAAACATCCACAAAGAGCTCACTCATCAATCAGAATTACACTGTGTACTCTGCCACCACTCCCACACTTCACCCATCACCCCACCAATGCCACATCCAGAAAAGCAGCCGGGTACCTGGGAGCACACAGCTCCAGTCAACACCGTCGCTTGGCCCATTCCTCCCCAAAACTCAGGCCAACTTGGTTGATCCCGGACAACAGCTGTCATCTATCCCAAGAAGGAAGAGACGTGGTCAGGGATGCACCATGGCTTCCAAACTTCAGTTTAAACACAATCAATGGCCTCTGCTCCTTCCTACACTATATTCCCGGTGGTCATATGGCTTTGGAAGAATGAAAACAGCTCCTCTCTACCAGCTCCTAGTTCCTACCATCAAAATGATGGGTCTCTTTGTTCCTGAATTTTGTCATCTGTGAAATGGTAGCGGTAATGCCATAGCTCACAGAGCGAGCACAAGACAAGCAGAGCTTTTGACACAAGGTAGCCCTCCATGGGTGTCAGCTGCTATCATCACCTTCATCTTTGGATACAATCCTGCAGAAGCCTCCTATTTGGTCTCCCTAATTCCCTATTCCTAATTCTAGTTTCTATCCAGCAGTAAAAGTGGCCTTCTAAGTGGGGAGTTTGAGCAAGAATGGATACATGAATATGTATGGCAGGCTCCCTTTGCTCTCCACCTGAAACTATCATGACATTGTTAACTGGCTACACTCCACTATAAAATAGAAAGTTTAAAAAAATAAAAATAAAAAATTAATACAGGGAAAAAAAGCAGGGAGGGATTTAATCATCCTGGTTACATCTACCCTCCTTTCCCCACTGAAAAGTGATAACAGCCCCCACTTGCTAGAATGAAGTCCAGAAGTCTTGGGGCAAACCTCTCCAGGGAGCCCTTTAACTCGGGGTACTCTGGCTCCACCCATACTGCTCTCCTCCCACAGAGGGTAAAGGCCTGTGCCTGATGTTCCCAATACTTCATTCAACTTTTCCCACCTATAAATAAGAAGATGCCAAATAAGGACCATTCTGTGCTAGACTGTGAGCTCCATTCACCACGAGACACCTACACTCAAATAGCTGTCAACCAACAAGAAATGTCACAGAACCCTCTTTTCAAGTATTACAGTTCTTACAACCATAAAAAGCTTGAAGACAGGAAAACCAACTTCACTGTTGCATCACGTTAAACTTTTGGAATTTAATAGAACCAGTAAGACTCTGAACAATAAACCTAAAGGTAATCAGATATTAGTCAAATTCCACATCGTTCAGTTGACCTGCTCAGACTAGATGATTCATCCATCTACCATCTAACACTAGGCCTTACTGCAGAATATGTAACTCTCGATTACAAGTTTCACTTCGGGAAGCATCTCATTTATCTCTTTGAATGTGAACCCCTGGCTCTTTCTTCCTCTCAGGCTGAGAGAGCTGCTGCTAAAGTACTCAGAGAGAAAGGCTCCTGAGACCACTCTCCAAAGAATTCAATTTCTAAGAAAAGTCTAACTCATTTTGCGTTGGACAAGATGAAGAGAATGAAGGCTTCAAGCAAGTTGGGGGTTAGGGAAATAAAACTCAACATCTCCATGATTTCCCCCCACCCTTGCTTTTCCAATGAATGCTGTTAGGGTGGGCTGGAATAACTTAACCTGAGATACATGTGACTAAGATAAAAATCCCTTTTATCCTTCACAAGGAAGAGTTTACAGGCAGTCACTTCACTCTTCCCCCCAACCTTTTTATTTTCAATTGCGATATAATGCACATAACATAAAATGCCCCACCTTAACCACACCTGAGTCAGGCTCAGTGGCATTAAGAGCGTTCACGTTGCTGTGCAACCGTTAACCACCATCCATCTCCAGCACTTCTTCATCAACCCCGACTGAAACTCTGTACCCACCACAAAATAACTCTCCTTTCCTTCCTCCTCCAGATCTTAGGAACCACCTTTCTACTTTGTCTCTATGATTCTGACCACTCTAGGTACCTCATATAAGTGAAATCATATGATGTCCATCCTCTTGCAACTAGCTTATTTCACTTAGCATAATGTATTTAAGTTCATCCATGTTGTTGCATGTATCAGAAGCTCATTCCTTTTTAAGGTGGAGTAATATTCCATTGTGAGTCTCTATCACATTTTGTCTTCCATGCACCCATCAATAGACATTTGGGTTGCTTCCACCTCTCAGCTATTGTGAATATTGCTACTATGAACATGGGTGTGCAAGTATCTTTTCAAGACCCTGTTTTCAATTCTTTGCGTGGGAGGGTATATGTCCAGAGCTGAGATTTCTAGATTATATGTTAGTTCTATTTTTATTTTTTAAAAGGAACTACCATACGGTTTTCCAAAGCAGATGCACCATTTTACATTCCTAGCAATGCACGAGGGATCCAATTTCTCCAGATACTTGTCAACACTTGTTAATTTCTGAGAGGATTCTTTTTTTTCCTTTCTTCTTTCCTGATAGCAGCATCCTAATGGCAATCCTTTACTTTTTTAACTTTAAAATGGTTGACTGAATTAACTTTTTTTTCCACCTATGGAGTTCACTAAGAATGTTAGCAAATCTGATTCTCATGAGTGTGTTAAATATTCATCTTTTGAGAGTTAACTGTAATAAAGCATCTAAGATTTAAAAAGTTTTGGACACAAAAACCACTTTGTATTAAAATCTGAAACTGCCCCTTCTCAGGTATGGAAAGTACCATCTCTGAATCTTAGTTTTCTCATCTGTGAAAAGAAGCTATACTCATTTCTTACAGTTGTGGGAGAACTGAATCACAAATTTACATAAAGTACATATCAGCATGTGCCTAGCACCTAATAAACACTGAATGAATGACATATGATGATAAGGAGCAGGAAGGTTTCGTTATTACTAAAATACTGCTAATACTAGTAGTAATACTAATACTGAGAATTCTTACTAAAAGGTAAATCACAAAAAGATCCTTTATTTTGCCTTTTACATATGCACAGCCTTTCCTCGTTTATATAGATATTGTTCTACACAATTTATACATCTACTCCTCAAATCTCAAAGGTGTCCCTGTAGCCAAGATAGCATTTTTCTTATATATAAATATATAAACATAAATATTCTTCTCCAGTGTAGGCAGGGTATCAGAAACTAAGCAATAGTAGCATAGCTCCAAAATGCACTTTCCAAAATTTGAAGAAGCAGTAACAATAACTTGTCACATAGTTCAAAGTATACTCCATGCGGTTAGAGAAAAAAGGTGGAAGTACAGTGTGAGATAAGGTTGTTTTTCCCTGTGCTTTTAATTAAAGAGTCAATACCAAACAGTTATCTTCTGAAGTATGGCTTAGGCTAAATTTGCACACTATATTTAAAAAAACAAACTTTACTTGTTGAAGCCTCTCCAGGTATTTTTTTTTAATTTATTTATTTTATTTGACTGCGCCAGGTCTTAGTTGTGGCATGCAGGACCTTCACTTGCAGGCTGTAGGATCTAGTCCTGATCAGAGATCAAACCCAGGCCCCTTGCATTCAGAATATGGAGCCTTTGCCACCAGACCACCAGGGAAGCCCCATCTCTAGGTATTTTTTACTTTACATCTTTATCTGGATTCTTGTTTAAATTCACAGGACCTGAGAGAAACACTTAGAAATCACATAACCACTTATAGTTAGATATGTTTCTACTGACTTACTGATAAACTACAGTAGCATACAAAACATTTGGGAACCTAAAGCAGGTGGAAATGATGTATGCATATTTCAAATTTAAGCAAGTCAAATAGATAGAAATGAATTTTAAAATAAAAGTCAAATAAAAACGGTACAGATGCATCATCAAAAAACTTCAAGACTGCTCAGGGCGTGTGCACATGTACATTTGGCATTCTAAGGACTTTACATTTATTAACACTTTTGATATCTATAAAGGGTTCTGATTTGGGTTCAATCAATATTATAAAAATATTTTAAATTATTCCTTAAAATTTGGACATATCATTTGCTTTATATTCTCTACTGAGAAATATTCAGGCAAAACAATACTCCAAAACCTTGATTATTTTACTGGCTTCAGATTTCTAGATGATCTTCATCTTTCCATCTTGGCTAACACAAACTCATACTAGACTCTTTCTCCCAAACAAGTGGTTCAAAACATTGGGATGCCCTGATAATGGCCTTTATTTCAGTTTATTAGTTCAGATTTAAACCAGCAGATTCTGTCTCAACCACTGTTACTTTATTTCAATTTTTTACAAGATTTTTTGATGTGGACAATTTTTAAAGTCTTTACTGAATTTGTTACAATATTGCTTCTGATTTTTATATTTTGGTATTTTGCCCTAGAGGCATATAGGATCTCAGCTCCCCAACCAGGGACTGAACCCACACACCCTGCACTGGAAGGCAGTCTTAACCACTGACCACCGGGATCCACAACCATTATCATTTTAAACTGTTTTAAAATTACTTTTCTAACTTCAAAATTTAATGCATATGGGCATATAAATTTTAACTCTTTGGTGTTTTAAGATTTAGTGAGTGATCTCAGCTGATTTTTCAACAAACTCTTTAATCCTAGAAAGGCTCATGGTCAGTGACTATCATCACTGGCTCTCAGAGTCAGGTAGAAGGAACTGGGCTGAAGTTATTGCCCTATAACATAAATCCCTGCAATTAGCTTCACTGCTTTAAATGACAAAAAGACCATACATTGTCTCCAGAGCTGTATGTTTTGAATACTAAGCTTTCCTCTGTCTCTCCACCTCCCTCTGAGTTTTCACTACAATCTGACCACCAGGAAGACACTGGCAAGTAAGAATGAGAACATCAGTGCTAACAAACAAGATACCCTGTTAAGTCACTCTGTTTATTTTTTCGTCCTTTATTGGTTTCTGAAATGTGAATCCCATGTGCAGAGGCAGCCACAGTTGACCTGTAGGCGTCCCTATCACCTCTGCCTGCCTAAAGTCCACAGCACTAGAACTAAGTCTGCTGCTTAGATTCAAAGCTATGTAACAGCCAGAGCCTCTGAGCCTCAGAACCCCAATCTCTGAGAAGAAACCATGGGCCAGCAGCTCAGTAGCAGAGCCAGGTCTCTGGAATCCCATGCCAGGGTTCCTTCTCTTATAGATCTTTCATCTGCTACCCTAGGTCCTAAGGCACGGCCCAGGCCACCCAGAGATGTAGCTTCTGAATCCTGATAATTTATCCAGAGTTCAGCTGCACATTAGTACTCAAGCTCACAGTCTGCCCCCTCTCCCCTCGCATATTTCGCTTTCGTCAAATATCCTAATGTCCTTCACAGAAGCTTTCTTTTTCCCAGGACCTGGCATAGGATCACAAATGCATTTAACTCTTAGGTCTCCTTAGTCTCCTTTAAACAGAAACAGCTCTTCAGCTTTTGTCTTTCAGGACACTGATATTTTTGAGAAATATATGCCAATCATTTTTGGAGAATACCCTTCAACTTAGGTTTCTCTGGTGTTTATTCATGATTGGATTTGGATTCCTTACTGGGGTGTGACACCCAGAGACATGTGACACTCGCTATTTCTTACTGTGCGAGCTCCCGCATGCTCAGTCGTTTCAGTCGTGTCTGAGTCTTTGTGACTCCATGGACTGTAGCCCACCAGGCTCCTCTGTCCATGGGATCTCCAGACAGCAATACTGAAGTGGGGTGCCATGTCCTCCTCCAGGGGACCTTCCTGACCCAGGGATCAAACCTGTGTCTCTTACATCTCCTGCATTGGCAGGTAGGTTCTTTACCACTAGAGTCACAAGGGAAGCCATTACTAGTGGATTTTGACTCCTTGTTTACAGTGTTGTCCTGTTTCCCCACTGAACTATTACTTTTTTTTCCTTTTGTAATCAATTATTAAATCTGTGAGAACAATGAGATACTGATTTCAGAAACCAACTCTTGCATTTGATTGGTTAATACGTATTTGCTGAGCACCTGTCAAGGCTATGGTTTTTCCAGTGGTCATGTATGGATGTGAGAGTTGAATGGTGAAGAAAGCTGAGCACCGAAGAGTTGATGCTTTTGAACTGTGGTGTTGGAGAAGACTCTTGAGAGTCCCTTGGACTGCAAGGAGATTCAACCAGTCCATCCTGTCCTGGCTGTTCATTGGAAGGACTGATGCTGAGGCTGAAACTCCAATACTTTGGCCACCTGATGTGAAGAGCTGACTCATTGGAAAAGACCCTGATGCTGGGAAGGACTGGGGGCAGGAGAAGGGGACGAAAGAGGATGAGATGGTTGGATGGCATCACTGACTTGATGGACATGAGTTTGGGTAAGCTCCAGGAGTTGGTGATGGACAGGGAGGCCTGGCGTGCTGCGATACATGGGGTCGCAAAGAGTCGGACACGACTGAGCTACTGAACTGAACTGAACTGAACTAAGCACCTGCTACCTGCCGGGCGTGGTGATGGTATTGGAGATGCTGCACTGGGAAAACGGTTATATCCCTGCCCTCAGGGGGTTTACATTCTAGTTAGAAAGGCAGATAATGGGCAAGTAAATAAAGCATACACTATGCACCCTGGTCACAAGTGCTTTACGGATATAAAGCCGAGACAAGCAGGGAGTACTAAAGAAAGAATAAGTTGAGCTGGTGTTGCTGTTGTGGCTTTGAGCCCAGGATCCAAAAAGGTGCAGAACCCTCTAAAGCAGAAACTGCATCTTGTTTCTTCCTGCTTAAAATCCAAAGAGCACCATGCTCTCCGGACATCCAGGATCCTGGAGGAGTGCCCCAGCCTTGCCACATTCATCTCTTGCCATCTTCTCGCGATGTTATGCACCCCTCACTACATGGAGGTACTCCTTTCCTTATCCATTTCTAGCACGTCTCCAGGACCTTCAATACTGAGGACTAGAGAAGAGGAGGGAAACCTGTCGACAAACTACCATTCTTAGTTATAGCTTTTCATTGTAGACATTTTATACAAAATTTTGTATTATATCCAAGAGTACTTCACTACATTTTTAAACTACCCTAGGCAGAGCCCTTAATGAATCTTGATGTTTGATTTCTCCCTCTTCTCTGGGTTAAATAAAGGAATTAATTTGCAGAGATAATTCCATATGATTCACACACAGACTAAGAAAATTAGCAGGCATTTCTTTTGCTTAGACAGCTTGTAAATAAACATCATGAATATGTGAACACCCACAAGCAAGTAATGCAGAATTCCACCTACATAAATGGACTGAGTCATGCTTCAATCCAATTCAACAAGTCGCCTCTAAGTCCTTATAAGGTGCTCTGTTCTCTACTCAGTACCACAGGAGTATGCAAAAACAGGGTGGGATAGGAACCTCAGGTTCCTATGTTACAAGGTTAGACAATGTGATAAGATGTTAAAATAGACGGTATCATTAAAACTCTAGCCAAAAAAAAAAACCACCTTAGGACTATTTCTTAGATTATTACACATAGTTATATAAATAATTGCAATTTTAAGTCGGGGTATTTAACAAAATTAAAATTGCACATCTTGCCTCGCTGTCCATTTTTGTTGTTTATATGTATATTCGCTGGAGGAGAGGCAGAGTTGGTTGGTTTTTCATTTGCTTAAACAGAGGTCTGGCTTTTTGTGTCTTTATTATATGCTGTGTTCGCACTTTAGAAATGCCTGGCTTAGGCCTTAGGCCTTGCCTCCTCCCTGTCAACAGGACCAGAGGGCCTTCCACAGACTCCCTCCTCCCTGAGACGCCTCTTACCTGACAAGATAGGAATCTGTGACTATGGCTGATTAGAATACCACTTACTGGGGTAATCATCTCTACTCCTTGTGAAAAAAGAAGACTCTTAATTTCCACCTCCAGCCTCTCCCCACACAAAGATGATTTCAGATGAGGAAAGAAAAAAAAAAAGCTGAGACAGCAAGAGAACTTGGGAAAGAAAGCTGCAGGCCCAGACTCATCATATAACCAAGCTCCTGAGGGAGTCCAGGGGAGTCCCCACTTCAGGCCTGCTTCCTCTTATCTGCCCACAGGACAGAGGAAGGAACACTCCCCTGCGCACGGACCCACCTCCTGCCTTTTCTGCTGGGAAGGTTCAGTCCTTTAGGTCCACCCACATAATGACAAAGATCTGCCCACATTTGACAACATTTCCCAAATGAGCTCTTCTTAAATTCACTAAAATTTCAGGATTCTGTTACTTAATACTGTGCGGATAGAAAGTTTTGTCAGGCGAGACTACTAGGATGAAACAGGAAAGAAATGCCTTTCCTAATCCTACCAACCTCCAGATCCTCAACTTTAACTACATCCAGGTAAGTGTCCTTAAGACCACACAGGCTTTTTCTAAGGAAGTAGTAATGTGCAAACTCATAAATGTATATCAACTTTCCCATTTTAACAACAGCTCCAAAGAGTGGATTGATTTGTTACAGGTCAGAAAATGAATTTATAATCCAAATAAGATTCTCAGCATAAATCAATTTCTCCCACAATAATGTAAAGATACAATTAAGCCCAACCTGAAATTAAACTATCAATATGAAACCATGAGCAATATGCATGATAGCTGTTGAAGAAAATTCTTTACTAATTTTTCGTTTTTTGTCCATGCTGTGCGGCATGTGGGGTAGGGGAGATCTTAGTTTCCCAATCAGAGATGGAACCCAGGCCCCCTGTATTGGAAGCGTGAAATCTTAACCACTGGACTACCGGGGAAGTCCCAGAAGAAACTTCTTTCACACTTCATAGGCTCATGTGAGAAAACAGCTCTCCCGAGCCCCACCTGGCTTGGGGAGGTACCGCCTTGGAGACAATGAGAATCCTGTGTTCCTTAGGGAGGTGTCTGCTCCACTAGTGATACCTGTAGAAAGCTCAGCTTTCAGAATAAACAGTTTCAGATGTTCATCCTCCTTTGTCACTGATTCGTTACTGCCTGACCCAAAGAAGGGAAATGAACTTGCAGGCTTGTATGAAAACAACAAAATGCTGTTTTTCCAGAGCAGCTGATTAAGAGCACATTGTGCTAAGCGCAGTGGAGTGCGACGTTCCTCCCTGGTCCCCAGCTCTCCGGGGAGCAAAGAGCAGCTCCTCAGGCTCGGCCTCCGCTGGACAAAGCTCAGGGGTCGCCGCCGGGCACAGACACTGTACCCATGGTCGCTGCCACTTTGACAGCCTGGGGTAACCGAGACCTCAGAGCCTTCGGAGGACAGAAGGCTGCCAAGATGCTTCAACGTGTGCCTGCATACTTTTCACAGCGCAGATTAATAGGATCAGATAGGCTTTGTAATGAGAAAGAAAGGCGGCCAAGAAAGTTGAGTGACTTACACCAACGCGGCTAATTTGGAGCTATGCATCCTCTCCTGTTCTTTGGAACCCAGGGGCATGTCATGTCTCCTTTAATTAGACAGAAGATTCTGAATAAGACGGAGTATGTAAACGGTGACATGTTTCCTATCTCAAAACTGGGACACATTCTGACAAGTGTAAACACATATCTAGAATCTAAACAGACTATCTGAAAGAAAAAGACAGTCTCGACCTGCATTGCAGGAGACGTGGGTTCGATGTCAGGGTCAGGAAGATCCCCTCGAGGAGGGCATGGCAACCCACTCCAGTATTCTTGCCTAGAGAATCCCCATGGACAGAGGGGACTGGTGGGCTACGATCCATGGCGTCCCAGAGTCAGACATGACTGAAGTGACTGAACACAACACACAGCACGGCACAGTCTCACAAAATCCAGACCATGTCACTGCCCTGCCTACCTAGCAAAATTCCCAGGCTTCCTCCGCTGGAGATTGAGTCAGTAAATCTGGGAGGTACCTGAGAACCTATATATTTCACAAGCACCTCAAGGAGATTCTTACATTCTGGCAAATTTGGGGAACACTGAATTGAGTCAATTATACTCTATATCACTTAATTCTCTTTAAGATACTTCTACATTTAAATCCCATTTAGTAATACCATCAATCATGTTAAGCTTATAAATGGTAACAATAATGAGTATCTGTCTTCTCCTAAGTCCTCAAATAATAATACAATTTTAAAGAAAGAGGTTAAGTAACTTGTGCAAAGTTACAAGCTAGCAAATGATGGTGGAAGGGAGTGTGGGGAGGGATTCAAATAGAGGTGTGACTTCAACAGCTGCACCCATAACCATTATATATACAACCTCTTCTTTCACAAGCAGAGATTCTGTTTACAAGTGGCAGCAACTGATTTAGAACCCAAAGTAAAAAAGATTTAGGGAACTATTTATGAATTGCTAGTACTTTCAAATTACCAGCCATGCAGAGATCCAGGGATCCAGCAATATCTCTAACAAAAGGTTTTTATTCTGTTCCACCCTCAGATTTCGCCTTTATGCAAGTTTGGATTCTAGTCTCCATACCTTTCGCTACCAAGTCGAAAAGATATAATCAAAAAATCAATGACCACCTCCCCCCTTCCCCCCCAAAAATAATAGGCTCAGAGGAATTACAAACTGCTATAATTTAGCCCCCAAATCTGAACAATATATCAGATGGAGGGCTAGATGTTTATATTGATTTGTAAAGAAAAAAAAAGGTGTGATGTTCAAATATTTTCATAACTGCCCTCTTCTATCACTTCTGACACTAAAAACAAAGAAAAAGAAGAAAATCAAATTTTTCTACTCATCCCGCCTAGATTTAAAAAAAAAAAAAAAAAGACTTGATATGTCAAATGAACAGTGTCCCTATGCCTCTTTCTGGGCTTGGGTTAATTAGAAGTCACTCAAATTTGAACAGGATACCGAAAATCAGAATGGAAATAATACTCCTGATTCATTCAGTGAGTCCTTACTGAGGGCCTTCTTATGCCAGGCACTGTTCTAGGTGCTATGGATACACAATAGAGAATGGAGCTCACATCCTTTTAAGAGGATATACACTCTAAAGAAATAAGAAACTAAACAGTTTGTCAGATGGTGCCAGGTACTGTGGGGAGAGCTGCAGCAGAGGTCTCCGAAGGTCTCCCTAACAAAGGGCCGTCTGAGCAGGGGCCTCGGGGGAAATGCAGGGCAAGCCACGAACGTCGAGGGGGAGTGCACCCCAAAGAAGGAGAACTGTGTCCAGCAGACACTCCTCCATCCCCGCCTAACCACAATCCCCCCCACCAGATTTTCTATCTGCCCAGACAGTACTACCCTTCTCCCAGATGCTCAGGACAGGAACTGCGCTGGGCTCCTCCCCTTCCCTCACATCTCCCCATCCCATCAATCAGGGCGGTCCTGCGGGCTGTGCCTCCTAAATACTCACCTCCGTTCCCCACTTGAGAACAGGTCATCGTAATAAACCTGGATGGCTGCGGCAGCTTCCAAGGTGGTCTCCCCATATTTTCTGTGCTCCTATCCCTGAAAATCTAAGCTTCAGTAAGAAACCAGAGTGACCGCTTGGAGACATATGAAGTCATGTCAAGGCCCTTTTCTGGCTCAATGCTTCTCACTGTTCTTTGGCATAAAATCTGGATCCTATTAACATATACACACTGCTATATATAAAACAGATTATCAATAGGGACCTACCCTATAGCACAGGAAATTCCACTCAATATTCTGTAATGACCTATATGGGAAGGGGATCTGAGGGAGAATGGACACGTATACACAGCATGACTGAACCACTTTCCTGTATACCTGAAACTAACACAACACTGTAAATCAACTATACTCCAATATAAAATAAAAATCAGAATTACAAAAATTCTGAATCCTGGATGCCCAGGCCTGATGGCATAGTCCAGCTCTTGCTTACCTCTCCAAATCATTCACATCCTTGTCCCCAGAGCACACCAGCTTCTGAGCCACCTTAGCCTTCTTCCAGTCTCTCTAACAAGCCTCGCTTCTTTCTGCCTTTGAGAGTGTGCTCCTCTTGTCTGGAGAGACGCATTCCTCGTCTCCCCTGGCACACTTCCCTCTCATCCTTCAGACCTTAAGCTGGAAGCCACTGCCCCAGGGTGACTTTCTGATCTTCCCATCACATGCGATTCTACACTGCCCACTTATTATACCCTGCATTTCTCCCAACACCATCACAACTATAATTAAATCAGTATTTCTATAATCTTATGGCTGCCCTGCTCCAATAAACTAATCTCTATGGTGACAAGGACCACATCAGTTGAATTCATTTTTGCATCTCCAAATGCCTTAAACACAGCGGAGTTTAATACATAATTGAGAAGTTAAGCCTTCCTCCTCACATGTCCCTATATTTTCTCTCAAGGAAAATGCGGGGTTGCATTTTTCTACCACATCATCTATGCCTCACAAATCTGTCTTCTCATGACTAAAGTTAGGAACTATGAAAAGGCCATGCTGAAATAATGAGGTTGCAAACTGAGAAGTCCTGAGCGGAACCATTTGGGTCATGTTTGTTTTTTTGGTTTTGTTTCATGTTACAATTTTGTCTTCCTAAAGGGAAGCCCAGTTAAGCAGAGCCCACTCCTCAGACCACACAGGACTCTCCTCAAGGAGCCAATTAAAGTAACAGGAAAGAACAGACTTCCCGCTGGTTCACAGTTATCAGAATTTTTTCATTTTAATTAACGCTAATGGGAGCCACTTGCTCTGTGACAAGAAGTAAAAGGACAGTGTCACAAGCCCCTCAGATACCAGACAGTTCACAGCTAAGGGTGGGCAGCTACCCTGAGCTGCACCCTAACCAGGAACGAGACCCTTGGCAGAGTGCCTTCCCCACACACCACCTCCTTTAACTGAACTGAATCTTGGCAGCCACCCCATGATTGAAGTGACTTGATCCCCAATTTGGTCAAGGAGACCAAAGAGATAACGTCACTTGTTCAGGCTCATGGAGGTCGTAAGTGGCCCGACCCAGGCATCAGAAGCAGTTCTTTCAGGCTCCAAATCCTCAGCTAAGTATGTCAATGGGGACACAGTGTTCTAGTACCAAGTGTGTCCAGAGTGCTGGTTCTGAGTATGAATGACTTGGCTGCTCTCGTCCCAGCTCCCCAACTTACAGGACCAGAGAGGGGGAGTGACTGGCACAAGATCACACAGCGTGATGGTAGCTAGGGGCAGCCAAAGTTTCATCCCTGTGGGATTGTCCTCCTGACAGACAGTACCTCTCCTCACAAAGATCCCTAAAACCCTCAGAATAAATGTCCCAAGTCAAGCTTTCCTAAGGAATGCTGTAATGTTATGAAAATTGTAAAGTAGCCTTCAGAGTTGAACAAAAGCAAAACAGAAGGACTTTATCACTCTCCTTTCTTGCAGCTGCCACTGGTCGGAATGCACACAAGCAGCCCCTTGTCTCCTGCCACCGTGCAGCGCTTCCAAGCGACAGAAGGCCAGGAACACAGAGGCCCTGGGCCCAGGCCAGCGGGAGCCACGCTGAACAGGCTGAAAAGCAAGCGGTTCTGACGTCCCTTCACCAAACGCTGTTCACTCTGGAGAAGCGATAACACAATTTTGCACGCACTGATCGTGCTTCTTTCTGTATAAGAGCAAGTTCAGGAATAAGACCTGAACCAGGGAAGTCACTCCTGCACCCTGAAACAGCTTCTTCATTTTTATGACCCCAGAAGCAAAACCATCACCGCATCCAGGTCAGTGTACCATGGAACCCAAGCCCTTGCCCTCTTCCCAAGTGAGCTGGCTGGCAGCCAACAGCCTGGTATCACACTGGTTACTGGCCAGCATGGGCCCTGCCAGGCTGGACCGAGGCAGCAAGTACACGTGCTTGGTGTTTGGAAGCTCTTCTGGTAAAGCAGCCCTACCAGGCCTCACGCCATCCTCGGGAGCATCAAACCCCAACTCGCAAACACCCCGCAGCGGGAGTCCCAAGAGATCTTCTGTTCCAACCAGGCCTCCAGACCAGTGGCCCCTGGCAACAGCGAGCCCCAGCTCGGCCCAGGACAGGGTGCAGCCCACGTCAGCCCCCACAGCAGAACCCATCAGGGTGACTCTCTGAGTGTCCTGAAGGTCGTCCACTGTCAGGAGTCTCCGCTGCCCAGCCAGCGCCACTGGTCACAACACACAAGTTCCTGGAGGGTGCTGTGTGGCAGCAATGCCAGATTTAAACTGAGGTCACTTATCCTCTGAGATCTTTTTTAAGAGAAAGTAAGAATGCATCTCAAATATTCAAAGAGTTAAACAATCTAAGGGTGTCGAAAGAGTCACTACTTGGTATGCTGCCCACATCTGAGGACTGAGTTGGAGGGGTATAACTTGAAGGGGTCCCCATTGTCCTTTGGGGAGGCAGGATCATATGGATCATGGAGCCACAACCCAGACCAAATTATACGAGCTTCTACTGCTCATTTCCCTCATCAGTAGGCTGGGGCTAACAACAGATCTCTTGGTATCACCATGGAATATGATGTGAGAAAAAGGAAGTCATCTGCTGGCATGGTGATTGGCACATAATAAACCACAAATTAATGCTCATTTCCTTTTTCAATGCTTGCAGAGAACTTCCGTTAGTATCATGTATTCCTTTTCTTTTTCCCTTTTATTAATCGCTTACAATCTTCTTTCAAAATTAACAACCCACAAATATTCATATTTTCCTTACGAATGTGTGTGGAAAAGAATATCAAGATATATGTCCAAAGATGCACACTCCAGCATTAATTGTGTTCTTCAATAAAAAGTAATACCTGCTCCCTTGAATTCAATTACAGCACTTACAATAAATGAGGCAGTTCAGTGAGTGCTAATAAAAAGATGGTACTTCTCCCTGGTGGCTCAGAAGGTAAAAAAAATCTGCCTGCAATGCAGGAGACCTGGGTGTGATCCCTCAGTTGGGAAGAGCCCCTGGAGGAAGGCATGGCTACTGATTCCAGTATTCTTGCCTGGAGAACCCCCATGGACAGAGGAGCCTGGCAGGCTACAGTCTGTGGGGTTGCAAAGAGGCAGATACGACTGAGTGACTAACACTTTCACTTTCATAAATAAATACATTATGTATATGCTAGCTTTGGTATCCAAATAATTTACCAGTGGGGAGAAAAAAGGAATGAGGGTAGGCAGATATGGTACACAATTTAATGGCCCTATGTTCACATCCTGTGGACAGAACCTGTGACTAAGTTACCTAACGCTGCAGATGGGATAAATTAAGGATTTTGACATGGGAAGAGTATCCTGGATTATGCAGGCTATCCCAATCTAATCACACGGGTCCTTAAAATCAGAAACCCTTTCCTGGATTTGACTACAAATAAATGTCAGAGAGAAGATGGAAGAAGAGGCTACGGGCCAAAGAATAGTGGCAGCCTCTTGAAAGACTCAGACAAGCTGATTTTAACCCAGGAAAGGCCAAAGTCACAAGACATGCTGATTTTAACCCAGTGAGACCCATGCTGGGCTTCTGGCTTAAAGAAGCATTAAGATAATAAATTTGTGTTGTTTCATATTGCAGAGGAAGGTAAACTTCCAAACTCATTCTATGAGGCCACCATCACCCTAATTCCAAAACCCGACAAAGATGCCACAAAAAAAGAAAACTACAGGCTAATATCACTGATGAACTTAGATGCAAAAATCCTTAACAAAATTCTAGCAAATAGAATCCAACAACACATTAAAAAGATCATACATCATGATCAAGTAGGCTTTATCCCAGGGATGCAAGGATTCTTCAATATTCGCAAATCAATGTAATACACCACATTAACAAATTGAAAAATAAAAACCACATGATTATCTCAATAGATGCAGAGAAAGCCTTTGACAAAACTCAACATCCATTTATGATAAAAACCCTCCAAAAAGCAGGAATAGAAGGAACATACCTCAACATAATAAAAGCTATATATGACAAACCCACAGCAAACATTATCCTCAATGGTGAAAAACTGAAAGCATTCCCCCTGAAGTCAGGAACAAGACAAGGGTGCCCGCTCTCACCACTACTATTCAACATAGTTTTGGAAGTCTTGGCCACAGCAATCAGAGCAGATAAAGAAACAAAAGGGATCCAGATTGGAAAAGAAGAAGTAAAACTCTCTCTGTTTGCAGATGACATGATCCTCTACAAAGAAAACCCTAAAGACTCCACCAGGAAATTACTAGAGCTAATCAGTGAATATAGTAAAGTTTCAGGATACAAAATCAACACACAGAAATCCCTGGCATTTCTATACACTAACAATGAAAAAACAGAAAGAGAAATTAAGGAAACAATTCCATTCACTATCGAAACAAAAAGAATAAAATACTTAGGAGTATTTCTACCTAAAGAAACAAAAGACTTATATATAGAAAAGTATAAAACACTGATGAAAGAAATCAAAGAGGACACAAATACATGGAAAAATATACCGTGTTCGTGGATTGGAAGAATCAATATACTGAAAATGAGTATACTACCCAGAGCAATCTATAGATTCAATGCAATTCCTATCAAGCTACCAGAGGTCTTTTTCAGAGAATTAGAACAAATAATTTCACAATTTGTATGGAAATACAAAAAACCTCCTATAGCCAAAGCAATCTTGAGAAAGAAGAATGGAACTGGAGGAATCAACCTACCTGACTTTAGGCTAAACTACAAATCCACAGTCATCAAGATAGTATGGTACTGGCACAAAGACAGAAATATAGATCAATGGAACAAAATAGAAAGCCCAGAGATAAATCCACACATCTATGGACACCTTATCTTTGACAAAGGAGGCAAGAATATACAATGGAGAAAAGACAATCTCTTCAACACGTGGTACTGGGAAAACTGGACAGCCACTTGTAAAAGAATGAAACTAGAACACTTTCTAACACCATACACAAAAGTAAACTCAAAATGGATCAAAGATCTAATCATAAGACCAGAAACTATAAAACTCCTAGAGGATAACATAGGCAAAACACTCTCCGACATAAACCAAAGCAGGATCCACCTCCCAGAATATCGGAAATAAAAGCACGAATAAACAAATGGGACCTAATTAAAATTAAAAGCTTCTGCACAACAAAGGAAACTATAAGCAAGGTGAAAAGGCAGCCTTCAGAATGGGAGAAAATAATAGCCAATGAAGCAATGGACAAACAATTAATCTCAAAAATATACAAGCAACTCCTGCAGCTCCATTCTAGAAAAATAAACGACCCAATCAAAAATTGGGCCAAAGAACTTAACAGACATTTCTCCAAAGAAGACATAAAAATGGCTAACAAACACATGAAAAGATGCTCAACATCACTCATTATCAGAGAAATGCAAATCAAAACCACAATGAGATATCACTTTACACCAGTCAGAATGGCTGCAATCCAAAAATCTACAAGCAATAAATGCTGGAGAGGATGTGGAGAAAAGGGAACTCTCTTACACTGTTGGCGGGAATGCAAACTAGTACAGCCACTATGGAAAACAGTGTGTAGGTTCCTTAAAAAACTGCAAATAGACCTGCCATATGACCCAGCAATCCCACTGTTGGGCATATACACCGAGGAAGCCAGAATTGAAAGAGCCACGTGTACCCCAATGTTCATCGCCGCATTGTTTACAATAGCCAGGACATGGAAGCAACCTAGATGCCCATCAACTGACGAATGGATAAGAAAGCTGTGGTACATATACACAATGGAATATTACTCAGCAGTAAAAACAAAAAAATTCATTTGAATCAGTTCTACTCAGGTGGATGGAACTGGAGTCCATTATCCAGAGTGAAGTAAGCCAGAAGGAAAAACAACAATACAGTATACTAACGCATATATATGGAATTTAGAAAGATGGTAACGAGAACCCAGCATGCGAGACAGCAAAAGGAACGCAGATGTATAGAATAGACTCGTGGACTCTGTGGATGAGGGCAAGGGTGGGATGATATGGGGGAATGGCATTGAAACATGTTAATTATCATATGTGTAATCAATCGCCAGCCCAGGATTGATGCTCGGGGCTGGTACATTGAGACTTCCCGGGGGGAGGGAGGAGGGAGGGAGGAGGGAGGGGGGTTCTGGAGGGGGAGCATATGTAAACCCATGGCGATATCATGTCATTGTATGGCAAAACTAATAAAAATAAAGAAAGAAAGAAAGAAAAGATGCTCAACATCACTCATTATCAGAGAAATGCAAATCAAAACCACAATGAGGTACCACTTTACACCAGTCAGAATGGCTGCAATCCAAAAATCTACAAGCAATAAATGCTGGAGAGGATGTGGAGAAAAGGGAACCCTCTTACACTGTTGGTGGGAATGCAAACTAGTACAGCCACTATGGAAAACAGTGTGGAGATTCCTTAAAAAACTGCAAATAGACCTGCCATATGACCCAGCAATCCCACTGCTGGGCATACACACCGAGGAAACCAGAATTGAAAGAGACATGTGTACCCCAATGTTCATTGCTGCTTTGTTTACAATAGCCAGGACATGGAAGCAACCCAGATGCCCATCAACTGATGAATGGATAAGAAAGCTGTGGTACATATACACAATGGAATATTACTCAGCATTAAAAAAAAAAAATTCATTTGAATCAGTTCTACTCAGGTGGACTGAACTGGAGCCTATTATCCAGAGTGAAGTAAGCCAGAAGCAAAAACAACAATACAGTATACTAACACATATATATGGAATTTAGAAAGATGGTAACGAGAACCCAGCATGCGAGACAGCAAAAGGAACGTAGATGTATAGAACAGACTCGTGGACTCTGTGCAAGAGGGCAAGGGTGGGATGATATGGGAGAATGGCATTGAAACATGTTAATTATCATATGTGAAATCAATCACCAGCCCATGGTTGATGCTCGGGGCTGGTGCACCGAAATGACCCATGGGGAGGGAGGAGGGAGAGAGGAGGGAGGGGGGTTCTGGAGGGGGAACATATGTATACCCATGGCGGTTTCATGTCAATGTATGGCAAAACCAACACAATAAAGTAAAGAAAATTAAAAAAAAAAATTTGTGTTGTTTCATAACAGTAACATTGTGGTAAAAATTAATTATACCAGCAATAGAAATTAATAGAGGAGAAAAAGAGATAACTTACTTATAATTTTATATCCTTCTAGTATTATAGTATTTCTAGTATAATTTTATATAGTCTTTTCAGTATTTGTATCTACCTATATTCTAGTCTGAATTTTTACGTTATGACTTGAAGTCTTACTTAATTGGGAAGGAAGAGAAGAAATTCTTTACCCTGGTTCAATGTTATGATTCCCTGATCACAAAAGCTTTCATATGCCACTTGGCTCATTCTGCCTGAAAAACTGAGTGCTCTCTTTCAGGATCAAACAAAAGTCTACTTACAAGGCCGAACTGAAGCGCCGCACCCCAGGTCAGGGCTTCCTCCTTAGGGGGTCCGTCCTTCAGTTGCACTTAAGGGGACTGTACACAGCTCGGGTGACAACGCTGGATGGGGAACTCCTTGAAAACAGGGTCTGCGGCTTATTTGGCTGTGCAAACCCAACCCTCATAATAGGCATCACAAGTGGTTAATGATTAAGTGTTTGCTCCACTGAAATACTGAATTGCATTAAATCCAAACCAACCTAGTAAACCCCGGTTTTAAATTAACAAGGAGTCTTCTACTGGGAAAAGACTGCTGCGATCTCACATGTATTATCCAGCTATCTGTTCCATAAAGGGAGAAGTTATATCCTTCAACACCACAAATCAAGCAAAGAGTTCAGAGTTAAATCTTCCTTCAAAATCAAATTTTGACTTCAATTTACAGAAGATGGTGGTTATCAAGAGATACTGCTTCAGAGCTCCACTGAATTTTCAGTCTGAATCTTTTCTGCTATCAACATTTGTGAGTTATATTTAGGTTATACTGGCTACAGTGACGAAATAAACCTTCCTTCTTCCCATCCAAATCGAAACTTGGGTTTTTCCCAATACGATATTGAATCATCCATTCTAGGGTGAAAAAAAAAAAAATCACAGCCCAGTTGTTACAGCTGAGATTTAAAACAAGCTAAAAATGTATGTAAGTTTACTCCATTAATGACTGTTCTAACGGCAAAGAAGCCAGGAAAGGAGACAGAGCAACAATTGATTAAACGTTCACACACTAAAGACTGCATCTGCTAAAGCGAGAGTCAGAAGCTTTTATTTTAATCTCCCCAAAGCATTCTGTTTAAAAATATTAGAACATCCATCTCTATAGTCACAGTTATTTCCATTGCTCAATTAGAGGCCAAAGTACTAAAGAGGCTACACTTTGATGTTTGAACAAGACATCATTGTAATCAATGACTTCACAAATCCTTATCCAGTCATGAGCAAGTGACAGACACTGAACTCTTCATGAGTATTTAAGCTAAAGAACATCATTAATTATTCACTTTTGTTGGTGGTGGTGTTTTCATCTTAAAGTGAGATTTATGGGGATATAATTTTACATGCAGTAACCCATCCTTTTTAGGTAACAGTTCCATAAGTTTCAACCAAAACATATAGTCATGTTATCATCACCACAGTTAAGATACAGGTAAAAGTTTCCTATACCCTTTGTAAGTCAAGCTTCTCCTCAATTCCCAGCCCCAGGAAACCACTGGTCTTTTTTCTAACCCTATACTTATGCCTTTTCCAGAATGTCATATAAAGGGAATCCTGCACAGAATTTATCTTTTTGAGTGGGGCTTCTTTCACATAACATAATGCATTTGGGGTTCATCCAGTTAGTTGTGTTTGCTCTTTGTTAGTACTGAGTAATATTCCATTGATGCCCAGCTTGCTTATCCACTCTCTTGTTGAAGGACATGTGAGTCTTTTCAAGTTATCGACAATTAGAAATAAAGCTGTTGTTGGGAGCTCCCTGGCAGTCCAGCAGTTACAACTCTGATCTTTCACTGCTGAGGGCCTGGGTTCAATCCCTGGTCAGGGAATTAAGTTCCTGCAAGCAGCCAAACTAAATAAATAAAATAAATCACACTGTTGCAAATATTAGCCTACAGGTTTTTGTGTGAACAGAGAATATTTCTCTTGGGTAAGTATCTAGGAATGAAATTGCTGTCTTGCATGATAAGCATATATTTAACTTTGTAAAAAAAACAAAAAAAAACCCACGTTTCCAAAATGGCTGTATCATTTTACATTCCCACTAGCAATGCAAGAGAGTTCAAGTCGTTTTGTATCTTTGCCAGGACTTGGTAATATCTATTTTTATTTGCCTTTAAATAACTTTTTTATGGCTATGATACATGGCTTGTGGTTAGTTCCCCAACCAGGGATTGAACCCTTGCCTTCAGCAGTGAACACACAGAGTCTTAACCACTAGACCACCAGGGAATTCCCAAAGTACTTTGAAACTCATAAAGAAGTTACAAAAATAGTGGAGAGCTCCCATGTATGCACCTCTTATCTTACATAACAACAATAACAGTATTAAAAGCAAGAACTTGACATTGGTACAACACTGTTAACCAAAATACAGATCCTATTGAGATTTTATTAGTTTTGACATGTTCAATTTCTGCCCCTTTCTTTTGTGTGCAGTTGTATAGTATTTCATCACATGTATAGATTCATATAAGCACTACTATAATCAGAATATATATCTGTTCCATTAAGCACATTCTATTTTGAAAAGACATTTTTGGTTCTGTAAACATCATCTGCTGGACGGGACTTCAGTAAATGATGACTTTCTTCTGCCCTTTTTCCTTGACCAAATTAGAACTCTGTTATCCAAAATTTAAAAGAAAAAAGAAACAGACTCACAGATATAGAGAACAAACTAGTGGTCACCAGTGGGAAGAACAAAGAGAGGAAGGGAGCAAGATATGTAGGGGATTAAGAGGTACAAAGTCCTAAGTATAAAATAAGCTCAAGGATATACTGTACAACAAAGGGAATATAACCACTGATTTTATATAACTATAAATGGATATAACCTTTACAAATTGTGAATCACTATGTTATACTCCTATGTACATCAACCACACTTCAATTTGAAAATATGAAAAAAAAAAAAAGTCAATTATCTATTCACAGGCTTCACTGTGCAAACCCCACTGTTGACTTTTCTGTTCACTTTTCAGGTTGAGTGTCTGCCCTGTTCATTCTTTCCTTACTATATACCAAGCCCAGTGCAGGCAGTATGGACATATGGTTGAAAAGGAAACCAGCAGTTCTCATCTCTAAAAGAACTTAAGAGTGAAGAGATACTTACACACACAGACAGTTACAAACTGGGACAAGTACTATCCATGAATGAGAAGTAAAACATGATCTGGTTTGGACTAGGAGGTCTTAGTACTCTACACTCATCCTGAGACTCAGTATTTGAGGCCTTCCCACAAAAACACAGCATCTAAGTATCAGGGCCACTGAACAGTGAGTACGTAACCAACAAATTATTAAAGCAGAATATAAGGAAGTCCTCCAGCACTGAGAAATTGTACCAAGGACTGTTCATCTTCTTAGGTCAAAGCCTATCCACGTTATTACTTTAGGGATAGCTGCAGCCCCCAAATTCCTTTCCAACGCTCTGCCGCAGTGAGCCAAATCTACCATTAGAGATCCTTTCATTATAGAGGTGTCCCCCTGCTCTAGACCAGCCACAGTGGAATCCCATTGGCAAGGGGGTGAGTCACAGGAACGCCTCATCCGCTTCTGGCTGAAGGCTGCTATGACCCTCTTCTCCTGTCCCGGGGACCACACTTATACACCTTCCAGGACCGAGTTGCTCCCTCTCCCCTTGTATCCTCACTATAGCTGGTCCATGTTTTTACTAGAAGTCATTTCTCACTGTTTGCTCCCATGTTTCTCTCCCCTTCTCCACCAATAGCACAAAGGGTCTGATTCGTCTCTGTATCTCGGGGCATCTGCACACAGCTGCTGTGCACACAGGAGGTGGTCAATAAACGTTTTGTGAATATTCGAGGCACATCTATCAGATTATAATGTGTGAAGTGTGGCTTTGAGGGAATGAATGGGTCTGAATGTGAGACACCTCTGGAGGCATCAGACAGTTGACCCATTTCAAGAATCATACAACAGGGTAGCTAAATGTAACAGTAGGATGCTTGGACGCCTGACAGAGGGGAGGGCAGGACAAGGGAGATGTGTGAGGGAGGAAGAAATAAGACACGCCTGTACCTGATGAAGCTCAGGACCAGCCAGCCCAGCTGTGACACCTGCCAGGAAAATGGCAGCTAGACTGGTGGAGAGGAGGAAGGCAGAGGACAGGCTCTGTCCCCACGGCTTCATTTCTTTTTTTAAAAAACATCTGTTTGGGTGCATTGGGTCTTATCTGCGGCACACGGGACCTTCACTGGGGTACATGGACTCTCTAGTTGTGTTGTGGGGGCCTAACTGTGCCATGGCATGTGGGATTTTAGCTCCCCAACCAGGGATCGAACCCGTGTCCCCTGCATCAGAAAGCAGATTCTTAACCACTGGACCACCAGAGAAGTCCCTCCAGGACTTCGTTTCTGAGGGCATTTGCCATGGGCTGGGCTAGGGGAGGCCAGGAGTCCAAAAAGGAGCAGGCGCGTGCAACAGCTGCTGTGGGAGTAGCCCAGAAATCAGTCAGAAATGAGAGTGAAAGAAAAAAAAAATCCCCAAAAGCAGCTAGTTTGTAGTACATGCTTCTGCCTCTTTCTAATCTTTTCCTTAAAGTCGCACAAGGCTTCCAAAACACCCTGGGGCTGTCTGTGCAAGAGGCAACAAAGGGTGTTTGAAGGCCTGGGAGGGCTGGCCATAAGCCGAAATGCCTCCTGGGCCCAGGCTTGCTAAAGAGCTGATGAAAAAATACAATAAGGCACAGCTCTTGGCTAGGGGAGCCTCTAGCACAGAGAAATTGCTTATATTTAGTGATTAGTAAATGCAGGAACTGCCAAATCAAAATACTCATTGTTTTGCGATCTTAAAACAATTGTTTTGTTCTTAAAGTATCAGAAAAATATTCCAGCCCATGTTTTCAAAATCAGCTAGCTGCTGCAATGAATGATCACATGGCTTTTAACTAAGACTTTCGCTGAATCAGCACCCTAACCTCTGCCACCCCATGGATGTGACTGTAAACCCCCTAAAGAGGGGAGTGCAGTACGGGCAACCTCACTTCTGCCTCCTGAAACACCTAGCAAGTCTCAGGGATGATCTGCTAGGAAAACCACCGGTGATGATCTGAAATGTATTCAGAAACTAACACAGGGACAACCCTTCCTATCAGTTTCACTTACAGTTTTTCTGTTATGCTCATACATGTGTAATAAGTGCTACCATTACGGTGCTAGTTGCTAAAAATTTGAGCACCCCAGATCCAGGGTGCTTAGTACCAGGAGGTTTGTGGTACCCCAAGTTAGAGTCACAAAAAAATTGCTTCCACTCTCTCTGTTTTAACTGAGGTTTCAATCCAATTTCTGGTAACACAGTAAGTACACCACAGAGTAGAGCAGAAACTGACAATCACTAGGTAGTTTTCAGGGGCTACTGGGGAAAAGAGCAAAGCGAGTAAAACTGCTCTGGCCAGCTCCAGTTCACAATTGTCACCAGACACTGCAGTGACCCTCTGGCCCCCAGAGTACTGTCCGTTGAAAAAAATGCACAACCTCAAAGTGGAGAGTTATGTTTGTTCACAGACCTAAGGACTAAAAGCCAGGGACTGCAGTCTTGGAGACAGCTTTGAAAAACTCTAAGAGATAAGGGAGGAGCCAGGAGATAGAGGAATTTTTCCTATAGAGAACAAAAAAATCTAGTTAAACATCAAAAGACTGTTGTTAATCACAAAATCCAGACATCTCAGGCTAATTCATGTATGCGGAAGACGCAAGAGTCTGGGGTTCTCGCAGCTGTTCCTTTGATAAGCATCTTCGCTCTCGAGGGCCAGTCTCCAGTTTTTCTCCATCCTGAATTCCCCTCAGGGTGCACCATCCAGGTGGCTGAAGTGGCCGATGGCTTGATGGCTGGCAGCCTGTTTTTCTCCATCCGGAGTCCCCCTCAGGCTACAAGGTCTGGGTGGCTGCTGCGGTGGTTGGTGAGTTTATGGCCACAACAGTCCTTACTAAACCCTTTACTAAAACTACAGGCAGCATTTTGGTGTGTGGGGGGGGGGGGTCCACAGTACCCACCAGTGAGCACACATTTTCCTCAAGTGCTTGAGGAAACATCAGGTACACATTTTCCCCAAGTGCTTGAGCCTCTAAATTTTGCTGCTTCTCCTCCCCCATCCCCATCCCAAATCAAAACTTGTTTCCAATCAGTTCAGTCAGGAAATAGACAGTCAACCCTGTGAAACATACAAAGGATTCTCCCACTCCAGAGGTTGAACTAGCCATATTCCGAATGTTAAAATATCTTCCAAGACCTTATTCCCCCAAAAGCTATTACAATATTCAATTTAAAGATGAGGATAGCACTAAAAATGCATTAAACACATATCATCAATTAATGAGATCAGTATTAAGCTTTATATTAAGCTCAAAATCATGCCCGTCAACCCCAAACTGTTTTTACTGTACTTACATACATTTTTTAAAAACTATAAGCTAATTTGCACAAATATTCCTAACTGTTCTTTCACATCAGAGACTGGAACTGGGTTATTCTTCAGCAAAAGAATCCTAACAGGGAGAAGCAGGAACTACTATAAAATGACCAAGAGGGAATGTTACTCCCCTTTGTAATTTCAAACCCATAAAGGACAACTATGAATCAAAGCTCGGCTGAAGTTCAATTTCAACTATAATCCTATCCAAGGAAAGGAAGTGCATTGTTAAATTCAAAAGACCCAAACAAGGCATCAAAAGCTGTCTGTGAGCACCAAACAAAAGATATTTCATATAATCAATCTACAAATGCTAAAAATGCAATTCTCTGCGGTTGTGACTCCACCTACATGCCATTGTGTTCCATCGTAGGTAATTCTAAAGGATGTAGTCTAAGCAGAATGCCCATTTTTCCTAGCTAATATGAGGACAAGGAGAAGGGGAACCAACATTTTGGCAATTGTCTACCTACCATGGGTATCAAACTTTGATATATAATAATCAATGTCCTTTAATGTCCCTTTCTAAACCCTCACTTTTAAAAGCTGGCACCTAGAATAAAAGATGCAATTCTAAGACTCTTGGCAACTAGGTATAGCTGTGTGGCTATGTTCTAGCCCAGATGTTCTCAAAGTAGGGTACTTCCTAAGAGGCCTACGTTGTAGGTAATCCATGAGGCCAAAATTATTTTTATAAGAATATTAAGATGGTATTTGCCTTTTCAATGGTCTTTCTCTGTGAGTATATTCAGGGGAGTTTTTCAGAGGCTACATGACATGTAATACCACAACAAATTGAATGCAGAAGCTGATTTGAGAATCCAGGTACTTTCTATTAAGACAGACATTAAAAGAGATTTATAAAAATGTATAGAAGTGGCAGTTGTCTCACTAACAGTTGAAAAATAGCTATTCCTCCCCAAAAAAGTAATTGATGCTAACCTATAAGAGTTGATTATTTCTAAATAAATTAATACTTTTAAATTTTCTCACTTTTAATTTTTAACAGAAAATATTTGCATTAGATTCCTATTGCTACTATAACAAATGACTATAAATGGGTAGCTTAAAATGACACACATTATAGTTCTGGACGTCAGAAGTCTACAAACAAGCCTTACAGGGCTAAAACGGATGTGCTGGCAGGGCTGAGCTCCTCCTGAACCCAGAAGAGAATGCGTCCCTTGCCTCTTCCAGTTTCTGCAGGCCACCTGCACACTGTCTTCCTCTTATAAGGACTCTTTTGCCAACACCAAGCCCTCCTGATTAATCCAGGATAATCTCTGCATTGCGAGATCCTTAATGGAATCACACTGGTAGTCTCTTTTGCCAGGTAAAGTAACATATGCATCAGTTCTGGGGATTAGGAAGTAGACATCTTTGGGGGGCTATTTCTCTGCCTGCCACAAAATGCTAGCTATAACTCATATAAGCAAAGCCTTTTGGGGCCCTCAATCATTTTTAAAGAGTATACAGGGGTCTTAAACCAAAACATTTGTGAATCATTGCTCCAGCATATGAATAGATGAGGTGGGAAAATGAAAACACAGCAGAGCTAAGTGATTAACCAAAGTCATACGGACTTCAAGTAGACATTCAACTTGAAACCAGGTCATCTGGCTACTGATCAACCTAACGTGGCTCCCTCTAAATCATGCTTCCCACCCCCAACACCTGGCCTGAGACAAAGGCAAACAGAAATTATTTTGTGGGCATGTTTCAAGGCATCAGACAAAGGGCGCAATAACAAGTATTCAGATGCAAATTTGGTGAGGAGCAAGGAGGGGGCAGGTTGGAGAAGGTGTTTAAAACAATCCTACTTTTCAGAAGCTTCTTTAGAAACATACAAATTTATGATGTCATGTGAGAAAGGAGGAAAATGTTACAAATGGCCAAGTATTCCAGGGTTGAGTCAGAGAGCAGTGAGGATCTGTTCTTGGTCTAGAGAGCACGATCAGGACCAAAGTCTAGGAGATGTGTGGCGAGCGTGAAGCAAAGCACAGCTCTGGGTCATACAACGGGGCCTGGTGAGCAAACTCAGGTTAATGGTCACTTATCCCGACAAGGCCTGTCAAGCCCTAGTTTTGATGCCCTCACTAAAAATGACACCTGAAAGCCCACATTCTGGAACTCTCTCTCTGCACCACTGTGACAGGAAAGAAACTGCAGGGGAAAGAATTTTGCAGCAGGAAAGAAACTGCAGGGGAACTGTAGTAAAATCATGCTAATGACTCAAATCACAGTCTTCCAAGGGATACATTTGAGTTAAAAGAGGAGAACTGGGTGGCTCAAAGGGCCAGCTGCTGATCTATCAAACGAACTGGCCAGTCCAGGCCAATAGAACTGGGGGAAGTGGTAATCAGGGCCTTTTCAGACCCAAGCAGTTTGTGCTTATGAATGACGGCTTCCCATCATTCATAAGTTTTTTAGACTAAAAAATTTCTCTACATTAAAGTCATAAACTCTGCTCTCCAAAGGACACTTAAGAAGAAAAAAAAAGATGCTCAATCTTGCCATTCATTAGAAAATGTAAATTGAGACCACAATGATATACTATTTTATACTCATTAGAATGGCAACAAAATACCAAATGTTAGAAGGAAATGGAGCAACCGATAAACTATGATAGATTTTTGGAGTAGAATTTTATTTAACAATAAAAATTCATTTACTACTATTACATGCAACAAGTGAATCTTAAAAATACAACTGAGTGAAAAAAGATGAAAGTTGCAGAATATCACATGCAATATACTATTCCTATCAAGATTAAAAACAAGTACAACTAGGCAGTTTTTCTTTGGATATACATATGGACATAGTAACATTATGCTCCAGAATGGAAGTCAACTACCACTACAAAGAACACTGTTTAGTTCAACTGACTTTTACTTTTGGTAGACAAACTTTCTCTGAAAAGAAGACGTTTCCACATTTAGTTCTAGGGCTAATTCTTAATCTCATATCTGAGAAGCACTGGGCCTAGACACTTCAACTCCAGGGAAGGAGCAGACCTGGTAAACGTAATCTTCCCAGATAAGGAGTCCCAATCCAAAGCAATTCTGATTAGAGGAAATGACTCTCCTAGGCCTCCCTGAAGCTTTCCGATCTGGCAAGGCTGTTTTCTGTCACTTCCAGTGACTCAAAGAGACATTGTTTCCGGTGTCCTTTGTTTCATGTGTTTCTCCACCCTGGCCCATGTTGCCTTCCGCCTCCAATGAAGAAACTGGCCTCTTCAAACCTTTCTTCTTCCTCTGGCAAACCATCCTGGCCTTTCTTTGGCTGATTTTGATCTGGGGCTGAAAATCTATCCAAGCCTCCCTCCATCTATCCAAGCCTCACAGACCATTTCAAAATTAAGGAGAAGAGATTCTGAGAAACTTCAGATCTATGAGATATTTGAGAACGGATAAAACACTCAGTTTGACTTACGTGTCCTTTTATACAATCTCTGCCATCGCGGACTTCACTGTCCTTGAAATTCAGAAATTACGCCACTCCTTTGGTCATTGCAGCTTTGCCTAGAATAATAAAGGCAGCGAATTAGAAACGAAGCAACCAGAAGGAACCAAAAGGTCCAAGGGGGGAAAAAAAAAACACTCTTGTATAATCACTCTGACATTTAAAAGGAAGAAAGGCCACCTGAATTAAGGAAAGTCTTTACCTTGGTCCAAGGCAATTTTCATATTTAACTAAACTATTAACAGTAATTTTATGTTTTGTAGAAGAAGCCATTATTATTTACAAAAAGTTCTCACATGCATTTTCTCATTGAAGTTGTAAGATATTGAGGTTAGGCAAATATTACTGTAAAATGCAGTGGCGTAATTTTTCAAGGCTAAGTAACTTTTCAGTGACCCTCAGCCAGCTAGCATCAGAGCAGAAATTTGAACACTCTATGACTCCCTCAAGATGGGCACAATAAATGACAGAAATGGTATGGACATAACAGAAGCAGAAGAAATTAAGAAGAGGTGGCAAGAATACATGGAAGAACTATCCAAAAAAGATCTTCATGACCCAGATAATCACGATGGTGTGACAACTCACCTAGAACCAGACATCCTGGAATGTGAAGTCAAGTGGGCCTTAGGAAGCATCACTACAAACAAAGCTAGTGGAGGTGATAAAATTCCAGTTGAGCTATTTCAAATCCTCAAAGATGATGCTGTGAAAGTGCTGTACTCAATATGCCAGCAAATTTGGAAAACACAACAGTGGCCACAGGACTGCAAAAGGTCAGTTTTCATTCCAATTCCAAAGAAAGGCAGTGTCAAAGAATGCTCAAACTACCACACAATTGCACTCATCTCACACGCTAGCAAAGTAATGCTTAAAATTCTCCAAGCCAGGCTTCAACAGTACGTGAACCGTGAACTTCCAGATCTTCAAGCTGGATTTAGAAAAGGCAGAGGAACCAGAGATCAAATAGCCAACATCCGATGGATCATCAAAAAATCAAGAGTTCCAGAAAGAAATCTTCTGCTTTATTGACTACACCAAAGACTTTGACTGTGTGGATCACAACAAATAGTGAAAAATTCTTCAAGAGATGGGAATACCAGACCACCTGACCTGCCTCCTGAGAAATCTGAATGCAGCTCAGAAAGCAACAGTTAGAACTGAACATGGAACAACCGACTGCTGCCAAGTACATCAAGGCTGTATATTGTCACTCTGCTTATTTAACTTATATGCAGAGTACATCATGAGAAATACTGAGTTGGTGAAGCACAAGCTGGAATCAAGATTGCCTGGAGAAACATCAATAATCTCAGATATGCAGATGACACCTCCCTTATGGCAGAAAGCAAAGAAGAACTAAAGAGCCTCTTGTTGAAAGTGAAAGAGGAGAGTAAAAAGTTGGCTTAAAACTCAACATTCAGAAAACTAAGATCATGGCATCTGGTCCCATCACTTCACAGCAAATAGATGGGGAAACAATGGAAACAGCGAGAGACTTTATTTTGGGGGGCTCCGAAATCACTGCAGATGGTGACTACAGCCAGGAAATTAAAAGATGCTTACTGTTTGGAAGAAAAGTTATGACCAACCTAGACAGCATATTAAAAAAGCAGAGACATTACCTTGCCAACAAAGGACCATCTAGTCAAAGCTATGGTTTTTCCAGTAGTCATGTATGGATGCACGAGTTGGACTATAAAGAAAGCTGAGCACCGAAGAACTGATACTTTTGAACTGTGGTATTAGAGAAGACTCTTGAGAGTCCCTTGGACTGCAAGGAGATCCAACCAGTCCTTCCTAAAGGAAGTCAGTCCTGAATATTCATTGAAAGGACTGATGATGAAGCTGAAACTCCAATACTTTGGCCACCTGATGCAAAGAACTGACTCATTGGAAAAGACCCTGATGCTAGGAAAGATTGAAGGCGGGAAAAGAAGGGGACGGCAGAGGATAAAATGTTTAGATGGCATCACTGACTCAATGGACATGAGTTTGAGTAAACTCCGGGAGTTGGTAATGGACAGGGAGCCCTGGCATGCTGCAGTCCATGGGGTGGCAAAGAGTCGGACACAACTGAGCGACTAAACCGAACTGAATGGCCCTCATTCCAATCTCTTCCATGGCACCAAATGATATGATGGTTTCAATTTGAAAAGCAGCACTATTATTTCTTCTTGTACTACATATACTTTCTTAGCCAATAGATACAGAAATGCCTTTGCCTGCTGAGTGCCAGGCTGGAGAAGGAAATAGCAATTCACTTCGGTATTCTTGTCTGGAGAATCCCAGGGACAGAGGAGCCTGGTGGGCTGCTGTCTATGGGGTCACGCAGAGTCAGACACAGCTGAAGTGACTTAGCAGCAGCAGCTGAGTGACACAGACACTGTCAGAGAATTAAATGTTTATTTACCAGAGACAACCCAAAGGGTGGAAAATGCATAACAAGATAGTTAAGAAACACATGTATCCTTTCCACATACCTTCTTGTTCTCTTTAAGTCATAGAATTGCTAGGCTTTGTTTCTCTTTCTCTTTATCTTTTTGGAAATAATTTCATGTGTAGAGAAAAGTTGTAGAATAATAATAATATCAAGAATGCCATGTACTCTTTACCCAAATATTCACCTACTATTAACATTTAACACATATAATCATTCACTCTCTCTCTACAGATACCTACATTCACTCAACATTTTTTTGTTTCTGTACCACGTGGAAAAAAGTTCCATACATCATGGTGCTAAATACTTCAGAATTTATTTCTTAAGAATAGGCATACTCTCATACAACCATAATGTTAGTATCAATCTTAGTAAATTTAATATTTATACAATACTTTAATTGACATCCATCTTGTTAACCCAATAATGTGCTATATAGCATTTCTTTTTCCTCCAATTCAGGATTCAGTCCAGGGCAAGGTATTGCATTTAGCTGCCATTAATCTGAGACATATAGCTCTTTTTCATCTTTTATGATACTGACACTTCAGAATATTTGTTGTTGTTGTTGTTCAGTCTCTCAGTTGCCTCTGACTCTTTTGTGACCCCATGGACTACAGCATGCCAGGTTTCCTTGTTCTTCACAATCTCTCGGAGTTTGCTCAAACTCATGTCCATTGAATCAGTGATGCCATCCAACCATCTCATCTCTGTCACCCCCTTCTCCTCCTGCCTTTAATCTTTCCCAGCATCTTTTGCAATGAGTTGGCTCTTCTTACATAGCCAATATCGGTAGCCAATATTGGAACTTCAGCTTCAGCCTCAATCCTTCCAATGAATATTCAGGGTTGATTTCCTTTAGGACTGACTAGTTTGATCTCCTTGCTGTCCAAGGGACTATATAGTCCTCCCCTTCCCTGATAGCTCAGTTGGTAAAGAATCCACCTACAATGCAGGAGATACAAGTTTGATTCCTGGGTTGGGAAGATCCCCTGGAGAAGGGAAAAGCTACCCACTCTAGTATTCTGGCCTGAAGAATTTCATGTACTGTATAGTTCATGGGGTCACAAGGAGTCGGACACGACTGAGCAAATTTCATTTTCACTCTCCTTTTCTTATATTAACAAAACATTTCCATTTTGACTTGTCTGACATTTCCTCATGATTCAATTCACCTTATGCATTATCAGCCAGAAAACTACAGAGGTGATGTTTTCTTCTCCTGGTATCATAGTTGAAGGTGTGTGAAGCCTATGTGCCCCTTCCTGGCAGTATAAATTTTGATCGCCTAGCCAAAGTGCTGTCCAATTTCTCCCCGGAAAAAAATTATTTTTTTCCTTATAATAAGTAATCTGTGCAGAGATGCTTTCAGACCATGCAAACATCTTGTCCTTCATCAAATTTCCCTTTAGATTTAGCATTCACTGGTGATCCTTGCCTGGCCTGAACTCCACTACCATGACTACAACATGCTAATGTCGCTGATGGCAGCTAAGTCACTGCAGATCCTCTCAATTCTGTCAGGTTTTATAATTGGTTAAGATGAGTCTATGAGTTATGTTCCCAGTCCTAATGCATGACCCTTAACTCCTAGACGTGGTCTTTCTGGTGTCTCAAGGGAACGGTTAAGGTGCTCAATGAGGTCTCTCCACTCTGGTTAACCCAGAACTGCATTTCTCTCCATACTGCATGACCCCTGCCAGGGCCATTCTCTTTCCCACCCGGGAGAAGCTGCTCTCTGCTAGGTCTCAACCTGTATAGATACACATTTCAGCTTCTGGGTTCCCCTCTGCTCCCTCCTCCCTGGTAGCTTGCCACACAAACTGCAGCCTCTTCAACAGCCCTGAATCCTGGAGACCACCAGGATATAATAGGCTTTCCCTCCCAGTACCCAGACCAAGGAATGCAGACAAGAGGGAATGTGCTCTGGCAGAAAACTAGGGCAAATCTGGGTCTCATTTCACGTGACTATTCTCTCAAGGATCAAAGTCCTGGCTGCCTGTGTTCCTGTGACTAATAGAAGCTGCCCTGTGTGTCATCCAGGTCTCCAGAAGGGCAGGTCCAGCACCAGTTGCCTCTCAGTTTCTCTAGATTCCTTCAGTGCTACGTGATGTTTGAGAGGCATGAGGCTGCTCTATTGAAAACAGTTAAGAATCAAATGCTTGGAACATATAACAAATGCTCTTTATTTAAACACTTCAAAGAAACTCTCTAATAATCTGTTTCTTAGAAATGTATGTGTTTACTTTTATTGCAGCACTGTGGCAAGAGAAACACTCTTTAGCAGTCAAGCAATTCTAAAAAAAATGCAATAAAATGACAGGAAAATGTCTCTACTGTTTCCAGAACACTGATACTCACTTCAGATAGCCAGCTGGCTATCACTCTGACATATATTTCCATAACTCTTCCTCTAAGTGGCACAATAAAACACTATAATCTAGCCAAGGAATCAAAAGTTAGCTGCTATTCATTTTCCTTCCTGTTTATGTGCATGTACTTAGGGATGGGGAGAAGACTCCTTTTCAGATAAGTCATTTCCTGGCATCCTTCCATTTCTATTCCTAACCACTGGTGAGAAAATAATCAGAAAAAAAAAAAAATAGTCCAAAGGAAAACTTGCAACCTTAGATACAAAGCTAATCAAAAGGAAATTGGCAGCAAGAATAATATTTTCATTCCATATACTGTGAGCAAAGAGGAGTTTGCCATTCAAGACAATGGAGAATAGGTCTTTCCCTGTACAAGCCAGCAGATTTGTGCCAACAGCATGTGCCCACATACACACGCACACACGTGTTTGCACACATGTATATACACACACAGCTTTCCATACAGTGCGCCAGGCAGAATGTGGAGTGACCTCCTTCTACTTCTCGAGCATATGTTCTCCACACTGGATATGCACGTTGAGTGTGTGTGTGCTCAGTCGCTCAGTCATGTCCAACTCTTTGTGACCCCATGGACTGTAGCCCGCCAGGCTCCTCTGACCATGGAATTTTCCAGGCAAGAATACTAGAATGGGTTGCCATTTCCTTCTCCAGTGGATCTTTCTAACCAGTGTTTCGGTACTGTGTATGGCCTCACACAGGGGAGGCATCTTCTCCTCACACAGGAGAGGCATCTTCACCCCACAGACTTTGACAGTGAAGGAGGATATACTACCTCAGGTCACAATAAATATCAGTCAGGCTCAGAGTGACTAATGCTGGGCTCTTAATGCTTCTGGGGAAAACTGAAAAACAAAACCAGAAAAGAACCAAAGGTAAATGAAACCCACAGGGATGAAAAGTATGAAACCCAAAGCTTAACCTTGGGAAGAGAAAACGAAGACAACTCCACACTTAACTCATTTTAAGCACTACTGAGAGCCATGGACAGCATTTTTCCATTTCCACCAAAGACACCATATAGAAAATAGTTTTAAACTTAAGTACTAAAATTTTAGCTTCAATATGAAGACTTTCCCCAAAGCCAGAATTTTCAACAAAGGAATATATAGTTTGTACACCCATGACATGCTTGCTATGATATGATAAACACGAAATATCCAGGGCGCTCACACTTGTATTCAAGTAGTACTGGTGTTTATGATTCTGCCTCAGAGAAGCTGCAATAATCACAGATAATACAACTGTCTATGAGTGCTTTATTCTAGGCTAAAGGTCACACAGGGAGACCTGAGATGACAGCTCTGCTTGGTGATGTGGGCTTCACAGTTTCCCCTGATTCAAAGTCCTACCTCTTAACCACAGGGATAAAAATGAATGCTACCCAAGTGGCTCGGTGGTAAAGGAGCCAGCTGCCAGTGGAAGAGACAGAGGTTCGATCCCTGGGTCAGGAAGGTCCCCTGGAGGAAGAAATGGCAACCCACTCCAGTATTCTTGCCTAAAAAATCCCATGGACAGAGGAGCCTGGCAGGCTACAATCCGTAAGGTCTCAAAGAGTCAGACACAACTAAGCATGCACACAATGCAACATGAAACTTACTATTTGTAAAATGGGATGGGTCAACTCCTAATTATTCAATCTTGAATCAGAAACAAAACAGCTTATTTCAATGAGGCAAATACCACTTCAGGGTAAAAAAGAACTGGTCGTGCATTCAACCATTCCACCCAGCCACATCCATTCATTTGGTCAATAGACCTTTATGGAATGCCTATCACATGTAGAACACTGGGGCAGACCTTGTGCAGAATATGAAGACAAAAATGGCATGGTCCATAGACATGCTCAAAGAACACCATCATCTTATTATTAACTGCAAACATTGCAGAATACTTACACTATTAATCCTCACAACAACTCTTTAAGGTAAATACTATTTATTATCTTCAATTTACGGATAAGAATCTGAGACACAGAAATAAGTAACTTGCTCTAGCTTACACGGCTTGTAACTGACAGACCTCAGGTTTAATTCCAGGCTGTCCAGTCTCAGAGCCTTGGGCTCTTAACCACTAGCTATACTGCTTCCTCCAAGGCCACTAAGAACCAGAGAGAGGCCAGACTACAGGAAGGCCCAGCAGGAACATAAATAAAGTGCAATGCTCATGAGTGAGCTGTGCTGGCTCTACACCTAACACCGAGCAGACGATACCAACCCAGACTGAAAGCCATCCACAAAGCACTGACGTCTGCCACTCCGAGGGGCCCGCTTCTCAGTGATTTAACACATACTAAAGGGAAAAGGGAGCGCTCAGAACCTGGGCCAAGAAGTCAGGTACACCTGGGTTTCAATTCCAGGCCCTCCCATCTGGCCTTGAACAAATTACTTGACCTTTCTGTGTGCTTCAGCATCTTCACTGTAAGGAGTAAATGATATAATTTATATAGAGAACTTCATTCTAGTACTTAGTACTGAGGACTGTACAAGTAAAATAATAATATTCATTAATTAAACAACTGTAGATTTGCTTCAAGACTGTCCTAAGCCATATGGAAAAATCCCAACAACTAGATAATATCAGTTTATAAATCAAAAAGATTTCAATCTATGGTACCTGAAATACACTGTGGATTCATTATTAATAAATATGAACTACTATAACTTAAAAATACTATAAACCTGTGTTTCTAAATGCTAGGGAATAAGAAAAGTCTTCCATGTTAAGAAATAAGAGAAGCTGGTGTGTACTAAGGGCCGACTTTGTTCTTAATCACTTAACAGATGTTACTTAGTCTTCAAAACCACTCAGAGGTTCATCAAATGATCCCAAATTTTTATTTTTTTTATTGAAGGATAATTGCTTTACAGAATTTTGTTGTCAAACCTCAACATGGATCAGCTATAAGTATACATATATCCTCCCCTTTTGAACCTTCCTCCCATCTGCCTCCCCAGTCCACCCCTCCAGGTTGATACAGAGCCCCTGTTTGAGGTTCCTGAGCCATACAGCAAATTCTCATTGGCTATCTACTTTACATATGGTAATGTAAGTTTCCATGCTACTCTGTCTATACATCTCACCCTCTCCTCCCCTCTCCCCCTGTCCATAAGTCTATTCTCTTCATCTGTTTCTCCATTGTTGCCCTGTAAATAAATTCTTCAGTAAAAATGATCCCAATTTTACAGGTGAGGATTCTGAGCCTCTCACTGGTTAATGATGGGCTCCACAACAAGCAGTGGAGACTGCTGCTAAAAATTAGAAGACTCACCAGTGAGGCAAGCAGATTGGCAATTTCAGAATCAGGCAGTCCCTCCACTGAGCGTTTCTTTGGCACCAATGGAATTTTAAAACATCCTGTGCAATCCAGCTTCCATCCTCAAGATGTGTTCTGTGCTTTAAGGAAGACTTCCAAGTCACTGCAAAGTCAGGATATGTAACCCATTAAAGTGACAAACTACCACGGATCTCATTCTTTCACCCAATTTAGTCATCATGGCCCTTGGGAACAGGATCGGTGAGGGAATTTACAAACTGCTAGGGCTTCCCTGGTAGCTCAGCTGGTAAAGAATCCCCCTGCAATGCAGGAGACCCCAGTTCAATTCCTGGGTGGGGAAGATTCCCTGGAGAAGGGATAGACTACCCACTCCGGTATTCTTGGGCTTCCCTGGTGGCTCAGTGGGTAAAGAATCTGCCTGCAATGTGGGAGATCTTCCCTGGGTTGGGAAGATCGCCTGGAGAAGGGAAAGGCTATTCACTTCAGTATTCTGGCTGGAGAATTCCATGGACCGTATAGTCCATGGGGTTGCAAAGAGTCAGATAAGACTGAGCGATTTTCACTTACACTTACGGCTCTCCAAAAGCGGCTAGATTTCCATGCACGAACAAACTAGGTTCTAGAGCAGGGACACTGTGAAAATGAACACTGACAGTACCACTCCAAGTATGTGTTTGGGGTGAGGATACAGAAGGAAAAGGTGAATTGAAATATCTTTTTCTCATTTTGTCTATAGCAGAGGATCCTTATCACAAATAGTCAAATCAGTGACTTGCAAACTTCCTTATTTGTGGTTCTCCCTGTGTCAACTCATCTACAACAAAAAAAATGAAGGCAGCAGGGAAGTTCACCGTATGCATTCACTGTATGCATTCAGTGACTTGCAAACTTCCTTATTTGTGGTTCTCCCTGTGTCAACTCATCTACAACAAAAAAAATGAAGGCAGCAGGGAAGTTCACTGTATGCATTCTAAGACTTGAGTCTGCTTCTAAAACTTCTAGAATATGAACTCCATGCATAGAGTTCACATTTTGGTCACCACTGTATCCTCAGCACAACACATGGACGGGTAGACCACAGGACTCCAATAAATACAGGCGATGTTCACACCCAGAAAAATATAAAACTGTACGGGAGGGAATTCCCTGGCGGTCCAGTGGTTAGGACTCCAAACTTCCACTGCTGAGGGACCACATTCAATTCAGAGTCAGGGACCAAAGATCTCACAAACCGGTCCAAGGCCACAAAAAACAATATATATATATATATATATATATATATATATATATATATATATGGGAGAAATGGTGAGAAGGGCTGCCCAGGAAGGATCACTTAGCCCATTCAAGCAGGCCTCAGTGCCAAAATGCTGCTTGCAACTGAATACTTCTAAGAAATGTGGGATTGGGACTTCCCTGGTGATCCAGTAGTTAAGACTTCACATTCCATTGCAGGGGGTGAGGGTTCAGTTCCTGATTTGGGAGCTAAGATCCCACATACCTCATGGCCAAAAAGCCAAAACATAAACAACACTGTAATGGATTTAATAAAGACTTTAAAAATGGTCCACATTAAAAAAAAATTTATTAAAAAAAAATAAAGAAATATGGTATTTCAGGAAAGTAGATTTTATGATTTTTTTGGGGGGGGGAGGAACACACTGGGGGCAAAAAAATGCCTCCCAACTTCTCTTGATTATTCAAAATATTTACGAATATTTTGAGATACTTACTGACCTAAAATGTGCCTTCTAACCTGCTATTTCAGAAACATGAATCATATACGTAAAAAATTTACAGCTAGAACTGTGCTTGGTCACAGCTGACACAACGAAGAACAAGGCTGAGCCAACTAGATTTTAATAGAGACACAGACTGTAAACAAATAATTACAATACCATACAATTAGAGCTTTTGGCAAAGGGAGCTGAGTGCGGAAGGGTGCAGAGGAAGGCATGACTAAGCCTGCTGTGTGTTTCAGTCCCCCATATGAGGAAGGATCTTTCTTTTCCCAAAGTCCTTTGCAATTTCCTTGTCCAATCCTCATTCTTCTTTAAAGCAAAAAATCAGCACAGTTTGTTTATATACTAAGTACTTTAAACAGTCACCATGACCCTCAAACATCATCACATTCCCAGGAAAAACTGCACATTAATATACACTAGTTAAATAAGAAGTTTCTCAATTAATGATCAGCCATACCATATTACTGGTTGCAAATATAATACTGGTTGCTACAATATATACACAGTTTGAGTGTTTATAAAAGCTGTATCAGAATTTTCTGGCCCTAATGTTTCCTCCCAAATTACCAGCCTTCTTATATCCAATTAAAACTGTATGTAATTTTCTATCCAAAAATCTTAAAGATACAAGCCAAATGAATTCTTTATCTAAAATCATCACCTCATCATTAGCAGTTTATTTTATTGAATTATTTACATGCTATCCATCTGCAAGAAAGATTTGAGGCAACATTCAATAAAAGATACATATGTACTTGGAAGTCACAAATATAAAGTCATGAGGTAAAAAAAGTTGGTTTTCCAACTACAAGACAATGTTGCTGTTGTACTTGAACAGTAAAATTTCTACAGTCCTAATAGCCAGAGCAAAAGGGGAAATGAGGCAGGCCACAAAATTCTGATTAAAGGAAGAATAGAAAAGGGCCCTTCCCCCTCAGTTCAGTTCAGTTCAGTTCAGTCGCCCAGTTGCGTCCGACTCTGTGAACCGCAGCACGCCAGGCCTCCCTGTCCATCACGGAGTCCCAGAGTCCACCCAAACCAATGTCCATCGAGTCGGTGATGTCATCCAACCATCTCACCCTCTGTCGTCCCCTTCTCCTGCCCTCAATCCTTCCCAGCATCAGGGTCTTTTCCAATGAGTCAGCTCTTCACATCAGGTGGCCAAAGTATTGGAGTTTCAGCTTCAACATCAGTCCTTCCAATGAACACCCAGGACTGATCTCCTTTAGGATGGACAGGCTGGATCTCCTCTCAGTCCAAGGGACTCTCAAGAGTCTTCGCCAACACCACAGTTCAAAAGCATCAATTCTTTGGCACTCAGCTTTCTTTATAGTCCAACTCTCACATCCATACGTGACTACTGGAAAAACCATAGCTTTGACTAGATGGATCTTTGTTGGCAAAGTAACGTCTCTGCTTTTAAATATGCTATCTACGTTGGTTCTAACCTTTCCCCCTAGGTACTGAGAAACAGAATCTTTTGTTTTAAACAATGGCTTATCTAATACATGAAGAAGTAGTGTTACATGCGTCCTTATGTTTTTACTATGAGTCTAATATTACAGCGTACTTCAAAGAAGGTGCTCAGGAAGGCACTGATAATATCAAAATAAATACACTGTCCTTCTATCAAGTTTAAAAGTACTAAATGTGGGTGTTCCTGCTAAGTCACTTCACTCATGTCTGACTCTTTGCAACCCTGTGGACTACAGCCTGTCAGGATCCTGTCATGGAATTCTCCAGGCATGAATACTGGAGTGGGTTGCCATGCGTGCCCTCTTCCAGGGGATCTTCCCTACCCAGGGGTCAAACCCATGTCTCTTACGTCTCCTGCACTGGAAGGCAGGTTCTTTACCACTAGCGCCACCAAAGTACTAAATAAAATGACTGAAACCACCTTGTGCAGGAAGGTGTCGGAGAAGTTGGTCCCCAAAAGAAGACCTTCTAGGAAAGACCAATATCCAAAAGGCTTTCTAATGAATCAGCACTAAAAAAAGAAAAAGAAACATGCTATGAGGATAAAGTGAAATGAATACTTTCTCCCATACAAGAAAGCATTTGGCATCATGTACCAAGGGCCTTAAAAAAGCTCATATCATTTGATGCAGTTCCAGTTTGAATCTATCTTAAGAAAATAACTAGAAATGAGTATAAACTTTTATACATCAATGTTTATCCCTGTTTTCACTACTAAAATTCAAACATTTCTAATTGATCAACAGGAAAATAGCTCAAGAAATTTTGAAATAGTCACAGAACAGAATACTATGCACACATTGAAAATTGCAATCATGCAGAAATGCTTAAGATACAATATTAAATGAGGAAGGCAGGATACAAATATATCCTTATAAGATAACATACAAATATGTATACACAGAAAAGGAATAGGCAAAATATACCATGTAAGCTGACAAAATAATGTTTTTGTGCCTTTCTTCTTTGCTTATCATAGCAATTAGAACAGTTCCCAGCTCACGGTTGGCATGCAGACATAGCTGAATGAACCATTTTCACCACTAAAAGCAACAAATATCATTTTTTAACATGTCCACTCTTTTTTATTTGTGCCCTGGCTATTGCGACTTCATCTTCACTTTTCACTTTCATGCATTGGAGAAGGAAATGGCAACCCACTCCAGTGTTCTTGCCTGGAGAATCCCAGGGATGCGAAGCCTGGTGGGCTGCCGTCTATGGGGTCGCACAGAGGCGGACACGACCGAAGCGACTTAGCAGCAGCAGCAGCAGCATTCATAAGAAATATGTCAAACATTTGTTAGGAAGAAGTGCCCGGGGACTTTACTGCTGGTCCAGTGGTTAAGACTCCACGTTTCCACTGAAGAGGGAATGAGTTCTATTCCTCATTGGGTAATTAAGATCCCATATGCATAAACCGTGGCTTAAAAAAAAAAGAGGTCCCGGTTTGGAACACTGCAGTGAAAACATCAGTTATGGGGAGGGGGAGATTTTGTCCCATCTGTCAGTAAAAAGCTCACTTGCCGGGAATGATATTCATGCTCTTTTCCATCCCTTTACCAACGTGAGCGTGACTCAAGAGTTAGGTTCCTGGGAATTTAGTGTCCTTGTTATCTTTAATCTATACCCTGATGTTCAGCAAAAAAAACGACTTTCTAAGGTTCATTCCAGCTACAGAATTAAATGAGTCTACTACGCTCTAAGTATTCTCAGAAGCCAGAAAATAGAATCATACAAGTATCATTTATCTTGTTTTTTCACATTTGTGACAGGAACCAAATCAATGTAGAATTATTAAAGAAAGGGAGAGGCATCTAGATGTTTAGTTTCTTATCTAAAATCGCCTTGTGAGTAACGTGTTCCACTTGGTTTTACTAGAGGTGCCAGTAACAAAGTTTTAATTAAAGGTTTATTTTTCAAGAATACTTTTCTTTTAATTCACTTCCCAGAGGGGTCTCATTTGATGAAAACAGGACAAACTGTTTGCTCCTGCTGAACTCAGAAGAGTTGAACATTTTAATCCCCTGGGTCAAAACCCTTTGTTGGCCCACTTCCTGTTACCAATACCACAGGACTTGACTGAGCTTTGAACCGTGAAGGTGGGGGCTGCAGGGCAGGAGCAAGGGAGCCTGCGGTTCCACGATGAGCCTCAGAGGGGCCTGGGCCCCAGACAACCTCCCAGAGGTCTGGTTTGGCTTGAGCTGACTCACCAAGACTCTCACTCATGTATGTCATAAAAGAAAAGATGTACCGCCCAGAGGTATCACTACTTGCACTTCTGCAGATTTTCCACATGTATTACTGGCTGCATTTTCACAAGATGAGCACTCTCCTAAAGGGTCTAAGGAGTTTTTTTGTTTTTTTTTTTATCAGGGCCAATTCCCAAGTGGCACAGCGGTAAAGAATCCGCCTGCCAATGCAGGAGACTCTTGCAAGAGATGTGGGTTTGATCCCAGGATGGGAAAGATGCCCTGGAGAAGGAAATGGCACTCCACTCCAGGGTTCTTGCCTGGAAAATTCCATGGACAGCCCATAAGGTCACAAAGAGCTGGACATGACTGAGTGAGTTGAGTACACACAACCCATTTTTACTGAAAATACCTCTTTTCTACACTATCTTTCTATGTCCCAGGCCCCCCTGTGCGGAGTCCTATAATGGAGTTTAAGAAATCAAACTCTTATCCCAGGGTGACCCCCACTGACCCCCCAGACTTAGAAAGTTGCTTCTGTGTTCCAGCGCCAACAGAACCACAGCAGCCCGAACGAGTGGCAGTAGCCCTGCAAGCATCAGCCCCCAGTCTGACTCTCCCTCTCGGACTTTCCAGCAGGCTCAGGCCCGCTGATATCTCAGTAGCTCCAGGTCAAGGGGGTCAGCAGGAATCACCCCTGGCTCACAAGCGCCTCTGCTCTCCAGAACTTCTCCCCCCAGCATGGGAGAGCAGAGAGTTGTCAGGTGTGACAACCAGCGACCCTTCCTCTACAGAGGGTGTTAGCAGCCTGTCTTCCCTGTTCTTTTCAAGAGGAAATGGCTTGAAAGTACTATATGCTCATTGTCTTATTAATAAAACTTTGAGGGAAAGGGAGCTTCACATAGTAACGAATATTCGCGTGTGTGGCTGTCGTTCACTCATGTCAGATCCTTTGTGACTCCACGGATTGTAGCCCACCAGGCTCCCCTGTCCATGAGAATTCTCCAGGCAAGAATACTGGAGTGGGTAGCCATTCCCTTCTCCAGGGGACCTTCCCGACTCAGGGATTGAACTCATGTCTCTTGTACCGGCAGGTGGATTCTTTACCACTGAGCCACCTGGGAAGCCCAGTATAGACTCACTGAAGGGAAATCAGAAGAGAGGGGCAAAGCACTAACAGTATTAAGTATTTCTTGCCAGCCCTCCGTAGTTCGAAATTTCAACAAAAACACAATCCTAGACTATGAAGATCACTAAGCTAGACAGACACTTCATATTACCAAGTGAACTTGGATCTCAGTTTACAGCGTTGTTCCCAGAAGAGTGAGGACATGCCACATGGGTGGAGAAGATTCTGTATTTCCCTGAGTGCCTCATCCACTCAAAGCTCTCAGCTCCAAACTCTAGCTAGAACAAGGATCCTCCAGACAAAAAGCTACCCTAGATTCACATACAAGAGTATCCATCTTCACCTAAATAGTTGTAAAAATCTTTATGTGAAAAAAAAAAAAACCTATAGCTGACTGAACTTAGTAAACTCAGGGTTAACCCAAACCCAAAGGATGTCTTTAAGGTAAGACCTTCGGAGCCTCAACACACTAACTGTGAGATGCAAGTCAGGGCCTAGGGCTGGTGGACATGCTGATCTGTCTCCTTTCACAAACTGGTTTCTCCCACCTCCTCTTATATTTTTCCCCATGGAGCCTTTTCATAGGAATAGCGTCCCACTGAGTATATTCTAAGAAATGTTGCTGCAAAGTATTTCCTTAAAATAAGACCTAAATTCTTAAGGGACTGATTCATTCATACAGCTCAGTGGCCTCCCTTTTGGGACTGGAAGCCGACCATGGACTAGGCCTTGGGCTGGAAACTTTATAGCACTGGAGATGCTCTCATATCTCTGACTCAGTCACCTTGGGAGCAAGGGAGTCAAGCCTAGATTTAGTGGGTGTTTCCTAGCCACCCTAAAAGACGTGAGTGTGTGATTGATCAGGAGGGAATTTCCTAAGCAGAGTCTCAAACCAGGCAAATACAGTCATTGTTAATGTATTTGACTTAATTGATCTATATTCCTCTCAACAATGGTATCCCTTCTTTCTTCCCAGTCTTTAATTGACCTTCGCTCACATTTATTCCTTGTGATCAGAACCCTCATTTCCTCTGTGCTAACTAATCCAGAATAAGATGTGAGGGACTAATAGCACCTCAGAGCCACCAGGAATGTTTGGACTTAAAAATGATTAAATATTGAAATATTTGGAGAGCGGGTTGACAAAGCACCTTTTAATACATTTGATCATGTTTTTAATTCCTGCATTAAGCTATTTAACCACAAAAATAATTACACATGTTCAAATTAAATCTTTTAAGAACTTAAGCCCCAAGAAAGAATTCCAGGTACTCTGAATTCAACCACTTAAAGATACTCCAAGCGAACATTTTGATTAATGCCTTTCCTGGTTTTTTCCCTTTTTATTTACTTATTTCCTTATTGAAAATGTTAATGTTATATATTCTATGACAGCCTATTTTTAATACATTTTGTCCCATGTCAGTATTTTTCTTCAATATCATTGTCATGGTTACAGAATATTCCATTACACAGATGAATCATAGCATACTCACTCAAGGCCCTTTGGGGGTAACTGGGTGGCTTCCAGCGTTCAGTTTCAAACAATGCTCACTAAGCATACTCTGAACTAAGTCTCTGAACAAACAAAGCTCTACTCATTTCCTTAGAAATGACTCCTAGAAGGAGGCTCGCTAAGTCCAAGGAAGAACATTCTGTTTCTCACTGGGTCACAGAGGACCTTGGAAGGAAAAACCGGCCCTCTGAATCATTTCAGTCTGTATTTCTCTCAACGTCATGTGGCTGCCCTTCCCCAGTCTGTTCCTGTTGCCTTTACTGTTAGTCTAATTATTATCTGGTTTTCAAGATATTCAAATCCCAGGGTCTATGGGATATCCTTATGTCAACAAGCTTTCTGGTGTAACTCTTAGCCTTTTAAAATAACAGCTGATGTCATCCTCTCTTTTGTGTTCCTAAATTTCTATCCATCTGTCATTTCTTTAATAGCTTTAGCTGAATGACCGATATGAGCACTCATCTAGGACGGTGTCCATGATAAAATACTGAACTTCCTGTCCCTACCCCCTCTCATGATGTAATAATCAATTTGCTTAGCATCACCCTGTTTATTTTTGTGAGGCCAAGGTGTCAGTGGGACAATAGACAGTGGTACTTTTTTTACGTCAGAGTGTTTCCTGAGCGGAACAGTGGCAGCAGCTCAGGTTTATGGTCTGGGTCATAACTCTAGTCTACAGTGTACCATCAGGAAGGGCTACGCTGCAAAGCAGAATCCAAGAAGAGTGACAGTCCCACTGTCAGAGCACAACCGCCAGTCACAAAAATAGCTTCGAACCATTTGTTTATTTTCCCGGCATGCAATTTAGCTCAGACTACATCCATTAAGTAGCACAGATTCATCACAGGATAAACGCTAGGTCTGTTCTCGAGGAACCACTGGACAAGATGTGGGCAAACCCAAAGAGCTCCAGTGTTTCTCTTGCGGGTGCATTAGCATTCCAGACCGGACAACCCTGCATTGTATGCCACCGTCCAAGGTCTGGGGGACACTTAGTATCCACACCCACGGGATGTTCAGTGCTAAGATATACACCCCTCATCACCATGACAACCATAAATGTCCTTACAGGTTTCTAAACACTAGGGTGGAGAGGGCGGGGTGGGGGGAGGGTGCAGAGGACACTGCCACCCATTGAGAATCTCTGTTTCTTTTTGCTGCGATGGAATGAACACCTAGGAAATGACTGAAACAATTATCAATCTGATATGGAATTATGCAAATTATAAGCACCATAAAGGGCTGAAAGATCAAAAGTGAAAAGTGCAAAGCAGGCTGTAGGCATGGAGAGGGAGAGCTGTAACCTCTCTAAGGAGTCCAGGCCAGGGTGAAAGTTTGCTGTGACGTGCTTTCTCACCAACACCGAGGACTGCCCCCCTCTGGTAAGCTGACTACACCAGTTACTGCAAGTAAACCACATCCTACACGCTTGGCAATGCCAACTTTACAATGCTGTTATTGTTTCGGCCTTCCGATCCGGGGCAAGTTTTCCCCTTGCGTTCTGGGCTCTCAGGGAGGGCAGGGAATCAGGAAGCCTCTCCTGGCAAGGTGAAGGCCACTGCCAGCCTAACCCTGCCGGGCTGCTCCAGGGACCCAGCCAAGCAGCACAGGCCCTTCACTGCCAGACTGGCCCGAATTTGCCTTGCCTGGTTCCTTTCTGCCCACCTCAGCTGTGATCGAAGGACGAGTTTGTGCCCAGAGGACAAGTATGTGTAAGCCTCTGGGAACGATGCCCTTGTTGATCTTCTGTGCTCTGGTTGCATAAGGTCATTGACTGATTTCAACCTTGGCCACCATCAATATCTTCACCTTTTACCAGACAGTGTTGGCAGTGATATGTTTTCCGATGTCACCGTTACGCTCAGGTGAGATTGAAAAGGTCAGTGAATGAGGTGTCTTTTATAGATCCTGCTCAATGTTTACTAATGATGCACTGTATACTAGGTATTATATGGCTGTGGTGCTCAGACCTATTTAAAATGCAGATTTCCAGGCCTCAGAAAATCTGCCTCAGTTAAGTTGTGGGGTACAGAAATCTGTAATTTAAGCTATCCCTGGTGTTCCTAATATAAATGATCCATGAGGATACTTTATGAAACACAGCCACAGAATAACAGTAAACTAAAGAAAAAACTAGCTTTTTCTTGATACTCTGTATTCTATTACCTTGAAATGTATTCTTTAATAGCAAAATAAAAACTATATGATACTGGTTTTTCTCTTGAGAGTACCATGGAAACATACATACTACCATACATAAATTTTAGTGGGAATTTGCTGTATGATTCAGGGAACTCAAACCAGGGCTCTGTAACAACCTAGAGGGGTGGCATGGGCTGGCAGGTAGGAGAAGGGTTCAAGAGGGAGGAGACACATGTATACCGATGGCTGATTCATGTTAATGTATGGCACAAACCAACACAATATTATAAAGCAATTACCCTTCCATTAAAAAGAAATAATTTAAAAAAAAACTGAGATCAACTTTATTCTGAGGTAATTAGAGTCCCTGTTATAAAGTTATATACAGATATGACAATCTTGCAATTAAAACTTGTATTTATGTGTATTAAAAATTTTACATTTTAGTCTCCACATAAGTGCTTGATCACAAAATGAGTATTTGTTATACAAAGCACACTGACTGTAACTTTATTACCTTATAATTGGATAGCTTTACTAATTTTTCAGTATTTCTTACTTTATCTTCATAAAAGATTATCTTAGGTAACCGTTTGATTGCCTGCATCAGACTACGTGCAAACTAAGGCATAAAGAGTTCATGCCAGTGTCTAAAGATCAAAACAAGAACCTACGTTTCTGGAATGCTGTATCTTTTCCTGCTAGACTGGAAATGGCAACGAGGGTTTGTGCCACCTGCCAATTCAGATGGGCCAGCAGATCAGAAACAATTGCCTACACAATAACTAAGAGAGCCAGCCCAAGAGAACGGAGTCATAGCAGATGAGCAATGTCTGCCTCGAGCACAGGTGAGAAAAGGGGGGACCTCTGTGCACACCTCTTCACTGGCAAAGACCCTCATGCTGGAAAAGACTGAAGGCAGGAGGAAAACGGGGTGACAGAGGAGGAGATGGTGGGATGGCATCACCAACTCAATGGACATGAGTGGGAGCAAACTCCAGGAGATGGTGAAGGACAGGGAAGCCTGGCATGCTGTGGTCCATGGGGCCTCAAGGAGTCAGACATAAGTGAGTGACTGAACAACAACTGTGCACACAGACCAGACAGGCCACCCTTTGGAAGATTTAGAAGCAGTTAAACTGTTTGTAAATATCACTACTTTCCTTCACTGAACAAATACCACTAAGTGCATGCCAAACTCTACTCTGGGTACCAGGGATATACCAAAAGTGCTAAGTCTACCAACAGGATGGACTTGGTCTACTAATGTGATGCAGGATGATGGTACCTAACCTAGGGCTTTACCTGACAAGATGGTAGGTTAAGGGCTTCCCAGGTGGCTCAGTGGTAAAGAATCCACCTGGCAATGTAGGAGATGCAGGAGACATGGGGTCAGTCCCTGGGTTGGGAAGATCCCCTAGAGGAGGAAATGACAACGCAATATTCTTGCCTGGAAAATCCCATGGACAGAGGAGCCTGGTAGGCTATAGTCCATGGCGTTGCCAAAGAGCCGGATGTGATTTAACAACTAAACAACAACAACAATGGCATTTTAAGGAGAAAGCTGAAGAAATATAGAAGTCAACCAAATCTTAAAAGGTTAGGAGGAAAGTGGAAGTGAATGCTATTTCTGAGGAACTGAAACCAAACGAATCATGACTGGATTACCGACAGGAAAGTGGGGGGTGTAGGCTGGGGTGGACTGGCAACAGCCAGGTCACACAAGACTCTAAGATCATAATTTCAACTGAAGATTATAGGACATTACGGAAAAGCTGAGTGATGCTTGTTTGTTCCTGGGTTTTGTTCTGGGTTGGGATTTTTGGAGGGAGTGAGAATAGCAAATTTGCATTTCAAGAAGACGAGAAAGAGTCCCAGTAAACACAGAGAGTGACTGAGGCAACCCAAGTGACCAGAACAGGAAGGTGGCAAAGAGTTGGAGAGATGTAGGTGGATTTCAGATACTTCTTGAAGATGGAATCAATAGTGACTTGGTTTGCGAAAGAATATAGAGTAGCAGTCCCCAACCTTTTGGGCACCAGGGCCCAGTTGTGTGGAAGACAATTTTTCCGCAGACTGGGGGCTGGTTTCGGGACGATTCAAGCACATTACATTTCTGATGCACTTTATTTCTCTTACTGTTACATCAGCTCCACTTCTAACGTCAGATAATCAGACATTAGACCCTGAGGGCAAGGGGCCCCCGATATAAAGGATGAGAGGAAAGGAGAAGACCAAGATGCAGCTGTGATTAAAGCACTTTGAATACATTCAACGGGAAACTCTACAAGGCAGCTGGACCAACCACGGCTGGAGATCTTAAGAGAGATTTAAGATTCGAAAATCTGGGGGGTATGGGCACAGAAGAAGAAAAGACCAAAAACATCAATCCTGTATCTTCTGCTTTCCAATCTAGTTAAATTTTATAAGAGTTATGCTACTCCACCTGTAAAGACTTAATGCAGCAGAAATGTTACCATTTAAGTGTCTGATTTTCTAAATTACAGCACTTAACTCCAATTTTTCACGTCTCATAACAACTTAATTCAAGCAACAAGAAAACTCCTGTTGTTGGAAATATTTCCTAAAGATTTTGTACTTTTCTGCCTTCTTACATATGGCACACCAAAATAATTTTATCTTTCTCTGGAGATTAAATACCTTACATACCCTAACAACACCCTCATAAGGGGCATTAACTGACATTTCAGAGCTCGGCCTATATGATGATCTCCAGCCCCTCCCGAACATCCCCCAGATTCTGTGAATGGGGACCACCTAGGTCTACTTGCCGTCATCTGTCATACAACAAGTGCATAGAGCTGTTGTAAGCTGCCGGACTTGGATTCAAGGCTAGGAGATAGGGCCAAGATCCTTGAAACTATGATAGAGCCATCCACTCTCAAGAGATCTGGGGGGATAAAAGGCTTGTTACAAATTCAGTCAAGAACTAGAGTAGTGTCTCCGAAAGTCATAGCTAGAACCAACTGTAGGACTCATCCACCTTAAAAAAAATTAATAAATAAATAAGAGTACTGACATTTTCTTTTCTGATAAAATACAAATCTCCTAGGAAGAAGGCACTAAAATTGACAGTTATTTCGCTTTTTTCTGATTTTTTTCCCCTGCAAACAGGTTTTACTAGGAAAGGCTCAAGATTCTGGTGCCTAGACATGGAAAAGGCTGCATGTCTCACACATTTGCCTAAAATCGCTCTGGTGGAAACTGTTACTTTTTCTTAAAATCCTCCCACAGCCACCACCACTAACACTGGATTCTCAAGGCACCGCTTTGAAGTTCCAGCAACCAAATTAGACCTTGTGGGAAAGAAAGCTGAAGACAACCACACCCTATAACGTCTGCTTTTCATTCTTCAAAGACTTGCGCTTCATCCAAAAGAGGTGTGTAAACAAAATTTCCCAGGTTCTGTGTGTCTAAAATGACCAGAAGTGCTCTTCCCCTATAAATTATTTTTAGAAATTCAAAAAGATCTGACACACATATTTATAAACCACTGTTTTGAAGTGCCGCCACTCATTGAATTCTTATCTGCTTAAGAATAGCTTAGGAGACACCTGAAAACTGAGAGAGAGAGCAGAGAAACCAGAATTTTCTATACCTTCATCCACCTAGGCTAAAGCAGAAAACATGCATAAAAATATTTTTTGTCTGTAAAACATAAAGGTCAGAAGAGGGAGAATTTATGAATAGCATTAGTCAAAGTAAAACGGTTTAAAAAAATTAAGGGCCATAAAGAGAAGTTTGTGAGAAAACAGAAAAGCTAAACGTATTTAATACATAAATGCATAAAACCATACATATGCATATTATATATAATGTATATTACATATATTACATATAAAAATATAAAAAGCTAGCTGTCTATAAATTATAATTTATATAAATTTATAATTTATATATATATCACAATGATATATATTGTTCAGAAGGTCCCAATTGTATTTGTTAATTAGTTTTTATTTTTTCAGCAAACATTCATGCATATTTTTGGAAGAGGAGTTAGTTATCGCAATGTAAAGCCAACTGTGAAAGAGAATAAAGTTTTTTCTAATCTCCTAGTTTTTACTGTTTTTAACATGATCTGCCACCATCCAGACAGCACAGAGGAGTTTGTTAGTACCGAGTTACTTCCAGGAGACCAAGTGTTGACTTTCTGCAGAGCATCGAATGTTTCAAGGCAAATAGATATTTTCCATTACAACATGCTGCTGGAAAAACTGACTCTTAGTGGGGTTGGCAACCTGACTTAGGAGTGACTCTAAAGCTCAGGCTGATTTTCATATCACTTGAAATCTCAGTGGAAGGAGGGAGGGTGTGGAGAGGAGGAGACTGCGGATATGAGACAGCAGGCTCCGGCACATCCAAGCAGCAGGCCTGACAATCAAGTTATTTTAAAAAGCCAAGGCAAGTGGATATACATGTTACATATCTAGTCATTAAAAAGTGTTAACCATTAGAACGAGTTTGGGGTTTGGGGTCAAAATTCAAGTAAAAAGGAGAGAGAGGGAATCGGGAGGGAGGTGGGAGGGGGGTTCTGGAAGGGGAACATATGTATACCCATGGCAGATTCATGTCAATGTATGGCAAAACCAACACAATAAAGTAAAGAAAATTTAAAAATAAATAAATAAATTTATATATATATATATATATATATATATAAAGGAGTTTTCATAGGGATATAACCTGCAGGCGAGTGAATCCCTGAAACAAAGTTGAAACAGGGATGTAATGTTCTACTTGCAGAAGAGAAAGGGAGGGAAAACAACCAGGCATGGAGTAGTTGCTTCAGCAAGAAGTAGATATAAACTACTGGCTCCCAGAGTGGAAAAGTGAACAAAGTAAAGGCACTCAGTGGTGTCCGACTCTTTGCAACCCCATGGACTGTAGCCCCCTGGGCTCTTCTGTCCATGGAATTCTCCAAGCAAGAATACTGGAGTGGGTTGCCATGCCCTCTTCCAGGGGATCTTCCCAACCCAGAGATCAAACCGGGGTCTCCTGCATTACAGGCAGATGCTTTACCATCTGAGCTACCAGGGAAGCCTTTGGCTCCCAAAAGCCAAAGAGAAATAATCTGCATGTTGCCACCAAAAACTTAGTGTGGTCCAATGACCATGCTTGTGAGTACACTTTACAGATGAGTTTTTCAAAACACTGTTTTTCACTTGACTTGATTCCAAATATCTTTTAACTTAAAAAAATAAATAAATTCAAACCGACATTCACTCAAGTAACAGTAAACTAGCCAGTACAGGAGCCATCACAGGCAATCCCAGGGCACACATCCCCAAACTGTCCTGCACAGGCAGAACTATCACAATCAGGACTCACTTGCCACCAGAGACCATTCTGAGGAAGAAAATGATCCAACTGGATGTACAAGTGCTGATGCATCTATTTCTTAAATGTCTGCTGTACTTACCTGCTATACTCACATGTGCTGACATAACTTGTAGGAATGTGATAATAAAACAACAATATCATGTAACGGTTACTGAATGCTGCGTGTGTCTGAAGTGTTACGAATAACCCATTAATCCTCGCAGTAACTCTGAGAGGGTTACTTTTATTGTCCCATTTCACAGGTCAGGAAACTGAAGCACAGAAAGGAGAGGTGAGGTGTGCAGGTCACACAGGGAGGGCATGAACCACAGCGTCGACTCTTGCAAACACTGTCTCCGACACTGGAACCCGGAGTTCTATATCCCATACTTCTACCCCTAAACACTCTATGAACCATGTCACAAGCCTGCTGCAGCGAAGGCAAGTCGGTTGAAGAGTCTTCTTCACTTCATTTGTGTTCCCATTTCTAAGACAGATTCTCAGTTGCAACTAAAGAGTTTGCTTATCCTCACATTCAGTTCCTCCCTTAACAGAAAATTAAATCAAAAGCTTTTACTGAAAAGCTAAGACAGACCAAATGTCTCAGGTCCAACTAACTTCAAATCCACGAAGTACACCTGAGATAGATCCTTTGTTCAACAATAAACTAAAGTGCAACCTTGCAGTTATAGAGGGTGAAGGGTTTTAATGATGCGAAGGAGAGGGAGAATCAGAGAGTGTGAGCAGGCGCTAGCATGACACCCAGGGCGCCGCCAGCAGCACACAGCCCTGTATTCTGTAGGCTCTGTGCAAACACGCCGTAAACCTCGAGGATGGGAACCCGAGGCAACCACCCCTCTTCATGTGCCCAAAAGGAACTGAGAAGTGTGTGCCATTTATTTCCATTTATGTGTTCAATCTATTGAAACCACCTTCATCTTCGACCTGCAGCTGGTAAATAATTTGTTTAAATTTTCATAGGTTTGGTCTGAAAGGAAAAGGAGATGAAAGGAACACAGCTGAGGCGTGGGTGGTCACTCTAAAATGTGTACAATGTTACCAAAGTCAAGCAAAGGGGAAGTGACAAGCTTTAAGGATGCCAAGGCAGCTGTTTCTCTAAAACACGTGTGGAAAGAACATTGGGAATCTGCCTCAAGGAGGGAAGTTTTGCAATGTTACAGGCAATCACAGGGCCCCTCTGTGCCTGGCATACTCGAGATTCCTGGCCTCAGCAGAGCACAGAGGAAGTGGCCATCCTCAACAGTGCTTTTAAAAATTCTCCTTCCTGTTCCTGTAAGCAGTGAATTTGGAAAGAAGTGCTTGGTGTGTCCCTCATTAGTGATTCTGTTGTTTGGATGATATGAGAGGAGACCAAATGATTTCCTTTCTCAAGGATCTGTGTCATATGATTTTCCTGCTAAATCAACAGCACTTTGTAGCGGCAAACACAAGGCATAGCCATCGCAGCAGAATCCAGAGACAGAATTTTAACAAACAAGACTGCGCAGAGCACGAGGCACTTGAATTTCATCCCTTAGACCTACTAAGAGCCACACGAGGTAGAAATTTTTATCCTCATTTAAAAAAAAAAATCTTGGAAGTTCTCTCTATCAAAATGTTGTTTCCACCCCATAGTGGGTGTCACTGCTCAGAAAAGAGCCTAAGAGAGGCTCCTGGTTGATAGAAACGGGCTGGTGGTCACGTGAATGAGGATGACCTGGTTTATTAAACTCATTCACTCTCACCTAAAGAGGACTGATGTGGAAACAAGGCGAAGGAGAGCTACTCACTGCTTCTATTGAACCAAATGCACAAATCCCAGCATTTGAGGCTGGCTGAATTAAACAATAAAATGGGACTCTACTTCAGAATCAGAGGCTGAATTAAATAATAAAATGGGACTCTACTTCAGAATCAGGAGTAATAGGGCGACTTTTAAAGGTTCAGATCATACCACTAATTTGGTGAATATGCTTCCCAATTTGGTGAATATGCTTCCCTTTTAATAAAACAGGCAGATTCAAGTGGAGGAGCATTTATCCTCCTAGTTGCATGCAAAAGAAATGACAAGTTCAAAACGCCAGCAACCAGTGAACAGTAAGCGTTCCCAGGCTTATTCTCTCCGCAAGACTGTGGCTCAGGAAGTCTCTCTCCACCATCGGTCACCTCAGAAAGCATCACAACGTTTAAAACAAAACCACCATCAAAAGAGGATGAAGCAGGAAGTTCCATGGGAAATCATTCTGAACCTGACTGGAGTCCGCCTATGAAAACCAAATTAAAACTTCATATCCCATTAACTTGGATGGTGTGAGCGCCAGTCTGGGCGGAGCTCAAGTTCACCTCTAACTCTTCTCCAAGAAAAGGAGAGATGCGCACGTAACTACAACAAGGCAGGTAGGTATTTTAGGACAATCTAGTTTTTGTGTGTTAAGTTTTTCAGTTAAGCATGTCCAGTGACTAGAAGAGCCAGGAACCAACAAACCCAATGCCAATAACAAATCACAGGCTGCTCTAGCTAGCTGAGGCACCTTGCTAATCACATCCATCTTCATTAGCTCCAACCTCTCTCCGGTCTGAACAAAGAAACCTGCCCACCAGTTTCTTTCTTCCTTTCCTTCTTTCTTTCTTTTTTGGCCATGCCACACAGCATGCAGGATCTTAGTTCCCGGACCAGGGATTGAGCCTGCGCCCCTGCAATGGAAGCACAGTCTTAACCACCGGATCACCAGGGAAGTCCCAAGACAGCCTGATTTTTTAGTTGTTTAAGCTTATTGTTTGTGAGCAGAATGCTTAATCACTAATTCCACTTTTTTTCTTCATATTATGGGGAAAAAAACCTAGTATATGTAAAAATCTGTGATGGGCTAATGGTCCCTTAAGGGTCCCACATTTCTTCACTATTTCTCCAAACCCTGTTTCTAACAGCTTCCCAATGAAGCAATTACAAGCTCTGACCCCTCTATCTAATCTGCCTAGGGCTGCCAAACTAATTATCCTAACACACTGCTCTGCTCAGCCCTCCTCCTGAACACAGAGGCAAATTCTTTTTGCTGTTGCTTGAAAAGACATCTAGCCCCCCCCACCATTTCCTACTGCTCTTCGTTCCCAACCCAAACTCCTATACTATCAACCCCTAAACAATGCTCTCCTTGACCTACAAGCATGCTGACCACTCTCCCGCTCTGAAACACTCCTCGACCTGGGAGGCTGTATTATTTACCACTCCTGTTGGCCACCTGTTTCTCTTACCCCTCCTCCTCAGCATCCTTTGACAACTTTTACTTCTGCTCAGTCCCTAAATGGACAGCCACCTCCCAGGGTCCTACCCCTTTCCCTTCTTCATTTAAGTAGTAGAAGTTTGTGAGTCACAATTGGAGGCAGTGCTGCCTTACCCAGAAATTTCAAAATTATCTTTGGCCATGGCTCCTTGGAGAACTCGCTGATTCTAGGCCAGGGCAGGAAATACACAGATGAGCCTAAAAGATGCTGTAGGGCCAGAAACACTGCTAAATGCACATTCGTGCATTGTATACACACACACACACACACACACACACACACACACACCAATGGGAGCCTGTCGAAGGGTACAGGAGCCAAATGAAGGACCTCACAATGGCCAAAGATACAGCAATTCTGAGCAACAAAATAAATAATATAGTTTTGGACTAGAGCCCAAAATATAAACTAAATGGTCAGGAACCGCTGTTGATATAATTGAATGAATGAATGAGGGAGTATATGCAAGCCTGTGCAAAAGAATTCAAAATGATTTATGTAAATACTCCACCCTCATGAAGGTGAAGTATAACTCCCTCCTCCTTATGTGTGGGCTGTACAAATTGATTTCTGTCCAAAGAATAGAGGATGGAAAGGTGGGTGAAAAGTAACTTTACAGTGGGGAAACTTGACAAGTATTATCTCAGTCAAGGGATCAACATCAGTATCAACAATGGTAAGACATGTTGACACTATGTACTGTAAACACAATGAAAATGGATAACCCAGTCAAGTCATGAAAAAGTATCAGACAAATCCCAAATGAGGGACATGCTATAAAATACCTGGAAAAAAAAAAACAGTACTCTTCGAAACTAGTCGTCAAAACGAGTAATATCTGACAACAACCATAATCTAACACTAGGAATTCAAGGAGATATGACAACTAGATGTAACATGACACCCTGAATGGGATATTGAGACAGAACAGGGATATTATGTAAAAAATTAAGGAAATTTGAACAGAATGTGGCTTTAGTATGAATATTGAATCATTAGTTAAAAACAGATGCACCATACTAATATAAGATGCTAACAGCAGGGAAAACTGAGCAGGGGGAACATACAGGAACTCTCTGTATTGTCTTTGCAACTTTTCTCTAAATCTGAAACTAACCTAATTTTAAAAGTCTGCTTTGAAAGATTATCTTTGGCTCCTCCATCTTCCCTACTGTCGTCCAAAATGTCTCTTTCTATCCGCCCCTCTCTCATTCCCTTGGCTGTCACCCTCTCTAGTCTCTACTCCCCAGTCCATCCCCCACACTGTTGTTAGGATAAGATTTCAAACACATGGTCTGAGGATAACGCCTTCCCAATCAAAGCCCTCCAGTAGCCACCCCCCTCACCTATATCAGGAGCAGCATACCTTTTCCGTATAGGCCCAGACAGTGAGAATTTTAAGCTGGGCAAGCCTACCCTACTCTGCCAACATGGCACTAAAGCAGCCATGTAGTAGAGGCAAACACACGGTTGTGGCTGCATTCCAGCAAAGACAGGCACAGGACTGGATTTGGCCACAGGGCAGCCAGTGTGTCAAGCCCTGGCCTAGCGAGTCAAGCCCAAACCCTTAAACTAACATTCAAGGCATAACCCACAGAACCCCTGACCCTTCTCTCCAGACGAGCCCTCCTTCCTTTGGCTAAGCTCTTTGCTCCTACATGGATGCACCCCTGCTTCTCCTCCGGCTAGATGAATTAGGGTCCCTTTTCTGGGAAGGGTCTTAAGATCATTCCACACAAGAAAAATTTCTCCTTTATTGTAACTCGTAGCGTATCTGCACCCTTGTAATTCATCTGGCACAGGATCAGTGGAAATAGTAAAAATCATCACAGTATCATTCAGTGTTGCGTATTTGTTCAGAGTAGTTCTTTCAAATCAATTACAAGTATGTTTAAGTTATTAAGTAACACAGTCAGTAAAGACATCCCCCATGCCTTCCAAAGACTAGCAGGTAATAATACTAGTACCTGCTTATTAGTACTATACTTCCTAAAGTACGTTACATCATGGCATGTTAATAGGGGTACCCTTAAAGGGAGTTATTTTTAATCAGTTATGTCTAAGAAATTCTGGTTCAACTAAGTTAAGCAATTTTCTCTGTCCTAGGAATTTTTGAAGTCTTCACTGTACACTGTGAATCTCCTTAAAGAGGGATATATTACACAATAACTCTCAAATCTGTTAGACCATGAAATTTTTTTCACATTTTTAGCATCTGTGTTCCACAAAACAGTTAGGGAATTGTTGAAATTCAGCATATTCCTACAAGGTGCACTGAAAGTTCCAACTCTTTCTATTTGTCACTGTGGTAGGCTGAATAATTCTGCACCCCCCTACCCCGCTGGTGGCTCAGAGGTTAAAGCGTCTGCCAGCAATGCAGGAAACCTGGGTTTGATCCCTGGGTCAGGAAGATCCCCTAGAGAAGGAAATGGCAACCCACTCCAGTACTCTTGCTTGGGAAATCCATGGAAGGAGAAGCCTGGTAGACTACACTCCATGGGATCGCAAAGAGTTGGGCACGACTGAGCAACTTCATTTTTATTTCAGTTCCCACCCAAAGATATCTGTGTTCCAATCCCAAGAATCTTTCAATGTTACCTTACATGGAAAAGAAAAAAGACTTTGCAGATGTGATTAAGGTTCTTGAGATGGGAAAATTATCTGGATGGGCCCTAAATGCAAACCAAGGTATCCGTATAAAAAAGAGGCAGAGGGTGATCGGACACTAGATAGAAGGAAAGGCAACGTGACCAGGAGGCAGAGACCAGAGGATGGAGGCCACGAGCCATGGAGTGTCAGCAGCCACCAGCAGCTGGAAGAGCCAAGAGCCTGCCTGTCTCCTGGGGCCTCCAAGGGGAACACAGCCCTGCCAACACCTTGAGGTCAGCCCAGTGAAACTAATTTTGGATTTTTGGCCTCCAGAACTGAAAGAAAATGAATGTGTGCTGCTTAAGTTGCCAAGTTTCTGGTAACTCATTACAGCAGCCGTAGAAAAGGAATACAGCCACACCACCTATCGTGATGCTGCGCTCTTTGCTGAGGTTAAACATTCCTAAGTGAAGTCAAATTAGCCCTGTCCACAATCAGGTCACGGTCAGCCTTAGCTAGTGAGGTTTCCAGGCTTTCCTGGTGGCTCAGTGGTAAAGAATCCGCCTGTCAATGCAGGAGACATGGGCTCGATCTCTGGGTCTGGAAGATCACCTGGAGAAGGAAATGACAACCCACTGCAGTATTCTTGCCTGGAAAATTCCATGGACAGAGGAACCTGGCAGGCTACAGTCTATGGGATTGCAAAAGAGCAGACATGACTTAGCAACTAAACAGTGACAAAGAGAGGTTTCATCATCCATTTAAGGGAAACAGGATCAGCCAGTGGTCAGGAATCCGGACCTGGGTTAAACCACCTCAGTTCAAATGCCAGCTCTAACATTTACCATTTAATTATATGACCTTGATCAAGGCATTTATCCTCTTTGTAACTCATCAGCTGTACCATCTGTAAAATGGGACGATCATAGAGTTGCTCTGTGGATTAGATAAGATTATGTATAAAAGGCACTTAGTTTCCTGACATACAATACTCACTCAATAAATGAAAATTACTATTATTACATTACAGTAGTATTGCGACTTAGAGGCAAAAAAAATCTACTTTCAACTCCAAGCTAAATGTCATATTCTTTTATGTGCTGTTTGGCAAACTAAATATCTTTACCCAAGTTCTAACTTAGGACATTTAAAATGACCTCAGCAAGGTAAGGCAAGTGGAAAAGTTCACGCTTGCCTCTCTGAATCATGGCTTTTAATATGCGACTTGATAAATTATGACAGCTAATAGCTCTAAGACAGGCGCTTAGTGTCATGCATTAAAATCATGTCGTTCATTAAAAAGCCTATAGCTATTTCTCTTGTAGGGGCTATCTATATTAGTTAGTTCAAAGAGCCAGCAAGGAAGTATTTTCTTAATTATTAAGCTGCTGATGCTCAATTTGCTAGTCTTTATCTTAATGTGTGGTCATGCTCACATTAAAGAGCCACAGATGGAACGGTTCTGATAGGCCCCAATACAGGACTGTCACAAGGCCCTTGAAAATAGCAAAGAGATAACAGCCATGGCGTAATGTAGAAAAGCCCTCCCAGCACGTCTCCCCCTCCTGGTCTCGCCCCATCTACCACTAGTCTCTGCAGACAACAGGCGCCACTTGCTGTCCCAATCTACAGTGAGGCCAGCCCACGTGAGTGAATCAGGAGTTAGCAAACAACGTACCTGATCATAAATATTGGCTCACCACTGATCGCAGGTGCTTGAGACACAGAACTTCAACTCCTAAAGCCTTTAAGAGACTTCTATGAAAATGCAGGAATCCTTAGCAAAATTAGTATTTTAATACTAGTTCCGTACTTTAGTACTCATTAGAGTAAAAGAATCAAAGTACGGCTGTAGGAAGAAACTAGGAATTTTCTGAAAAAAGATAGAAAAAAAAATCATACCACCTTCACTCTCCTTTTGGGTGTCACAATCAAGAATTCTTAAAAAAAATCATAGTTCAAGCAACTTAATCTATAAATTTCCTAGAATTCTGGTGAAGCAGGGTGGGCCATGATGACTTGAATTTGCATGAGAAACCAACAGGTATCATAAGAAAAATGATCAAAATCTCCTTAAGACACAGGAACTAAGAACATCCAACAAAGGTGGAAAAGGGCCTCCTCAACTTCTGGGGGCTGTCACAGGTAGACGGAACCCACCGATACAACACAAGAAACAGACTACAGATGAACAGAGAACTGCCTGGTCACACGGGACAAGGATGAAAAGAGAGGGTCATCAACACAACCAACAAATTTTACACCCCACCACACCCCTAAATGCCAGTCCACAATGATCTGCCCCATGAGTGACAAAGGAGACAGCCAAGCTGGGGTCAGCTCTAGGGACTAGGCTTGGAAGAAGTTAAAGGATCTTGAGTCACCCCTGGGATCTGCAGAGAGAAACAGGGACTTAGCGAGAAGAACAGAGAGAAGAGGTCTCAGAGAACAGCCAGTGGGAGTTCAGAATATCTACACTGAGTTCTACACCCTCACAGTCCAACCCTCACAACTGAGGAGCTGAAGAGGCACCAGTCCCACTAACGAGTTATGGCAGAAGTGGGGCTGTGGGGAAAAAATGAAAATAAGTCACATCTCTGAGCAGAGAGAGAGCACATCTCTGAGCAAAGAGAGAGCATCACCCACTTGGCGGTGACAAATGTATGCGCAGCCTACAGAATACACGTCAGTAAACACACACGGCCAAGCTGTCCTGGTCTGTTGACCGGGGACCACCAAAACCTCAGTGAGGTCTGCTAGTTCAAAAAAGTTAGCTTCAACTACTGAAAAGGTTAAAAGTTAGGGACTTTTAAGAAGCACTTCCTTTATTTTAAAATTTTAAAACAGAGGTTGCAAACCCAAACGCCAGTGGAGTCAGGCATGAAGAGCAAACGGCTACAGCTTGCAGGTACGAGGAACAAGAAGGAACCTCCAAGGGGGCAGCCACTGCTCAGCCCAAGGCCACTGCGGCCATGGGAGTCGGGGTGCAGGGGTCCCCAGAGATGGCTCCAGGCTGTCGCCAGCACAGGCCATTGAGACAATCACAGAACCACTGACTATCTGCTTGCTTTCCTTCTAAGACTATAAAAGTCATATGAGTGAATAAAATATAGTTCCAAGGAATATTAATGAAGTGAAAATCCTTGCCCTTGACTCCCTCAATTGCTAATAGATTAGATCACTATGTATGCTTCTTATTCTAGACACACAAAATGTTCTACAAGTTGCTTCACTTAACAATATGTCATGGACAGTCTTCCACATCAGTACATGCAGATCTATTGCATTCTTACCACAACTATGGTTAGAATACAAAATTTCCATGCTAGAAGAAGACTGCAGAAGAGGTCTCTAGGCTGATCCCTTCCCTTCTGTGATGCGGTCCCCAGAGGTCCCCAGGTCCTTCAATCACACAGGAAAGAAGCAGAGCCCCCCAACACGGTGTGACGTCGGCAGTGTCACCAGCATCACGTCATCATCTCAGATTTTCAGAAGAGCAGAGCTTCCAATATGGGAGATGAAGAGCAAAAAGAGAGCTGAAGTATCTAAGAACAAGGTAATGAACTGTAATCATTGAAAAACCTCACAGCCAACAACTTGGCTTTTTTTTTTTCATTATTAATAGCAAATATCTGGAATCACTCTAAATTCACCCAAGTTACTTAGAATTCCCTTAGCAGTCATGTTCTATCTATTTCCAAAACAAACATGAAGTGGAATCAATTGACATTTCCATGAAATTCACCATCTTCCTGATCCAGGCCTTAACGAAAGAGTGCAAGGCCTGGCCTCCAAGTAAGCTGTTTACTCCAGCCATCCATAAGATGCCAATTCCTGGACCTCAAGGGTAAATCCAGAGGGGAACTAGTGGAATAAAGGATGTGTTTGAGGCCTTTGCCTCAGAGGCCATTCTTATAGAAGGAAATAGTTCTTAAAAGAAAGAACTCTAAACTTTGTATTTGAAACATTAATTCTGTTACTAACTCAAGATACCAAAAAGCTAATTAAGTATTCAGACCTTCAGAAACTCCAGTTCAGCTCCCGGATATAGAAAAACCTCTCTGTCTAAAGTTATAAATTCCCTGGAGGCCCAAACCTCCTGGCATGGCTAGCTTTCAAAACATTTTAGGAAACTTGACCTCAAATTAAAATCAGCATTTCAGCAAGGGTTACTTACAGTCTTCGAGAAACTATATTTCACATAAACACAAATTGCAGAAATAAGTTATTCCTTATCCTATTAACACAATTTGCTTTATAAAAGAAATGCTTAGGGTTTTTTTCTGGTATATTTTATTGCCAAGCCTAGCAACAGGGAATATTCCACACGGCTCCCTTTTCCCTCTTTCCCATCGCCAAGTGGAATCCACCACCCTAGCCACCCTGTCTCCTGGCTCTCTCCTCTCCAGCGCCTTCCTTGGTTTAGGCTATCACCAAATTTCAGAGTGACCACAATAACAGCCTCCTCACTCGTCTCTGTCACCAATACCATTTGTTCCCTACAAGACTGCCAAGAATCCCTTTCTCTCACTCAACAGATATTTACAGAGCCCCTCGTATGTGACAGACACTGTTTCAGACATAAGGATGGAACGGGCACACCAGCAACCTTTGCCCCTCAGGAACACCCCAGAGTGGTATCAGACAAGTGATCAGTGCCTGGAGAAAAAGAAGGCGGGGAGGTGACAGGAAGTGCGTGTTGGTGGGGAAGGGGGCTGGGTTACTTTATTTACGTGGTCAGCAAATGTGAGCCTGTCCTGACGGAAGGGGAGAGGACCAACAGGTCAGGGAAAGAGTATTCCAGATGGACCTGAGCACGTGCTGTGCATCTGAGGCCAGCAGAGGCCAAGGTGGCTGGGCCACAGCGAGCAGGGCAAGGCTCCTAAGAGGTACAATCAGAGAGGGCTGACACACAGGGTGTGTGGGCTCAGGGCAACCACCAGGAGTGCCTTTGGAGTGAAAAGGGAACTATGCTTTCTTGCAGCAATTCCTATCTGGGATTTCTTGAGAAATGTACAGTTCTTCCAAATCTTGAAAAAAGTAAGTTGAGAAATAGGAGGAAAGTGTCATAAATCTCCTGCTTATTCAGCCATCAACCTAGAATCCAAGGACATCAAATCCAGAGGAGGAGCAGAAATGCTGACGTGCAAAGGTGAAGGTTAAGGCCAACATTTTCCAGAACTGGACCAGGAGCACGTAGAAGTGAAGCTGCTGCGATCCGATCACCCGGGCTTGCTCATAGCTGTGACCCTGTCCTTAGTGTGTGTTCTCAGTCCTGTCCACTGCCAATGCTGAGTCGGTCTCACAGAGTCAGTGTTACTAAGCTACACACAGGATGCCATCTACAAATCCTGGTTCTATATAGTGCTGTTAACCTTGCTGGAAGATCCAAATGTTAACATCATCTAGACATTATCGGATTATGTTCAGAAACATTTTTTTGTATCTGAATATTAAAAATAGGGTCTTTTTTTGTAAATGTATTAAACAATATTTCTTATTTATTCAGTATTTTTTAGATATCCATAATAATTTAGAGTAAAGAGCAATAATAACACATTGGAAGTACTTAAAGAGAGGTTAAGCAAATTAACTAGCTTGTTGCTAGATATGCTTTAAACATTGTAAAATTTTTAATAAAAATGAGGAAATGTTTAAGAAGAAATGTGCTTATCAGAGGAAATGCAAAGAAAAGATGCAACTGTTGTAGAAATCAGACTCTAATTTAAAAATCTAAACTAGCAAAAATAATAATAACAACATTTCAACAGCAAAACTAAACCAAGGCAACCAGGAAAATACTTGTATTGTTTGAGAAGGAAATGACTTTATATGAATTTAGGGAACCCAAATCTTTTATAAAAAGCAATGAGTAAAACTGTCCATTGCTCCAGAGATACTATACATTTCAAGGCTATTCTCTGTACAAACAAGGGAAATCACTGCCTCCACAGACAAAAGAAACCCATGGGAACATGCTTCTCAACTGCAGGCAGATGGACAACAGGAAAAGACAGAGAGAGGGTATGGGAGTTTGTAAGAGTAAAGGTTACAGAGGGAACTAATATAGACATACTCAATGACGGAAACTATTCCTGCCTCTTAACATATATGTATTTATATAATCCTCACAGTCACTCAAAGAGATAAATGCTATTATTAAACCATACCTATCTTATAAGAAGAAACTGAGGCACAGAGAAACGAAGCTAGTTTTCACACAGCTACTAAGCGGTAATGTGTGTGTGAAAGTCACTCAGTCGTGTCCAACTCTTTGCAACCCCATGGACTGTAGCTCGCCAGGCTCCTCCGTCCATAGGATTCTCCAGGCAAGAGTACTGGAGTGGGTTGCCATTCTCTTCTCCAGGGGATCTTCCTGACCCAGGGACTGAACCTGCGTCTCCTGTCTCTTTGCATTGCAGGCAGATTCTTTACCATCTGAACCACCAGGGAAAAGCCAGACACAAACATGGATTCTGGCTCCATGTCCATTCTGCTAACCACTACACATTCTTGCCTCCATGCTACTTCAACTGGACCTTATGATTTCAGAGTACAACTGGCAAGTTTTACATGCTAATGGTTCAATGAACTCTCATTAATACCATCATCATCACCATCATTATCACTGCTGTCCTGTCTATTTTTTAATTATAAGAACATTTTACTTAAAGGTACCACACAAGCTTTTATCCTCATGTGCTGAATCTAATTCCCCAGAAATGGAAGCTTCCCCATTCTTGCCATAAAAAATAAACAAGTCACTTCTGGCTGCTTAAATTCCATGCCTAAAATATCCCAGATAAGCAACTTGGAATGAGCCAAAACACCAGGATGAAAAATGGCAGCTGGCATCTTTTGATTCATTGGAGAGCTGGATGCTGTCAGTGTTCCAGGATATGATATTTCAAGGCCTTGGACCTAACAGTCACTGCTTTAGTGTAAGTATGCATTGGTTTCTAAGCTATTGAGGGCAGGCCCACAATGATTCACTGAGACAACACCTGGAAAAGAGAAATCTGACCTAAAGAAGACCACAAAAGTGAAAGGAAACTGGCAAACATGCCACAGAGTACACACCACATATCAAAGACCTGCTACTAAAACTACCAGGCTTGGACAAAGAAGACTCCTAATTATGGCTTTATTTACCACAGTCTTTTACGTCCACTTGCTGTTGCTTCTTTAAGCAGCCACAGTGTCCGATCCACTGACTGTATACCCACGAAGCCCACTGCCATCCAGCTGCCAGAGGTGTGCCCAGATCGCTCCTTCCAGGTCATCTGCAATCACTCACATTCTGTGTCTGCTGCCACATCTGTTCTGCTGTCCACAAAGGCAGTCACACACAATAAACACACAGACTGCTTTGGGAGTGAAAGTGGAAAAGAGAAAGGATTAACTATAGTTATCTTGGCCTAATGTCTGATTTTGGAAGATCTGTCTATCAGATATGGTCTAGATTTAAACCCATTTAACTGCTAAGGAACCCGAGTCCCAGAGAAGTTAAGTAACTTGTTCAAGGTTGTAAAGGTCTATCTGTCTATTATCAGCAGTTTCAGCAGGCTGATCCTGCCCAAAGGACACAGGAAACATTTTCACTAGCAGAGGAAAATAGAGCTTCTCGTACAGGAGACACCCACAGAGTGGAAGGAGCACTTAGGAGTCACACAGGGGATAAGACTATATTCAATGTATGTCCCATCACTTAGAAACTCCTAAAAACAAAATCTGTTCTCTCCAATGTAAAACTGTAAGGAGCTTCAAGTCGGCTATGCAAGCTGGAGGAAGTATCTGACCTCTCCTGCTTAAACACAGGAGAGTTTGTAAAGACGGAAGACAGGAAATAGGCAGCTAAAAATAGCTCAGCAAGAAAGTGATTCTTAGTGGGAACTTTCATAATTTTTCCTTCAATTTACTGTAGATACATACATTCATACATATACATTTGTACAGAAGTGTGTGTGCACTGTTTTATATTTTCTCCTTGCTGATTCTAGCAATACAACTACCAAGTCTTAACGCCAGACACTGAGAAAACAAGGAAAGAATATTAACAATGACAAGTATAAGTCAAATCAATGGAGTGCAAGAGGCCCTCTCCACAAATTTCTGGTGGCCCAATCCTTTCAGCAAAAGATCTGACAACAACGGTAAAAGGCTCATATTCCAGATGACCAACAAGCACATGAAAAGATGCTCAATATCGTTAATTAGTACCAAAATGCAACTCAAAACTACAATGAAGTAACACTGCACACCAATCAGAACAGCCATCATTTAAAAGTCTATAAACAGTAAATGCTGGAGAGTATGTGGGGAAAAGGGAACCTTCCTACACTGTCGGTAGGAATGTAAACTGGTGCAGCAACCATGGAGAAGAATATAGATGTTCCTTAAGAAACTAAAAACAAAGCTACCTCATGATCCTACAATCCCAATCCTGGGCATATACCTGGAAAAAAAACTCTAATTTTAAAGACACATGCACCCCAATATTCATGTAGTGCTATTTACAATAGCCAAGACATTGACTGACAGATAAAGGGATAAAGAAGATATGGTATATATGTATACAATGGAATATTATTCAGTCATTAAAAAGAATGAAACAATGCCATTGGCAGCAACATAGATAGACCTAGACATTATTCCTCTAACTGAAGTAAGTCAGACAGAGGACAAATATCATATGGTCTCTACATTTTTATGTGGAGTCTAAAAAAATGATACAAACAAACTTATTTACAAAACAGAAAGAGACTCACAGACTTGGGAGAGCAAGCCTGCGGTGACCAACGGGGATAATAGTGGCGGGGTGGGCAGAGAAGGAGGAAGATTAAAAGTTTGGCATCAATGTGTGCACACTGCTATATATAAAATAGATAAGCAGCAAGAATTTGCTGTGTAGCACAGAGAACTGTATTTGATATCTAGTAATAACCTACAGTGGAAAAGAATCTGAAAAAGAATATATTTATAGCTGAATCATTTTTGCTGTTCACCTAAAACTAACACAGTGTTGTAAATTAGCTACATGTCAAATTTTTTGATGGTAAAAAAACAAAAATACTTAAAAAAAAAAAAGGCATCATACTCTTTTACCCAGTATTCCTATTCCCTTTGCATGTCATATTCATGAATTTCCTCCCACTCATCATGTTTCTACCCAGTTGTGATCAGAGTCCACATACAGTTTCTGTATCCAGCTATACAGTTTTCCCAACAGCAATTTTCAAAGACTGCATTACTTAGTAAGGGACCACAATCACTGGGATGGAATAGACCTGCTGTGTCTTTTTGTGTTTGTAATCATGCCTTGTTATTCAAGAACAGTCTCTGAGCTAAGCAGCATGTCACCCAATTTAGTGCTCACATTGGGCAGATAAAAACTTTTAAATCATAGTTTAAGAACCAGTAAACTAGAACAGTCAATAGGAACAAAGAAGACTTGGAGCAAAAAAGGCCTAGTTTCTGATATGAAATAAGGATGTGACCTCAGGCAAATCAGAATTTCTCTGGGTCTGTTTTTCCATCTGTGATGTGGCCTGTGAGTGTTTCCATGCACTGCACACCGGTCAAGCACTCTGCATTCCTCGGCTCACTGGAAGCCCATCACAACAGCACGAAGAGCGAGTATCATCACCCCCATTTAACAGCTGAGGAAACAGACGCATGAACTCACCAAGTCTGTGTCAACTGGCAGAGCCAGGACAGAGCACAAGTCATCTGGGGCCAGATCTTGCTGCTCGATTAGAGGATTTCTGGGGTTCCTTAAAGCTCAGACCCTCTATGATGCTGACAGTCTAGTGCTTAGTTGGTCACATTCATGCCAGTTTTTTGAAGTTGTTCAACGCTGGTCACAAGAAACTAATCCTTTATCTTCAAATACTGTGAGATTTAAAGCAGTTATCAAGACACTGACTTCAAACCCTGACTTTAATGAAAGGTCAACCTAAAACAAACTAGAAATCCATATGGTGCTTCAAATGCTTCTTGAAGATTCAACTCTCCACTGATGTCAGAACTCAGTTATTAACTAACTTGAAAAGCAGAAGGATGCAAGACAGAGAAACATTTGCTTCTGGAATAAGTGAAACTGGAAATATAACCACAGACAGCTTCCAGGCTCACAAGCTGGTCTCCACTCAAGAGTAGTTCAGACGGGCCTCCCCTACTCCGCTACTGAGGACTCTAGAAGTCTGCCCATCCTCCACAACCAGGCAAAACAAGAAAGGAGAGACTGCAGCGACATCTCCAAGCCATCAGAGACCATATCCTCGTCTGGGATCAGAAAAGCCCACCCAAGTTCACATGCATTTCTTCTTTTCAGATCAACAAAGCAGTCTGAGGCTCACCCTTTCTTGTCTTTCTTATCACCCTCACCCAAAAAAATGAATGAAATGACCACTTTCTAGATCAGAGATTCTAGGAGCTTAGCTGTGCACAAAAGTTCAAGTGTCTGATTAAAATGCAGACTCCTAGCCTCTATACCAGTAGACTATGGTTTGGTGGACCTGCTTTGGGGCTCAAGAATTCACATTTCCCCTAACACTCCCTGCATGCATGCGCCACACACACACACACACACACACACACACACACACACACACACACACACACCCTGGTCCTCCTCCACCATGTACACAAGTAGAAAACCAAACTTTGAAAAACAATGCTATAAGAGAATACAAGAACAAAGTTACATCTCTTTAATTTTTTTAATTGAGGCAACATTGGTTTATTACATTATGTAAATTTCATGTGTACATTATATTTCGACTTCTGTACAAACTACAGCGTGCTCACCACCAGAAGTTTAGTTTCCATCCATCACCTTACAGTTGACCCCCTTTATCCACTTGACCCCCACCCCCCACCAAACCCCTTCCCCTCTGGTAACTATTGCTCAAAGTCACACCTCTTTTAAATCATAGCCTAAACTTTGTGTCCATACTGTTGATGAATAGAAGGGTTTTCTCTGGGCATCTGCCCGTGATTCCCAAATCCACCTTCAAAACACACTTCCCTCCCCTGATCTGAGCACTGGGTGAGCTCTAGCCTGTGCTGTCAAAAAAAAACAAACAAACAGCAACAGAGTTCCTGGCAGCCTCACCAAATCATTTCTAGCACTAAACGACCACCTTGAGAATGTCAGAGCAGTAGCTTCACTCGGGAACTATATAAGTGGATGCCGACTTCCTATCGAGCACTCTGGGGCACCTACAAATATGTGGTGGGATGCAACAGACCACCTGGGCCTGACGCCTTGCCCCTGATGATCACTGCTTCTGAACCCAACGTTCTCTGCCTGATGGGAGCCTAGAGTTTCCACACTCACAGACCATGCCCACAGGAAGGGCATCCTGTATACACGGGTCTTGTGACTGCTGGGACAAAATCATACCAAGAGGCTGGTAATTCAACTAAAGGAATGTATTACACCACAGTTTAAAATGAACCTCGCTAAAATACCACAATACTGAAAACCGTGTTAAATCTTCTTATATAAGAAACTCTTTTTATGGAACTCCTCTACTACACAATCAGTCCCTTAGTGACTGCGGTTTAAGTTACAGGAATCCACAGGTGCAGGGTTTCTGATTACACTTGTGCATCCTTGGAACAAAGGTACTGACAATCTACCTCCCCATGCCAGAAGCGCACGGATGACGGCTCCCAGACCCGGCACTTCACCAGGGGAAGTGTTACAGGAGCTGGAGAGGCTCAGACTGAAGGCACCACTCAGGGCCTTGGGTCACATCAGGCCTCCAGCCAAGCACAATAACCTGTGTCCTATGTGACATTAAAGCACAAAAGGAACTCAATGCCCTGGCACCCAAAGACATTCCAGACCACTTACAGCCACCTGGAGTCCACACATTAGAGCCCCGGCTTTCCTGTGTCCCCCAAGGGGACACAGTTAGAGACGTGAAGTGGGAGTCGGGACCTGGTGCAGTGTGCAACAGCAAACCCAGGCCACGAGGAAGCGACTAGTACAAGGAAGCCACCCTGTGGGAAGGGACAGGGTCATGATCAGCAAGATGGGAAGAGCACACAGGAGAGCTTCTAAAATGTCGCTTTCTTGGTCTGGGTGATGATAACGTGTTCACACTGCGACCATGTTTGTTTTATGTACTTTGATGAAAGTGTCCAGACCAGGCGACAGCTCTTGGGATCGCACGTCCCTGACGGACACCTGGCTGATCAAACTGAGCACATGTGGCAACCAGAACTAGTAGCAGTGTTCTCACTGGTGGCCACACTCCAGGGAGCAGTGTCCGCAGTCTACAGGTTCTCCAAACTCCACGGCTCAAACGCAGGGCTGGCCCGTGTGGCACTTTATGAGCAGAAGAGGACACAGGAAGGTGGAAATCACCGAATTATCCACAGTTAATGGATTACAATAAACCAGTGTTTTATCCACCAGGGGAGGAAAAAAAACATCACAGAGAACAGAGAATGAGACAAGGGCAGACAACCAGATTTGAAAAGGTCAGTTCAGGTAGGGCCTACCCTGAGTGCTCTCACTGGTCTTGTGCCCCAGCTTGTCCTGGCTGGCTGGCCTATTTCCTGGCACCCACTGTCTTCACCCCCGTGTCATGAGTCATGGGAGCATTGGAGGAAGGGTGAGCATAAATGATTTTCTTCTTTTATGAGATGGACTTCCAACATTTTTTACCCTCCAAAGTTTTCCCTTTGTCAGATTTTTATGAACTAAGCAAGGTGTGTATATATTGTTCCATACCCTTTCTTCCCCCTAAAGTACGTACTGAAGGGCAAAAATGGTCCTTCTCAATTCGGGAGGGTATCTTTGGACTTTGCACAGTATCTGGGATCCCTTCCACACAGGCATTTTTATATAGAACCATGTGTCCAAAAGCATCTATACCAACACTGAGGAACTTCCTACTGTTGCAAAGCAGATTACATTGTAATCTATGTCGGGGCAGCAGCACTGACTTCTGCCACATCGTCTTAGAACAGAAAGTACCAGCACCTTTCAGCCTGGAGACTGGGGAAGGATTCTTAAACGCTGCCATTGGTGTTACAGGAAAGATACATCTGGATAAGAAGTGAATTACTAAGTAGTTAAAGGCCTGGGTTTGGGAGTCGAGTCCAAATGGGTTAAAATCTAACCCAACTCTAGCATAAGGATCCTGGGCAAGTCACTTGACCTCTCTGAACCCTCCATTTGGCCACGACGTTCCAGGTCCTAGAAAGGACAGGGCATTTGACTCATTTATCTCCAGGAAGGTTCCACATCTCCAGCCTCTCTCTCTGGGGGTGATTTAAAAATTAATACATGCTGGCGTCCAACATCTGCATCTCCTCTGTTGGGGTGCCCTGCTCGGTCAGTGAGCACTGGTGGGAGGGGAGCCCACCCCAACACAGACACTGGAAAGAAAGGCCATCGTCCCCTCCATCCCTGGCACCTAGTGTGTACATGTGTCACCGAGGCCTAGACAATCAGACGCTTCCAGCCAGGACCCTGAATCTGGAGTGAGTGACCGCAGGAAACAGGGACAGAGGAGAATGCAGCAGAGTGGCACCACGGTGACTGTACACCCAGGGTCTGGCTGGAGCCAGCAAGCATGTCCTCACTGGGCTTGTTCATAACACACGGTGTCACTGTTCTAGGTTATGGGTTTTGCGTTGCTTCCGGTAACCCAGCCTTCTTTGGCAACTGCGGGATATCCTTACAGTGTACCCTTCTTCTGCTTAAGTTCTTATTTGCTACCAAGAACACACAGACAGAAGTGGGAAAATTCTGATGACCTTTGGCATTGAGAAGTGCAAGAGGATGACAAAAATAAAACATCAAAAGGAGCCAAACCAGAGAAGTGATGGCTCAGAAAATAAGACCAAGCAAAAGATTCATGCTGCTAAAGTGGTATTCAATGACTCTGCCTCCTCAGTGTAACCTTTACAAGAGCACCCTCATTTTTGAAAACTGATGCTCCCTCTATTTGCTTGACACAGTGGAGGACGCTACAAGCGAAAACACATTGATTTTCTTTGTTTTATTCTGTTGACAACTTCTTCTGTTCTCAAATTTCTTGCCGATTCTTAGAAACTGGAAGGTGATAGCTTATTAAACTCCTTAGCATTCAGTTCAGTTTGTTGTTGCTGTTCAATAGCTAAGTCATGTCTGACTCTTTGTGACCCCATGAACCGCAGTATGCAGGATTTCCTGTCCTTCACCAGAACAAACCAGAGTTTGCTCAAACTCATGTCCATTGGGTCAGTGATGCCATCCAACCATCTCATCCTCTGCCACCCCCTTCTCCTTTTGCCTTCAATCTTTCCCAGTATCAGGGCCTTTTCTAATGAGTTGACTCTTCATATCAGGTGGCTAAAGTATTGGAGCTTCAGCTTCAGCATCAGTCCTTCCAATGAATATCCAGGGTTGATTTCCTTTAGGATTGACTGGTTTGATTTCCTTGCAGTCCAAGGGACTCTCAAGAATCTTCTCCAGCACCACAATTCAAAAGCACCAATTCTTTAGCATTCAGCCTTCTTTATGGACCAACTCTCACACTGTACATCATTTAACAAATCTTTACCCAAGGCCTACTATGTGGAAAGCACTATGCTATGAATTAAAGCTAAACTCATAAGAAATGGAAGGTATTTCAAATCAAATTCAACTGGAAATTTTGTAATTAATGTTTGGAATTTTTATTTTAAATATAAAACACCAAAGTAGTTACTGTATGAGCACTTAGGATTATATACAATATATTCTAGTGCTATAAAACTAAAAGGGTTCACAGTGGTGACCTATGAGTCAAATGCAAACCACAGGCAGGTTTTGTTTAAGCCACATGGCATTTGTGTTTTTTCAGGTTTTCTATCAGTACTTAAAACTCTGTATATCCATGAAAATTGGAAGATCCATTTCCCTATTCCTGACCTGGGCTGCCACCTGACAACACGGAGAGAGTTTTAGCCACCTCTGCTCCAGTTAAAAGGGGCACACAGCTCTCCCCTGTGTCACAGGGCCCAGGCTCTGATATTGTATTTAATATCAAATCCACTTCACAAATTTATTTCACCTGCCTGGTCTCAAGAGGCACTATGGATTCTTGTTAAGATATATCATAAAGTGGACTTTTGAAAAAGAGACACACACACACACATAATTCAGAGATGCTTCAAAACTTCCTTTTTCCAAAAGGGGGGGAAAAAAGGAAGAACAAAATTTTTCCCACTTGAAACATTTCCTGGATTTTAGACTTTCTGGAAATGTTAATTTATAAAGTACTGCATCTCTTAATGCATCACATTTTGTACTTAGATATTTGTTTTCAGGAAATGACAAACACTCTGCCTCCCTGATTTATACACATACTACCCTGTAGGTGTAGGGAAGGGCCTGGGAATACCTGTCAAGTTTAGAAGGAAAAAAGCAGGTGGGGTAAGAACCTCACAACTTTTTAAACACTCTGGCCTTGACCATCATATTTCTCTAGTATCTTAAACATCCTTTTTTTAAGAGCAAAAGCATCTGATGCTATCAGAACAATATTTTCAAACTCCTGCATGTACATATTTCTATTTCTTCCAAATTTCCTTTTTCTTTCATTAAGAGGAGGCAGGCAAAAATTACTCATACCTTTAGTTCACACATAGCACCTCAAAGAGCTTGAATAGTCATTCAATAACACTTGGCGAGTGCTTGAGAGCTTGAATGAAAAAGAGAATGAAGGAATGAACAAAGGAACAGAAACAGAGGAGAACAGAATAACATTATTTTTGAGGCAGAGGGCGCCACAAGGAGCCCTCACTGCCTGCTCTCCAGGGCTTGCAGCTGCCTAAGTGTCCTTCCTTTATCTGTCCAAACCCAGCCCATCAGCTCTCCCAACACTACCATCCACATGCTAGGACTCATACTCTATAGGCTCATTTTCCTAAAAAACTTTACTAAAAGTAAAGGTTGGTTTACAAAAACCAACACACAAACACATTTATGCTCCTGTGATTACTTTTTCCCTACATAAATAATAAAAAATAATCTACAATATACTGAGGTGGTATTTCTTTGTCCCAAAGAAGTGAGGGCTATAAGCACTGCCCGGGATGCCTATGGATGTAGTAAACGGTGTGGCTTGGAAGCTTTTTTTTTGGGAAGGGATGAACAGTAAGGATGCCAGGGCATGGGGCCAACATGGTACAGTGGAAAGAACCCAGGTTTTGGAGACAGTACATTTTTTTTCCTAGCTAGGAGGCAACAGAGCATGGTAGTTAAAAGTATGCACTCTGGAGTTGGGTGGCTCTGGAGCCAATGCTGATTCAGCCACCAAAACACAACCTGGGCTGAACCTCCCCGAGACTTTCTGTCCCCTGTGAAGATGCTGGGGCGATCCTCACCGTGGGAGGCTGATGTGACAAGGCCACAAGATGGCACCACCCAGCACCCTGTCTGCCACAGTGGCGGAAACTGTGGCTAATCTCCTAGGCTTTTTTTCAAGGTCTTCTGCTGACCTTCTAGGAATGTCTGGTTACATTTTCCAAAACAGTTGTGTGTGTGTGCTGGCAAAGCACTGCATACTGTGGACCTTCCAAGGGAAAGATGCCATAAAGACTAATGGAAAACTTTGCAAGGCTTCCTGGCTTCTCGTCCCCTAAAGGAAGTCCAGGGAACATGGAAGGTAGTGTCTGCATAATCTTTACTATTTGAACCAGCCTTCCTCGCCTGCCAAAATAGTCACACAAGAAACACCTTCGATTCTGGGTCCCTCGGTAGCAGAGGTAATAAAGGACTGGAGCTCAATTACACAAAATCACTGAACGCAACAGAAACCTTCTTCTGGTAAATCTGCTGTTAAGCCTCAGGTTAATTCTGCCAACGTTATTCCTGTGGACCTTAACTTCTCTTAACATACTTTTTTTTAATAATCCCAAAAACATCAGCATAACCGAGACCCTTATAAATATAGCTAGTACCACTACATCACACGTGAAATTTTCTTCCCAAGTGAGAAAAAGACCCAATGAACAAAATGAGATAACGTTCTATGTGCTACTGTAGAGTAACTACAGGTCCTTATTAGATTACTAATCACATCATATAGTGGGCCCTTCAATTTTTTATTTCAAAGAAGGGTAAAAGAAACCACTTTTGTCTACTATCCTGCAGTGACAGAATGGTCTGCCTCCAGCAAGAATTTTATCGAGTCCAACTGCAAACACCAGTTTTTCTCTTGCTACCCAAGGATCAAATTACTGACAAAAAGTAGGAAAACAAACGGCTGCCTAATAAATTGCTTATTTTGCAAACACATGGAAGGAAACATAAACCTTAAAAAGTCAATGAAGAAACATGTCTTTATAAGGCCATTTTGCCAGTGCCCAGGCAGCCTATGTTCCCTGCCCAGAGAATTGTCATGTCCATTTTAATAGTTAAGATTTTAAGAGAACATGGAGAACATTAAGAAAGGCAAGAGCTGAAGAGTCGGAAGAATGAGAACTAAGAAAAGCAAATTCAAATCTGGATGCAATTAAAACAAAACCAGACATCTTTTCCACTTCCCCATAGTGAGCACTGTTTCATCCAGAAGGGAGGTACCCAGGAGGGTCACTATACATATCCAGCACATCATAATACTTGAGCATAACTGCAGCATAGTAAGGGCTTCCCTGGTGACTCAGACTATAAAGAATCTGCCTGCAATGCAGGAGACCCAGGTTCGATCCCTGGGTTGGGAAGATCCCCTGGAGATGGCAACAGCTACCTACACAGTATTCTTGCTGGAGAATTCCATGGACAGAGGAACCTGGTGGGATAGAGTCCATGGGGTTGCAAAGAGTTGGGAATGATTGAGCAACTAAAACTTCACTTTTCACAGCATATAATATATTACACTATGACAATGAGTTTGAGCAAACTCCAGGAGACAGTGAAGGACAGGGACACCTGATGTGCTATGGTCCATGGGGTCGCAAAGAGTCAGACATGACTTAGCGACTGAACGACAACAATGATAATAGCATCCTCTGTTTATTCAGCACATACATGCCAGGTACTACTATATGTGTATACAGTACACATGTCTATGTGCACATATATAACATAGATATAAAAATCTATATATTAACACAGAAAACATATTTTACATATTTAACATTAAATATATTAATATATTTACAATTAATACTAAATATATGTGTAAAATCTCATTTAATCCTTAAAATAACCTTGAAACAAACAACATCCCCATCTTAAAAGATGAGAAAACTGGGATTTAGGAAGGTTAGGTAACTTTCCCAGGGGCAAGACATTAGCATACACACCCAGATTGGTTTTATTTAATTCAAAACTTGGGCTCTTGTACACCGTACCACCAAAGAAGGTTCCAACAGCTCCCAAGTGGGAGACAGTAACCCCACCAACACAACCACCTAACTTGGATCAGCCCCAGTTTCTGATCGGAGATACCCCCACGGAAAGGTGGGTGATGGACGAGCTGAAGCAGCTCACCCTGCAAGTGAGACCCAACAGAAGCACAGCCAGTTCATCCTTGTCATGGACCCAACAGTAAATCTCTCAAATAAGTTTATAACCATGGCCTCCACAAAAGGCATCAAATCTGGGTCTCACGTGAAAGCCAGCAACCTCAGAAACCCCTCACCAAGTACCTGATCTTAGAGCCTCTTTAGACACCCTTGACTCCTCCGGCCTCCCAGCAGCCTCTGCGCTGTAGCTGGAGGAACATACCGCCTTCAGCAAAACAGCCATAAATGCCACTCATTCTTCTTATCTTCCTGCAAGAGCTGGGGGAGTCCCACAATGGATAGAATATTTCATTCACACTCTGTCTGAAGAACAATTTTTCCCATAGAGAAACTGGATAGTTAAAATTCTCAACCAGATGAGGTTGAGAATAGGCCCCAGATGAGGGCCTATTCATGCAATCTCAAGTCACAAATAACAAAACTATAGTCCATCTCATAATTTTTTTCAATCACAAAATTATTTATCTCATAAATTAACCCTTCATTTCTTTTTTCCACTTTATATTTTTAAATTGAGGTGTATTTGCTTTATAGAATTTTTTGAATTTCTGTCATACATCAACAAGAATCAGCCATAAGTACACCCATGTCCCCTCCCTCCCAAGCCTCCCTTTTTGATATTATACATCACACTACAATGTATGTATGTGATAAACCTCTGCCAACAGAAGTTTGTTGAAGAATACAAACCATAACTATCACATACTAAGTGCCAACATCATGTTGGCGACAGAATGGAATTTTAATAATAAAATGCCACAGGGCATATAATAGAAATCACTTGGAAGCTACACATATCTGGTTCTTCCTTGATTTTTTATTCAGGAATCTATAAATACTGCACAGAGCTGGGATTTTAAGCCCTGGGAGTGAAACAGCTCTAGCAAGATCAGAAACTGGCAGTTTCTGCAAAGAACAGTCATAGTTCTCCTTTTAATTAAAAAAAAAAAAAAAATTCCATTGCTGACCCTCAGAATGTAGAAAACAGAAAACCCAGGCTGCCTCAATTAAGCTGAGAGTAACCAAGAAAATACTCTGCTCGTGCCTGGGCTAGAGCTTAAAAGTGGCAGTGTGACAGAGGCAGCAATGCTGATAATCAACAAGGATGACAATACTCATAAAACTCAGGCTGGGCATTGATCAGAGAACCTGTCATCATCGGCAAGTCTCCCTCTTGCACTAAGAACTCTAGCCGCTACCTGAGAAGTAACAGACACAGTGCCAGGAGGTCATGTCGCTACCGTATATATTAAGGGGCAAGGAATCAGAAGTATATATAGAGAGAGAAGTAGCTAGTTTAACAAAACGGGTCTCTTCCTGACAAGAATTCATAATTTATTTCTATTTTGCTTGTTTAAAAAAACACAACAACCAACCAGGCATCTCTACCATACTGTGCTCCTTTTAATTTTAATTCAGCCTCAAGACAATAACTAAAATTACCCCTAGATTGTCGGTAGCTTTAATAATAAGAGTGAGTAACGGACTTCCTAAACTTAGGGAACATACGAATCTGATTTCCCCAAAGGTTTATAGAGTAATAAAAGGCCAATGCTGTTAAGTAGAAAGCAATTTCTCAGTTCTGCACACAGCCCAGCGCGAAAAGAAGGCTCTTGGGCAAGCTTCCACAGCAATCAGCACGGAAGCAGAGACATTTTCTTTTCCTTTCCCAGCGGTGAAGTTAGAGCTATTGAAGAGCGGCTGTGTGCCACGCTGCAAGCCTTCTGAAAGGAGCTGTTATCTAATCACCACCAGGCCAGGCACGACCATCTCAGTTATCACCGGGTGACCAAGCCGTGCCTCTGAGGGGCTGTGTTCCAGTGAGCGGGAAGGAAGCATGGGTGTTTGACACAGGACACGCCCAACACTCAGGGAGGAAAGAAAGCCACTGAACTTATCACCACAAGGGGCACAGCAGGAAATAACCCAGGAACCCAAGGTCCGTCGGCTTATATTAAAAGAACCACACCACACTCCCCAAAACCGCTTAATTTTGGCAGAGACCTGCTATCAGAATAAAGGTTAGTCTTTTACCTACTCTCTGATGATCTGAGTTTGACTGCTTTCTTGAAGCACCAAACACAAACACTGCCTCACTCCCCATGCTGTATTTATGTCCCATCTCTCTGGCCTGCGGCAGTGCCCTGTGTGGGTGGTCAAGGACAAATGGCATTAAAGCCTATTATTGGGCTTTTCATGTAAGAAGGCTTAATGTGTCAGCTGCATTTTAATCTAAGGATTAGATGCTTACCCTCGGAAAATTCCTTTTAGAAACATCAATAAGGATTTTTTTTTTGGTTAAGGATTGTTTTTTCATCTCAAAGCCCAATTATGTATAAATTTATTGGTATTTTACATCTGAAAATGAAAGCCTTTAACCAAGAAAATGAGGCAGCTGCTGCAATGTTAACAAGAAAGCCAAGATCTCTACTGAGGTAATCTAAATATATATCATGCCTTAAAAATAAAAGAACACCAGCTAAGACTCACCACTGCAGGTATGTGTCTGACCAAATAACCAAGGCTACAAGTCCTGCCCTGCATTTTTCCATACTGACTTCTAGTTAAAGACAGTGGACCGTCACACATATTTAGTTCCTCTCTCTCCTAAACCCCCAATACAAACACTTACTGTTTTCTAAAGGCATAAATCCACAAGGACAGAGATAACAAGAGAGATTTAAATTTTAAATTTTTTAAAGCTGGGAATCATTTGGATAATGGCAACAGGTTTTGCAGACCAAAGAAGCCATATCTTCCAATGTGTGAAGGCCCATTCTTACACATGGGCTCCCCCGATGGCTCAGCCAGTAAAGAATCCCCTGGCAATGCACAAGACACAGGAGACATGGGTTCGATCCCCTGGAGAAGGAAATGGCTAGCCACTCCAGTATTTTTGCCCAGGAAATCCCATGAACAGGGGAGCCTGGAGGGCTACAGTCCATGGGGTTGCAAAGAGTCAGACACGATTGAGTGACTGAGCATGAATGAAGGGATTCTTAACAGTGAACTTACACTCAAGAGTCACCAGGAACCGAGAGAAAGTATCTAACATGAAAGACAGAAACAAACAGGAAGAAAAAAGTAATTTGACACAAATGAGGCACACACACAAACAAACAAAAATTTTTTTAAGAAAAAGCAAAGTATAATTAATCTCCTAAGAGAACTTAGAAAATAGCTAAGAGGAGAGTGAGTAATAGTCACTCAGTCATGTCCGACTCTTTATGACCCCATGGACTATAGCTTGCCAGGCTCTTCTGTCTGGAATTCACCAGGCAAGAATACTGGAGTGTGTTGCCATTAAGACTCTATAAAATAGAAGCATCAGAGAACAGCAAACCAAAAAATAAAAAAAAAAAGAGCTGTCAGAAAACAAAAACATAACAAACAGGAGAAAAGATCATAGCGTAGGACAAGTCAGTCAACATCTAACAGGAATTCCAGAAGGAAAGAATGAAGAAAATAGAGGGGGATGTCAATAATGACAGACTTCAATACAATTCCTTGAATGAAAATGAAATGAAAGATGAAAATAAAATGAAAGAGGTGAGTTTCCAGCCTGAAAATGCCTGTTTGGACCTCAGCACAATAAACAAAAATAGACCTTCCCCACCAAGAAATATTATATGACATTTCAAAACACTGATGATAAAGAGAAGAACTAGAAGTCCCAGAGAAAAAGTCAGAAAGATCGGTCACCTGCCCAGGACTGGGACTGAGACTGCCTTAGACTTCTCACCACTAACACTGGAAGCCAGAAGGTGATGAGAAATCCCTCACTATTCTGAGATTCAGAGACTCCCAGTCTGGATGCCTACACCAGCCAGGGCACGTGTGTGCATGCTCAGTCACTTCAGTCCTGTCCGACTCTGCAACTCTATGGACCGTAGCCCACCAGGCTCCTGGGTCCATGAGATTCTCCGTGCAAGAATACTGGAGTAAGCTGCCATGTCCTCCTCCAAGGGATCTTCTCAACCCAGAAATCAAACCCTCATCTTTTATGTCTCCTGCATTGGCAGGTGGGCACCAGCCAGTCTGAATATTAAATATAAATGTGATGCTCTCAGACCTAAAACAACTCACAGACTTACCTCCTGTGTAACCTGTATGGAAGATTCTAGAGCATGTGGTTTGCAAAAATAAGGGAATAAACCAAGAAGAAAGAGAATATGGAGTGGAAAAAACAGGGAGGCCCAAACAGAAGTTAAGATAAGAGAAATCCCCAGAATGTTGTTGAAGGAAGAGTCCATCTCAAGGCATGATGCACAGCAGGCCTGGAGAGGAAGCAGTCTAGACTGGGGCAGGGCCTAAGACTTCAGGTGAGAGTGCGTCAATAAGATAAAGTTGATAAAATACCTAAGATACTGGGAAGAGAGTCGCATGGAAGCCTCTTTGTGGCTAACTTAGTGAGAAATGCACACAAATTTTAAAAACAAGACAATTTTTAAATCCAAGAAAAAAATGTGTGCAAGAAAGTTAAGGTAATCAAACTAGACTATCTGGCATATCTGTGAATGCTGTTTACACCATAGAAAATAACACCAAATAAACTGGGGGTTAAGGGGGAGTAAGAGCATAAAGGGGTAAGAGGCCTTGCACAGATCCTTTAAAAATCAAGCTTGCATAACTTTAATAAAATAAAAGCTAAACCTTAAAAATCTGGAGAAGGAAATAGCAACCCACTCCAGTATTCTTACCTAGAAAATCCCAGGGACAGAAGAGCCTGGTGGGCTACAGTCCACTGGGTTGCAAAGGAGTCGGACGTGACAGACTTAAAAACAACAATAAAACTTTTAAGAGACATCTAATATTTCATTAGAACACCACCTGACAGCTTATAAAGTACTTGCACAGGTGTCTAATCTTTAACTTTTACCAAACTCTGCAAGTCAGGTTACCTTCTTTATACAGAGGAGAGAACCACCACAAGGAAGTTAAGTACCTCAATGAGAGTGACACAGAATAACAGGGGCAGAGGCAGAACTAGGCAGAGGGTAGCATGCAGAACGTGTATTTGAGTTTCACAGTATGCTTGGTATTAGTGATGTGGGTAGGACTCTAAAGGGAGATAAGCCAAATCAAATTTTAGAGCTCAGAGGTTCTCAAACTTGCCTGTGCATAAGAATCACCCCAAGTTCCACTTACACAAGGTATCGAAAGTAGTCAAATTCACAGCAACAAAAGTAAAATAGTGGTTACCAAGGGACTGGAGAGGGGCAAGGTAAGGAAGTAAAGAAGAACTGTTTAATGGGTATAGGGCTTTAGATTTACAAGACAGTTCTAGAGATCCGTTTCCCTACAATGTGAATATACTTAACATGACTGAACTGTATGGGTTTCCCTGGTGGCTCAGTGGTAAAGAATCTGCCTACCAAGCAAGTGACGTGGATTCAGTCCCTGGGTTGGGAAGATCCCCTAGAGAAAGAAATGGCAACCCACTCCAGTATTCTTGCCTGAGAAATCTCATGGACAGAGGAGCCTGTTGGGCTACAGTCCATGAGGTTGCAAAGAGTCGGACACAACTGAGCGATTAAACAACTGAATTGTATATTCAACAAAGGTTACAATGGTGATGTTTGTTTTTTATAACTTAAGGAAAAGAATTACACAAACAGCTCGTCAAAACATTGATGGCTAGACATCACCCCTAGAGCTTCAACTCAGTAGGTGTGGGTGGGACCTAAGAAGCTCTACTAAGAAGTGACTAGGTGATGCTGATGCCACTGCTCTGGGGACGAAATTTTAAGAACCACTGCTCGGGTTCAAAGATTCTCAGTCCTGAGTGAGCAGCTGCTGCTGCTGCTGCTAAGTCACTTCAGTCGTGTCCGACTCTGTGCGACCCCATAGACGGCAGCCCACCAGTCTCCCCCATCCCTGGGATTCTCCAGGCAAAAATACTGGAGTGGGTTGCCATTTCCTTCTCCAATGCATGAAACAGAAAAGTGAAAGTGGAGTCGCATAGTTGTGCCCGACTCCTAGCAACCCCATGGATTGCAGCCAACAAGGTTCCTCTGTCCATGGGATTTTCCAGGCAAGAGTACTGGAGTGGGGTGCCATTGCCTTCTCCTTGAGTGCGCAGCACTTTCACCCAATACCCCAAGATCAAGGAAATAAAAACATGAGGTGAGGAAGTGGGAGAATACCTGAACTTGGAGGGCTTTTGCAGTCTCAAGGGCGATTCCAATATGCAGTGCAGCATCTGTGAGCCCTGCAAGGAGGCCTGGGGCTACTCAGCCACACCCTGGCTGTGCCTCCATTTCCTCATCTATAAAATAATGGTTATGGAGTTGCTGAGACTATTAAACAGAATAATCAACAAAAGAACTCAGGGCAGTACCCATCACACAGTGAACAATAACGTTATTACTTGTGTTGTTGACTTACAGGAAACAAGGTTGCCCCTGATTTTTCAGCTATGAAATGGGGTCAGGTTAAAGACAACCGAAGAATCTATTAATATTCAATCCCAGGCCACTAAGCAAGACACAAAGCTCCCAAGGACCTAAGAACAAAGTAAGGGGGATTAAATCTAAGAACGTTTTATGATTCCCACAAGCATTTGGCAAACCAAGGGTCATTTCTATAGAATGACCAGCTAATCCCTTTACTCTCTGAATAGGTGGTGTCATCCGGAGTATAAACGGTGAGAAGCAGGTGTTAGAATCAATATTCAAACACCAGCCCTCATCTAAAGAAACAGCAGAATGCACTGAGTTCACACAGAAGGTAATGCAAGACCCAGAAGAAACTCCTGGAGGCGTCTACACGGTAAACGAGTTCTCATCAAAAGAAACTGAAAATGAAGACAAAGGCATAGTTCAAAGAGGTTTGTTCATTCAAGAAATATCTGAGTGCCTCCCACACACCAGGCACAACAACGGCAGGGGAGGACACGTCAGTCACTGCAGGGCAGAGTCTGTCTTGCAGGGAAGCCTGCCCATGTGGCTCTGCCCATAAAGCAAGCTTTGGGAATGCTGAATTGCACCCTTTTTCCTCAAAAGCACTGTAGGGAGAGGAGAACTTATGGTTTCTTCTAGTTTTCTTCTTGCATGTGTAGCTGCACATTGGGGGTGGGCGTCGGTTATAGGTCATCCACAGTGACACAGTGTCTTGAGTCCACAGTCAGTACAAAGAAATCACTGTCGATATTTTCAGAAAGCAACATGACCTTCCAATGTCTGGGTTACACCAAAGCTGAGTCCCCAGGGCAAGCCTTCTGCATTAAGTCATCTGAGTAATTTGCCCACAAAACCTCACTGTTGTGGGAATGTATTCTTAACGAAGAAAATGGTTTCTTTTTCTAGGCAGAAATAGTTAAAGGCCTTGGAAGCATTCTAGGGTGGTCAGAGCCTCTCTGTCGGAAGTTACATCCTCATGCCATACTGATGGGTTCAAATCACCTCCCAACCACACAAGTCTTGGTTTCCTCTAAAGCTCAGAATTATATGCTCTTGCGTGCTCAGTCGTGTCTGACTCTTTGTGACTCCACAGACTGTAGCCCACCAGGCTCCTCTGTCCATGGGATTGCCCAGGCAAGAATACTGGAGTCGGTTGCCAATTCCTCCTCCAGGGAATTTTCCTGACCCAGAGACTGAACCTGTGTCCCCTGCGTCTCCTGCATTTGCAGGTGGATTCATTACCACTGAGCCACCTGGGAAGCCCAAAAGCTCAGAATTACAGGATCTGATTAAGCAATCAGCAAACATTTCCTGAAGGAGTGCCAACTCTGGATACGGCTGATTGTCCCAAGCTTGTGCCCACCAGAATGAAACAATGCCAGTATGAATGTTCCCCCCAGTGACGTCCCCTAAATATCCCTGGGGGCACGCTATACCTGAGAAGCTAAAGATCGGCTTGCAAATAGAATATGTAACACTGCCTTGCTTGTACATGGAGGTACTTCCAAACAGCAGGCTTACTGTGTAGAAGTTCTTACCTCACTGCCTCTTTGATTTAGTATTAAATCCAAATGCGCCACAATCATTACACAAAGGCTCAGGATCAGGAAGAGGCCGGGATACCTGACTGCCATTGGTGCGTCCCTCATAGGCCACGTGACTCTGGACTTCCGCAAGCACACCTGTCAGTCTGCTGGCAGGTTTGTCTCAAAGATCAACAGCAATAACAAGAGACAGAGGGGCCAGCCTGCATCGGGTACTATCTAAATGCCCCACAAATACCCATTAATTTAATCCTTCCCAGAACGCCATAAGGTGGATACCTTTACCCGACACTGCACAGTTGAAAAGACTAAGGCAAAGAGAGGTTAAGTATTTGTGAAAATCTTATATGGCTAACATTTGACCCCATGCAGTCTGGCCCCAGAATCCATGTTCTTAATCATTTCTTTAACCTGCTTCCCTGACACTTCTTTCAGGTCAAACAAGAGAATACACCCATATATTTATGGCTGATTCATGTTGTTGTATGTATGGCAGAAACCGACACAGCATTATAAAGCAAGTATCCTCCAATTAAAAAATTTTTTAAAACATAATATACCTGAATGGTTTGCTTTGCAAACCATAAAAAGATACAATTATTATTATTATTATTACTATTATTATTTTGCCTCCCAGCATCCACTGACCCTCCCTGGTTTCTATGATTCTGGTAATGACATTCTCCACTGTCATTAATGCTTCATCTTCAGCTGAAGAAGTGCTGATCTCAGACTCTAGGTGTGAAGCACATGACCTGGGCAATCCAATCAGGAGAGGCCAGTGTCCCTATCCCCAGGGACCCATCCAGTGCTAAGCAGCAGGCCAAGAGTATTGTCCCTGCAGCGTCTTATTGTCTCTGCCATGACGGCAATCTGAAGATGCTGGTGGTCTCACCTGTAACCCAAGAACGTTCAGCCAAGAATGAGCCTCCCTCCTGACACTGTCTGGATCCCCAGTCTAGCACTTCCTGAAGCCAGATTCATCTCAAAGCTTTCAACTGCCTGAACCAATCAATTTTTTTTACTTAAGATGGTTTGAACAGGGTTTTCTGTTACTTGCAACCAACAGAATCATCCTGATCTCTTTCTAAAACCCGTTTCGTTCTATCAAGCTATATTCAGCACCACTTCAGTCCTCTCCCGCTCTGAAAATAAAACTTGAGAGACTGAGAAAGTAAATTTTAATTAGCTAGCCTTGACAAATTAAACACTCCTGAAGCTGGGGTTCCTGACAAAATAACTCCATACTATGTAGAATAGAAGATCCAGTTTTTTGTTTTTAATGCCATAGATCAAGTGGCTTGGCCTATCATCAAATTTGTTTCATAATAATTTATTTTTAACCAAAACAGTTAACCCTGGAGTTTTCAGCTGTGTAAGCAGAATAACTGTGATATTTATTTCTTCTTGGTCTTCTGATTTTTCAGTTACCCCTAAATCCAAACCACTACAAAAAACTACTAAAATGAAGAACAGGGTTGAGTTTTAAAAAACATTTTTAACACAACAGAAAGTTATGTATGGGTGTATATCACTTCTTCCTTGTAAAGAAGAGAAACAAAACCTTAGCCTTATTTATTAATGTTGGCAACAGAAGAAACCAGTATGGAACTTTAATTACATTCATGAAATTATTCATTGCACCAACTAACATTCCTTTCCTATAGTTCCTTCAGACAAATTCTTATAATTAGATTTCAGAGGAGAGCGTATTGGTCACTCAAATCACACATGCCACCTGACATCAGACAGCTCCTAAGACAACGAGTAAACACTGCCAAGACGTTGTGCATTTTCTTCTGATTAGTACACGTAGCTAAATAACTCTGTGTGACAGCTGGGTAACAGGTCAGCCACCTGTTCAAGTATCTGCCCAGAAAACATATATGAGTATATATGAAAATGCTAACTCAGTGAAAATGACGTTAAAAACCAGATTCACATTCCTTGGGCTTCCTTGATAGTTCAGTTGGTAAAGAATCTGCCTGCAATGCAGGAGACCCTGGTTCGATTCCTGGGTTGGGAAGATCCCCTGGAGAAGGAATAGGCTACCCACTATAGCATTCTTGGTCTTTCCTTGTAGTTTAGCTGGTAAAGAATCCACCCGCAACACAGGAGACCTGGGTTCAATCCCTGGACTGGGAAAATGCCCCTGGAGAAGGGAACGGCTACCGGCTCCAGTATTCTGGCCTGGAGAATTCCATGGACTATATAGTCCATGGGGTCTCAAAGAGTTGGACACAACGGAGTGACTTTCACTTTTCACATTCCTTGGAGAAAATTTTAAAGCATTTCTCTCTTTTCTATGTTCATTGCATCACCCTCTATGAGTGCCTGTGTGCTAAGTCGCTTTAGTCATGTCCAACTCTTTGTGACCCCATGGACCATAGACTACCAGGCTCCTCTGTCCATGGAATTCTCCAGGCAAGAATACTGGAATGCGTTGCCATGACCTCCTCCAGGGGATCTTCACAACTCAGAGATCGAATCTAGGTCTCCTAAGTCTCCGCATTGGCAGGCATATTCTTTACCACTAGCACCACCTGCTCCTATTAAGAAGAGGCAAATTTAACAGCCTCAAGTAAACAAGTAGATAAGTATACCAACAAAGATAGATTAATCCATTTAACTACATTCCAAAATTTACTACCCTGTATGTGGTTCTTTCCTTTGAGGCTTATTTTTTATTATTATCATAACCTAAGATTGAAGGTTGGCTTGGCTTGCTTTGGGGAGCTCTTCAAAGCTCACAGCCGTATTCAGATAGTCTGCTTTCAAACCATCTTTGTTACCACATGTAAACAAGTAGGGTCTTTAAACACATAACTGCTTATATGATATCATATGACGTACTTTTTAAAAATGGAGTTAACATTAGTTTACATAGAATGTGTTCATTAAATGTATAAAATTAGCAAAAATAGCCAACACATTAATTTAAAATTGAGGATTTAATAAAGCTATTTCCATAATACACTTGTGTTCTGATTCACAGAAAGCACAATCCTACAATGGAATTTTAAATTCAGAGGGGTTTCTGTAAAGTCCACAGGGCCCAGAATCATATCTATCACCATTTTACACCTGACATACAATAGGCACTCTGCAAATATATTGTATGTTGGATAAATAAATGAATCCATAAAGGCATTAAGGGACTTCCCTGGTGGGCCAATGGTTAAGAATCCATCTTCCAATGCAAGGGACGTGGGTTTGATCCCTGGTGGGGGAACTAAGATTTCCACATGCCATGGGGCAATTAAGTCCTCGAGCCACAAACAGAGAAGCCCTCGAGCAACTAGAGAAAGCCCACTCACAAGCCCACATGCCACAGTGAAGACCCAGTGCAGCCAAAATAAAAAATAAATCAATGAATAAAGACTATTTCACACCTCTGCATGCATGCTAAGTTGCTTCCGTCGTTTCTGACTCTTTGCAACCCTATGGACTGTAGCCCACCAGGCTCCTCTTGTCCACAGGATTTTCTAGGCAAGAATACTGAAATGGGTTGCCATTTCTTCTCCAGGGGATCTTCCTGATCTAGGGCTCGAACCTATGTATGTCTCGAACCTATGTATATCTCTTCTGTCTCCTGCATTGGCAGGAGGGTTTTTTACCACTAATGCCACCTGGGAAGCCTAGAGAGGTTATTGTTACTATGTCCTTGCTTTGATGAAGTAAAACAGAAAGTGGCAAACTTTTATGGAAAGGGCCAGATGGAAAATATTCTAGCCATTGTGGGCCATATGGTCACTGCTGCAGATATTCCAGTCTCTTTCACAACTGTTCAATTCTGCTGTTGTAACACAAAAACGGTCATAGACAATATATTCACAAATGAGCATGACGGTGCTGTGTTCAAATAAAACTTTATCTATAAAAACAGAATTTGGCTAGAAAATCATTCAAATTGCAGGAGAACCACTTTCTTATAGTGAACACTCTATTCCTAAAGGCTGGACATTGGTGGACTTGCTAAATTCAGCCAGACATGTTGTGTTGGGTCAAAAATTGGGCAGGGCATATATAATCATTCCTCACAGCTTCATCACTCCTTAGTGAGCAACCCTGCCCCCTACTAATTTCCATCATGTTACAAGCCAGTCCCATGCAAGCCCCTGAGTTTATATCCTAAACTTTATAACACAAGTGGTTTCCAGGAATGTGGCCCATATCCATAACTGTGAATCCATAACCACAACATAGGCTCCTCAAGAGCAAGCCCATGACTTTCAACTCTTCACCTTTCATGCAATACCTAATATCAACACCCAGTGAACTTTAAATATTTACTGATTGCCTAGTGTTTGATATAGTCATGGAGGGGCTGCAGAAAAAGTTCTAATGGCTGACAAAAGGATGGACAAAACACAAGCCAACAGAGAGCAAAGAGAAAAGGGACATGGTGAGTCATGGGAAACATCACAGGACTGAAACACAATCTTTTCCAACTGTGTCTCAACCTTGTATCTGCTCCCAGGATTTCTCCTTCACATCACAGCAAAGCTGGGTAGAGGTTGGACAACTCAGGACATCTCAACCATGACCACAATGAGGATAAAACCTTGGTTAAAGCTTCAGGGTGCCCTCCCCCAGTCACCAGCAACTAACTGAAGGAATAAACTGCTGAATTCACAATGGAATGTTCTCCAGCAAGAAAAAGGATCCATCTACAACTAAATGCAACAATATGCAGGTATCTCTCTAATGCATTGTTGAGTGAAGAAGGTTGGACACATAAGAGTACAATCTGCATTATATAATCATGTTATCTCTCTCTCTCTCTCTCTCATGCATGCACACACACACATGCACACACACACACACACACACACACACACACACACACACACACACACACACACACAAAGAAAAACAAGCAAAACTAATTTATGCTCCTAGAAGTCAAGAGAGTAATTCCCCACCAAGTAGGTTGTGTCCAGTATCGAGTGTCAAGAGGAGGCATGAGGCTGTGGTAAAAATGTTCTGTTTCTTGGTCTGGCTTCTGGTGACATGAGTGAGCTTAGTTTGGAAGCTGCATTGAACTAAACACTTACATTATGCATATTTTCTTGCATATATGTTCTATTTCAATAGAAAGTTTAAAAAATAAAATAAAAACATTCCACCACTTGGAAGTGGTCCAGAGAGCCATATGAAGTCCCCACACAGAGCCCCATAAGGCTTCCCCTTCCACCATCCTTCAGAGCCTCTTGCCTCATATGGAGCCCCAACCATCCTTCTTCATCATCTCAAAGCATAACCAGACAGTCAGAAAGCAAACAAGATCATTCTGAGATATCTGTAATTCCAGTCTCAGCTCCTTGAAAATGTTAGTGCCCTTCAGAAACTTTACTGCTGTCACTAACTTTCTGTTCTAAGTGAGAAGTGAGAATATTAAAAAGGACTCCATTGCTTTAAGTGGCTTGATTAAATATATTTCTCTTAAAATAATGCTCTGAATAGGTAACTCTAGTTCATAAACATCTATGAAGTACTCAGGGACTACTTGAAGAAGATACCATAAATGAAACATAACTGAGATGAGAATAGAATAGAAATAGAATAGAACAGCCAACAGCCACCGCAAGAATTACACAGAATTGTAATGACCAATTGTGTAACTGGCCTTGATGTAACTGTAATCAGAGTAGAACACACATCTCTAAGAATGCATGTAAAGTTTCAATGCAGGTAGTTTCAACACAGGGCTTGGAATCATTCTGACTCTTTCTAATGTTGATTTTACTATGCTAACCTCAACTAGTACCTCAGTGGCATTACCTACTTAATGAACATGAGTTTGAGCAGGCTCCAGGAGTTGGTGATGGACAAGGAAGCCTGGCGTGCTGCAGTCCATGGGGTTGCAAAGAGTCAGAGACGACTGAGCACCTGAACTGAAACAACTAGACATTACCGCTCATATTCTTTTCATACTTTCCTGTGAGTTTCAGTTTGAAAAATCAGTTAAGACCTTTGATCACATTAGATCACAGAGATTGGTCTACGTGTGAAGGCTGATTAGGAAGGAGGAAGAGCAGTAATCCGATGCCCTGACCTAAGAACAAACATCAGCCACAGTGGGGCAGATCGGCATATTGCCAACCAGTAACAGAGAAAGCACAGGAACCCTCTGCTACACAGGGCACATGCAGAGCGCAAACTCCCATTCTTTATACTCAGATGTTTTTCATATCAAACAAATTCACATTACAGGTCTGTCCACTAAGGAAATCACTGCCTAAATGTAATTGTACTTTTAAATGATTCTGCCATAGAGTTTATGCATGTTCTAAAATGCCTCTCAGGAGAGAATATCTTTATTTTTAGGAACTGCATCCCCAAGAATAGAGGATAAAAATGTCATGATCTCTTAAAGTTACTTTCACATGTTTCATCAGGAAAATGTGGAAACCTGAACACACACAATATGGCAAAATGCTAGGAAATGTACGTAGTAGACACACGAAAACTTGCTGCTCATCCTTTAACTCTTCAGTAAGTTTGAAAATTTTTGCAATAAAAAGACACATGGAAATCTTTACTCACCTTTCAAGTGGATGGCCTTCTTCTTTCTTCTAATCAAAAGTAAATGGCTAAATATGCCCAGAGGCACACTTAGGGATGTTCATGCTGTCCTCACCCTGCAAGAAGAAGCAAAGCAGCATGTTACCATCAGTGATTTTTATTAAGTTAATGCTATTTCAGTTGACACAATGTTCTTAATCTGTGTTGAGCCTGCAGATTAAAATACTGTTGCAATTATTTTTTTAGGCAAGGATAAAAGTGAAAGCAGAGAAAAACAATGCCGTTGCATATTGAATGCAGGGAACAACCGCTGGCCTCACCCACTCAAGGAACTTCTGGAACAAAGGAATTCCTCAGTAAATTTCTTTTAATTCACATAAATTTCAGGGCAGTGATATAGCCCAAACTCCACTGGAACAAAAACTAAAGCTTTATTAAGGACCTGAACTTGACTCTGTATTCTGAGGCTACACTTGGAAGGCACCTACTTACCTTGCAGAACCACAGCAGACCTGCTGCACCTCCAGGCTACATCCCTCCCAACAAAGGCATCCAGGACCCTTCTATTACTACACGCTACAACACACGGTCCCTCGAGCGCTGCGCTCCCTGGGCACAGTGGCCTAGGGGCCTGCCGGTCACAGACCTGAAGCCTCCACCACACCTCATGTTATCTATTATATTTGATCTTGCCACAGCCCTGTGAGGCAAAGGATGTGTACTGAATGCATTTTCCAGAGAAGGCAGCTAAGTGTCAGCAATGATACAGGGCATTCAACTAGAAAACACCAGACCTGAAACTGCTACTTGGATCTTCTGATCCCAAACTCAGAGCTTATCTCACTATACAGGCTGTCCCCACCCTCACCACCCCACCTCCCAACATAGCAGCATCCTGAAAACCAACCTCACTGCCAAATGGCCAAACAACACAGCCACATGTCATTGTGGGGGGTGGGGGGTGGGGGAGAGGGAGTGGGGTGGATGGGGGGGCACACACACCCTAACAGTATCTATTAATAATCATACTTAATAATACCATGAATACTGTACTTATGATTACCAATTACTATAATTACTATCAGTATTATACTTCCCTTTGAAACACAAGAACCATTAATATATTTTTGACATTCATATATATTTCATTTTTCTCCCTTCTTTTTCAAGAGGGCACACTATTGGCCAAAGGAAGTAAAACAAGCCTCACATGGCACCCCAGGTAATTTTCATCTCTGCCACAATAGACAATTACCACTCTCTGTTGAGGATTTTTCCATTCATTTTTTTATAAAAGGCAAAATATATTAAAATACAATGGCACACTGACTGTTCTGCCAATACAGATGGAAGCAGTATCAAAACTACCACTGGGGAGAAGGCAGTAGCCCCTCCATGACAGCCTCAAGTGCCCCTTCATCTGCTGGTCACCAAAATGCTGCAGGCAATATGCAAAGGTTTAAAGGTCACGAGGTCTGCCATGTGAAGGTGCTGGTGTACAAAAGTCAGGACCCGCTCCCCTGAATTTCAGTCCTGCCTCCTCCACTCACTAGCCTGTTTAAAAATTGAGAGATCCTCCCCAAGCAGCCATGTCTCCTGTGGGTTGGAATACCTGTTCAAAGGGATGTTGAAGCTCCTAAAATTGGATGTGACTCAGTGCTCTACAGACAAGAGCACTTGGAGCCCAGGAATACTGACCAAGAAGAGCAACACTAAACCAAGGGAAAAAACATGATGTACCTTTGGAAGCCACAATTTCACTCACGGATTTGGGGGAAGGAAGCATAAGCACATGACTCTGTGACACGAAGACTGTTAATTATGAAACACATATGCATCATGAAGTTGAATGCAATCGTTGGATGAATTTTTAAGCTAAAACACCTACCCTTACTTGCCTAGTTCATTTCTAGTTACACCCTGACATGTGGAGGAAGGGAGTGAGGGCTGCAATCTCTTTCCTCAAAGATGGCCTTGGGAGAATGTGTCAAGCTGGTGGGCATTTAAATATCATAGTACACCCAGAAAACTCCTGATGGTCTCTGTTTCAGAGTATTCTCTTCAAACTCAGGAGTCCCAGATCTCTGCCAGATCTAGGTACATGTGGGATGAAGTCTAGATACATACAATCCCATCTCTATACCACACATCCTGGTGTGAGTGTTACTAAAGATCCTCTCCTCTCTGCTCTGCACCCTCCATTCTCCCCACCAGAGATAACCCACTAGCCTGAATTCTGACTTACTCCTTTGCTCCTCTTATGGTTTTATCACATCTGTATTCTCAATATATTGTTGTGTTCTGCCTGGTTTTATTTAAGTTCTATACAAAGGAAACCAAGATTGTATTCAGACTCGCCTCTTGAGATTTTGATTTTGAGATTCATCCCTCTTGACTCATGTGACTGCAGCTGATCTTTCACCACCATATTGTTCTCACTGTGTTATTTTACCCACAATTTACTGCTCTGTTCTATTGCTGAGGATCATCTGGGGATTCTTGGGTTTTCGCTATTAAGAATAAGGATGCCATTTAGATTCTAGTGCTAGTCCCCTGGTGCACACAGCAAGTTTCTCTGGGGCATATCCCTAGGAGAAGAGAGCAGGGCTTGGGACCACATACATTCAGCTTCTCAGAAATGCCAGATCGTTTTCCAAAGTAGCTGCCACAATTGACTATTTAGCCACCCTTCCCGTCTCCCTCCAAATAAGAGGCCTGCTTGTTTTGCTAATTACCAGCAAAGCTTTCAACCAACAAAAGGGAAAGCTTTTCCTATTTGTGGCATTGCTGCTGCAAATAAACAGTACTCCAAAGTAGTGACCCAGACAGCTGGAACATATTAGTCACAGGACAGACTTCGGAATAATGATGCAGACCCAGCCGGCACCACACACTGCCCACAGGTGTCAGTCAAATTGGATCTCTAGACCTATGTTAAATTCAGAGATTGTTTTTTGTGAGTCCACCTGGTGGACTCACAGCTATGGTCCCTGCTTACTCCTTTCAGCTTGAAGGAGAAAAAAATTAACTCACATGCAATCCAGCCAAATTCAAGATTAAAGCTGGGGAGTCAAATCCTTTCAAAGAAATAGTGTGTGGCTCTTGCTGTTTTATTTTTTAATACAGAGTTGCCTGTGTTTTTATATAGTCACCTAAAAACTCTTAGCTATTCTCTAGACAAAAAGATATTCTATTTAGGTTTTGTTATTTCAATGTCTTAGGTGGAGATAGTAATTTTGTGACAATTTAATCTGTATTTCCAGTAAAATCATAGTATCAAACATTTCTGTTGGCATTAGATTTTTAAAAAAATGAGAAATTCTTTCAATGTGGACAGGAAGGAGAGAAGAAAGGTTACTATAAATTTCAAGGAGGTTCATATCATGTCACTGAAAGAAACAATGGTGTTAGTGACCAAAATGGGGTTGTTTCAACTCAACCTCTTGACAGTTCTTGTCTCTTTACAATCATTTCTCCCTGTGAGGTAGAACTATTGCTATACCCATTTCACAGATGGCAGAAACCGAGGCATAGAAAGCAATTAGGTTGTGCACAGCACACAGCTGATAAGTAGCAGAACAAGGATTTGAACCCAGTTTACCCCAGAATCCACAATCTAACCACATTAGCAGCTTTTTCAGCCTCCTAAGACTAGCCAGAAGGCCCTGCCTGCCATGGTGACGATAACTGCAGCTACCAGTTACAAGGCATCAACAACGTGCCAAGCACTTGCTACACGCTCTATTGTCTAACTTCTATCCCCAACATCTCCACCAGGCCTGTATGATTCCCATTTTACAGCTGAAGAAATCTACGCTCTAGGAATTTACATGACTTGGCCAAAGTCACATAGGCCATAAAGACAAGGGTTGAGACACCACGTGAACCTTGCCTCTGACTTAAAGTTCACAGTCTTTCCACTGTGGACTTTCCGGACAAAATAAAAGTACCTGATCCCCGGGCTTGGGGGAGACAATTGTTGACCATGGGTCTTGGGACCAGCCCCCATGAAGGAAACAGATGCCACAGAGAGAGAAGATGTGCTAGCTTTCTTGGCACTCGGCAGGCAGCAGCTGTCATGGCTCCGTGACAGGCACTGAGGCAGAGTGGTCTCCAACGAGAGCAGTGAGCATGGTCAAAGGTCCAGCGGTCACACTGTGCCAGTCAAATGGCAGCTGCACACAATGTTTCCATCTGTAAAATGGGGCTAACTTTTATTTCAAAGGGTTACTGTGAAGATTTTGAGGCTCCAAAATCACTGCAGATGGTGACGGCAGCCAGGAAATTAAAAGACACTTGCTTCTTGGAAAGAAAGTTATGACCAACGTAGACAGCACATTAAAAAGCAGAGACATTACTTTGCCAACCAAGGTCCGTCTAGCCAAGGCTAGTCAATGAAATCAGTCCTGAATATTCATTGGAAGGACTGATGTTGAAGCTGAAACTGCAATACTTTGGCCACTTTGTAGTGAGTCACTACACAGAGCAACCAGAGTAACAACATTTCTTAAAATCAAAAGGCTCAACCTTGTGTTGGTTCTAATATTTGATCCAGAGTAGAGGAGGAGACCTGCTAAGGGGCAATTTTCCAAAGGAAGGTAACCAGCAAGGGGCAGAAACAGCCTCAGTACAGTATGAAGTGTTTGAAGAGAAAAATTGAAGCAGCCGCTGCCAGTATATACCACGGACGACCTTCTACATTCTTCTTTAAAACTTTTGCTCATGGGGACTTTCCTGGTGGTCCGTGGCTAAAACTCCCAATGCAGGGGGGCCGGCATTCAATCCCTGGTGAGGAAACTATAATAGATTGGGTCCCATCCACAACTAGAGATCCCACCCACCACAGTGAAGACTGAGGATCCCATCCGCTGCAGCCAAGACCTGGAGCAGCCAAAGAAATAAATAAATAATAATTTTTTTTTACATAATCTTTTTTTTATGAAGTGTTTTTTTTTTAATTTTTATTCATTTATTTAGGCTGCCCTGGGTCTTCATTGCTGTGCGCAGGCTTTCTCTAGTTGCGCTGAGCAGGGGGGGCTGCTCACTGGTCGCAGTGCGTAGGCTTCTCATTGCAGTGGCCTCTCTTGTTGTGAAGCTGGGCTCTAGAGCGCCAGCTCAGCAGCTGTGGCGCAAGGGCTTAGCTGCCCCATGGCATGTGGGATCTTCCCAGACCAGGGATCGAACCAGTATCTTCTTCATTGCAAGGCAGATTCTTAACCACTTGACCTCCAGGGCAACCCTAAAAAAATACTCTTAAAAAAAAGAAAGAAAACCTTTGCTCAATAACCCTGAGAGAAAATACTGTGATATAGATCCCTATCAAACAGATAAGAAAATTGACTCAGAGGTGAAATGACTGGCCCAAAGTCACTGAACTAGTCAATGAGTATAATAATGGCTCACAGCATACAATAGGCATTCAATAAGTATCTGTTGAACATGGGCTCTCCACCATAAAAACAGCAGACACCACTTACCTCACAAGGGTTTATAAGAGTACAATGAGATTACGTATATAAAGTTCCCAGCTCAGGCCTTGACTTTGGAATGTAGTGTGTACCTGGGCAACAATGCGAACATAGAAAGTTAAGCACAATAACCAGATGAAATAGGGTTGTGATACTAACATGGGTCAAACAAACATCATAAAGGACAAAAGATACAGAGATATACCTAACAGGCAAATCTGCACAGCAAATACACACATGAAAAGATGTTCAACATAATTAATCATTAAAGAAATAAATGCAAATTAAAATTACAATAAGATATCATTACACATTTATCAAAATAGATAAATTTTAAAATCTGGCAATATAAAATGCTGACAAAAACTCAGAGTGACTAGGATTCTCACACATTGTTGGTATGATGAGTAAACACAAACAGTGGTATTTTCATATTGTAGAATACCACTTAATAATAAAAAGAGACAAATTATTGATACACACAGCAATGTGCATGAATCCCAAATGCATTATGCTAAATGAAAGGAGTGAGTCTCCAAGGGATAAACTCTACACAGTCCCACTTACATGACTTTCTGGAAAAGACAAAACTATGGCTACAGAGAACAGATCAGTGTTGCTGGGGGGAGGAGGAAGGTTTAACTACAAAGAGGCAAGCAGCACCAGGGAATCTGAGAGGTGTTGGGTTATTCTCTACTCCGTTTATATGCCTGTGTTAAAACTCACAGAACTACATGCCACAAAAAAGAGAATTTCACTATTGGTAAACTTTTTTTCATTATTAAAGAATGAAATTGTTACAACAGAAATTCTTACCAATACAAAGAATTGGTAAATCCTAATGAATGGATGCTTGACATTTGGTTTGTGGCGATGGAGGGGACACATGAAAGCCAAATAGCTCTGAAGTTCCTTGCAGAGGGAAAGTGAAGGTACAGGAGACCATGAAGAGTCGATGTGTGAAGAGAGATCAACACAGAGGCTCCGAGGGGTTTTAGCCTTGCTCTAATCTTGGTTCTGGCCTGATTTCACTAACTGATGACTGTGAAATTACACAAGCCACATCTCCTCTCTGAGCTTTGTAATTCTAGCATGAGACAACGAAGCAAATGATCTTAAAGGTTCATTCCACCACAAACACTGCAAAGTCAGTTTGTTTTTAAGCTACCGAGTCTGGGAAGACAGCAGGAAAAATAAGTAAAAATACCCAGATACAGAAAAGCGGCTATGTACCCACACAAACACCATCAGGGACCAAAATAAAAAGAAAATCACAGATGAGTGTGGATGGTAGAGTGATGGTGGTAGAAGTAACCAACAACAGGCAAGAGACCGGAGAAAACTGAGAATACCATTTTTTGCATAGTAGAAGAAGGAGAAGAGAGGTTGCACAGGGGAGGAATGTAGGGAGTGGGGGCTGGAACAACTCAGTGATCCAATGCTGAAAGAGTTAAGAAGAATGAGGACTGACAAAGACAACAAAACTAGACAGATTTGTCAGAGATCGAGAATGAGTGTTCAACCCCTTGTCCCTCAACAAAGTAACAAAAAGACTACCACACAAGACTTGCCCCTTGTCTGAATTTATCTTGTGTCCTAATTGTTTTACCCTTGCATTTTCAATCTCATTCTACCTTCATCTTTGCTGTCAGAAGCCCAAAGTTTAATTTAAACATGTAGGCATGGTTCTCTTGCAATAGCCCACTTCAGAGGCTACAGTTTTCAAAATTTAGATATTCCTGGAAATTGACAATGTGACTGCTGAATGCTAGCAGACCATTTTCTTGTGCTGCATAAGTTTATGCAACGACTCCAGAATTTCAGAACAGGAAAATAAAAAAATCATTTTTAAAGGATTTAGTAGAATGGCAAGAGTCCACCTTAAAAAGAACTAAGATTTTATTGTTGTCACTTTATTGCCTTGTGAAGCAGGAAAATTGTTTGAATTCAGTCATATTCCCAAACTGACCAACTGAAACGAGGCAATTTCTTCATTTTTGCCCAAAACGGGCCTCAGAACCCCACCTCTTCAGCCAATCTTCCTTTTTAATGGTTGTAGGTGAAAACATTAATCTAATACCCGGTTCTACCAGTAATAAAAGAGGAGAAAGAGTAAATGACTTCAGCTCAAAATCTGATCTCTTCCACCACTAAAGTGAAGTGAAAGTCACTCAGTCGTGTCCAACTCTGAGATCTCATGAAGCCCACCAGGCTTCTCTGCCCACGGAATTCTCCAGGCAAGAATACTGGAATGGGTAGCCATTCCCTTCTCCAGGGCACATTCCTGACCCAGCAATCAAACCCAGGTCTCCCACATTGCAGGCGGATTCTTTACCATTTGACCACTGGGGAAGCCCTTCCACCACTAACCACTCACTAACTTTGGGCAAATTTCTTCACTCCTTATCTCCCTTTCTGCATCTACAAAGAAGGGGTCATCATCACTGTGTGCTCCCATCCAGTAATCAGGCTAAAGCCCCTTCCACTGGATGAGATCATGTCTGCAGAGGCACTTAAGGAGAACACAAATAAAAAGACAAATATGAGATGTCCTTACTGTCATCCTGTATGGGGTGGGGTGGGAAGGCAGGTGAATATATTTCACACACAGTCACATCCCAGCTGCCTTCAAGTCAACCATATGCTTCTCCTCTCTCACAGCTGGCTGTTGAGCAGATGCTGGAATGGATACAGGCAAAGAGGTAGGGAGAAAGAACGCTTCGGTTACCCAGCTTCAGTCCTCCTGGTTTGAAGAAGATAAAAAAGTAATTTCTCATCCGTGTATATTTCACTAATCTTTTTTGAGAACCTTCAAAGTGTCAGACACCAGGCTAGGCACAAAGAAGCAACAAACCAATGAGAGGAAAAAAGTGAATTCTTCAAGTCAATTTCTAATACTATCTACCTTTAAACATTTCTTACTGTGGACAGTGTACAAAACTCACCCTCTACATGTCAACAGAGGAATAAGACAAACCAGAGCCTTTGTGAGCAGGCTGAGATTTTATTATTTACTGAAGTCTCAAAAATTAAGAATAGCATTAAATTTGAAATACAGGCCGCTGTTTATTCCAGTAGTAGTTGCATTAACAAGTCTGGAAATGAAATACAAATTAGAAAATGCAACGATCAAATTTAATCTATATATCAATAAATTTACTCCTAAAATAGAGATCTTGGTATAAAAAGGTCTGCACTTTCTCCATCACTTCTTCCCACACAGTCTGAGTATCAGGACCTAAACTACTCTGACCATACATCCCAAACAATAAGGAACCAGAGCCCTTTCTACCAGGTGGACCCCAACCTCCTCCATCCCACCTCTGAGAAAGGGAAGTGGCCCTTGCAGGAACCTGCATAGGCCAAGCTGCTGAGCAAGGAGACTTGAGGGTCGAACCTCAGGAAACATGCACACATATATACAGATCAAGTAGAGATAACAGGGAAGGAGTCAGAGAAGGAACAATTGGGAAGATAAGAGAACAGGAATACACAGAGTTCCCAAGAACCAAAGAAGGAAAAGGAAATGAAAGAAAGGAACTCCCCCACAGTCAAGAAGGAAGATAAAGAAGCTTTTGCCTAGATACCTGACACACTGCCAGGTGAATGAGCCACACTCAAAATTTTAATGATACAAAAAGACCCCAATTATATTTTTCCCCAAAGATACATCCCTAATTATATCTTGTATTTTGAATCAAAAAATTGATTCAGACAGTATTACAATTATTCTTTGAAGTAGAATATTTGACTGATGGTCAAAAGAGACAGTCTCTTTTGCATATAAAAATTATATGACTGAGGATTAAACATGTATGTTATTTTGTTCCAGAGATCACTTATTAAAGTTGAGGACTTTTTAAAATCTACTCCACAACTCTATAAATCTGTACACATATGTATCACTAAAAAGACCAAGAAAAATGACAAAAATTAATTGAACAGAAATATAGATCAATGGAACAGAATAGAAAGCCCAGAGATAAATACACGCATCTATGGACACCTTATCTTTGACAAAGGAGGCAAGAATATACAATGGAGAAAAGACAACCTCTTTAACAAGTGGTGCTGGGAAAACTGGACAGCCACTTGTAAAAGAATGAAACTAGATCACTTTCTAACACCATACACAAAGAGAAACTCAAAATGGATCAAAGATCTAAGCATAAGACTAGAAACTATAAAACTCCTAGAGGATAACATAGGCAAAACACTCTCTGCCATAACCCAAAGCGGGATACTCCATGACCCACCTCCCAGAATACTGGAAATAAAAACACGAATAAACAAATGGGACCTAATTAAAATTAAAAGCTTTTGCACAACAAAGGAAACTATAAGCAAGGTGAAAAGACAGCCTTCAGAATGGGAGAAAATAATAGCCAA